>OY757910.1:59835046-60317546 GCA_963585895.1 Sepioteuthis lessoniana | reverse complement strand
ATGGCAGTTCTAGAAGTAGAACTTGGTTTGTATATCAGAAATGGTTTATCTACTTTGAGGAAAATGAAAAGCAGAATGTTCATTTTGCTCTATTGGCAGGGGTTTAAAAGAAACTGTATCCTCTACACAGGGGTAAAACTCTCTCCAAAAAGGGTGTCCTGGATATGACGCTAAACTGCATCTGATGGTGAGGCTTTAGTTCTGGGGAATGTGGAGTACTCCCTCATTGTCATTATTCATAGATCCATTCTTACCCAAAGTAGTAACACCTGTTCAGATCCCATCTATAGGTCAAATAGATCTATTTGAAAATTTGTATTTGATTGGACTATCTACCAAAAATAAGTAAAAAAAATTTAAAAAAACAAACATTAAGGAACAACTACTCAAAAAATGTAAATATAAATGTACAATAAATGCAATTCCCTAACATCTAGGCATGAAATAATCCTAGATGGGTTGACATGCTGTTAAAATCAGTCAATGTGTTCTATTTGATATTAATCTGTCACTTTAAGATAGTATGGGGTCCACCAAACCACCTATAGGAAGATTGGTCGATATGAAGTCATAAAAAACATGTATTCTGATCAAATCCTATTCAGTTTAAAGAATCCAAACTAATATTAATAGCTAGGAGTTCAGAATGATTGAAAAATATTTATATTAGCCATGTTTAGAGATATAATCCACCACAATTGTTGGTTAAAACAATTACAAGCAACTCTCTCAAAGAGAAATCCCTCTTCATAACACCAGCCTTTGAGAAAGTATAAATTGATAGCAATAGATACCAACAGGAATTTTTGAGGGGAAAAGACAAAAAGGACCCCCCCCTAAAAAAAAAAAAATCAATTACATAACTATAAGATAAAAGTGGATCAAATAAACCCATAAAAGCAGTGGTCAGTATCAGTGATTGGACAGACCTTCAGAGGAATCAGTAGTTAACAAAGGATTTAATTTCTTGATAACTACCAAGGAAATAGTTCATTTGAACATTATGGATTTAATTAAGTTGTCTTGTGCATACACCCAAACCTCAAGGCAGATGGTAGGTGTGATAAGTATAAAAAGGAAAACTCTTAAATCAAAAATCATTAAAGAAAAGCATTGGCTCTGCAGATGACCCTTTAGAATTATGTTGTTCTACTGGTTGACAAGACTGAATATTCAAATAAATTCAATAATCAAATTAACTACAGTAAACTGGTAGGTTGATTGATTGATTTTTAACCACATGTTAACCCATCTAACCTATGACCTTAATATTTAGTTCTTTGGTTCTTATGGTAGAGTTAGAAAAAAAGTACTTGCAAGGCTTCTAAAGATAACTCTATACAACATACATTTTAAGAATGATGAAAAATACGAGGATCATTAAATAAGTTCCCAGATTTTTTTTGTATGGGCACTTTTATTGATAGTACACCCATGAAACTCTAGTCCTCTTCAAAGTTATCTCCTCCGGCTGCAGTGCACTTGTTGTACCATTCCAACAACTTCTGGAAGGCCCCATGGAAGTCTTCTTGTGTGAGCGTGTCTATGACCTTCATCACAGCCTCTTTCATCTCCTCAATTGTCTCATAACAACAGCCTCTGAGCTTAGGAAATAAGCAAAAGTCACAGGGAGCAAGGTCTGGACTATAGGGACGGTGAGGAACTGTTGATGCCCATCTTGGTCAAATAGTCTATGACAAGGATGGAGTTGTGGACTGGTGCATTGTCCTGGTGGAAATGCCACTGACCCAATTTGAAGATGCTGAACTCTTCCGATGGAATCTCTTCCTGAACTTCCTTAAAACCTCAACATAGTAACCCTAACCGTTTGGGCAATCAACTCTGGTGTATTGACTTCCTTACTCCTTCCTCACCTCTCATCACAGACTCCCTGCCTTCTTTGAATCTCTTATGCCACTCAAAAACTCATGCTCGATTCATGCAAGATGGTTGAAAAGCAGTCTGAAGCATTCCATATATTTCTGTGGCATTTTTTCCAAGTTTAAAACAGAATTTTATTGCATACCGTTCTTGTAAAGTGTCCTCACGTCCAGATTGCATTTTTGAAATTCACCAGCTGTGACAATCAGGGTGTATTCCAATTTCTGCTGTAGCTGTTCATTTGAAGCTGAAATCATAAAAATTGGTCAGTTATGTCATAAGATGTATAGTAATAACACTGAATTTTCAAGAGTCTACAACAATTTTAAATGCCTGTACAAAAAAGTCTGAAAACTTATTGAATGCACCTCGTACATTGGCTAAAATTTTGTCTCGAAATCATCAAAGATGAAGACAATACAAAGAGGGACAAAAATAATAAAGAGTAAAAGATTAGTTGTAGGGAGAGATTAAATCAGGATTGACTTTTCTAATGAGAAGAATGAGGTGAAACTTTCAAAATGGAATTTTAAATTATATAGTTGATATTTTTTTCAATATTTCTCCTCAAACAGGCAATTTACTTTCAAAACAGATTTAAAAACAAAACCTAAGTCTACTAACTAATAGTATTTTTTGCTACTAGAGTAATATATCAGATAAAAAAAACACGAATGGTGTAAAATATTTTAAGATAAAATTGGATAAGTTAAAAAAAAAAATGGTAAGAAAAAATGTAGAGGGCCATTTTTAATTTTTTAAATTTTAAACTATTGGATGAGTTATTCAACAAAATTTGATCTGTATATAGATATTGTATTAATAGTGTATGTGTTCTGTGCACACTTTTTTTTTTTTTTAAGGTTGATATAAGAAGATAATAAAAAGCAAAGATGTAAAGGAGGCATAACAAACAAATAATCATAATAGTTTTAAAAAAATGAAATAAGACCAAGAGATTGATAGTTCAATCTCTAGGATGGGTGTTGGACATAATGGGATTAAATGAAAGGTTATGTATAAAACTGAAAATTGTTTTTTGGATTAAACATGCATCAGATACTCATGGCATAACAGTTATTGTTATAAGTGGTGGACTCTGCTGACTGAATTCAAATCCTGAACAAGATTGCTTGCATTTTACATTGCGCTAATACTCCTCCAGATATGTGTAAATAGTTGGACAAACTGGGCTCTTTAACCTTGGTATGACAACCAGTCTAGGAGAAGGGAAACTCTGAATTCAAATTAGACCTGGAAAGGGATAGGCCCTACTAAGCTATTCTTGCCTGAGATATATTACATGAGTAGCACCCGATGACCAAACCAGGTTATGGGATAAATCTTTTTAAATATGCATCAAAAACTGAAGAGTGTATTGAATAAAACAAAAGCCCATTGATATGTCTATATTTTTGAGATGAGGCATATTATTATTCTGTACATGTTGTAGATTGTTATACTCATTCAAGAGGAACCCTTATTAGCCAAGTTTGATACTAAATGTGTTCATATGTTGAAAATACTATTTTCCAACACACATTGATGCATTGTATATTTACAGTAGATAAATTGTCTGATGGAAACCAGTCGGGAGAACAAAAAGATATATTATTCTTTCACTTGCATTTTTTTTCACTGACCCAGATTATGTTACCTTTGCCACTTGCTTGCTTGTTTGCCACTCACATCTGCTGTAGGGGTTCCCTTTAACATGCTCTCCTTTCTCTCTTGTAATATTTTAGCAGTCTTTCACCTAGGCCTCATAACCTAGTTACTCACCTAGTCATTTGCTTTTGCTTGTGTAATAAGTTTTTCTCCTTTTAATAAAGATGACTTTGATTTTTTTAATTTTTTTTTTAAGTTGGCACCGAGACATCAAAGGATCTTCCAAAAAAAAGATGAGGAAGTGTGTGCGCTTGTAGCTGGTATTGATTAATTTTAATGGCATGTCAATCTGTCTTGAGTCATTTTATGCTTAGAGGTTAAGGAATCATGTTCATTGTATATATTTACACTTTTTATGTTGGTGTTTTAGCGTTTTTTTTTGCATACAGTCCTATCAAATATGGATAATTTTTAAACAAATCTATTTGACCCAATAGGACTCTAACAGGTACTATCACTCTGGGTCAGTGAACCCAAGAGTAATGGCATTGAAGAGGTAGGTATCTTACAATTTCCAGATCTCGAGCCTCACTATTAGATACAGTTTAGTATCATACTTAGGACAGTACTGAAGAGGATATAGTTAGCATATTCTAAGCATCACTGTAAGGATAATAATAGTTAAATCTTAATTTAAGTGCAGTACCACGAAGTTAAAAAGTACATTGTTTTCATCATTATCACCAAATATTCTGTTCACCTTGAGCTTTAAATTCTGAGGTTAAGTTATTACCATATAGCTTAACTGTTCTATCATTTATCTTGGATACATGATATATTTTTACCTGGAAGAGCTTGACCACGTAAATTTGTAGAATATTCAGGTGGTAAGTCACAAGTATGTGACTGACTTGATCTTTTTACCCCATTAAAACTGTCAGTAAATATTTCTGAGGGTTGTATATGAAAATACCAACATTATTGTTAGAAATGAATGTTTGCATAACTGAGGCATATCATACTTGCACATAACTGATTATTTACCGAAAGGGAATTCCTAAAGCTTAGTAGTGGTGGTAATGATGGCTGACTCCAGTAGACACCTTGTACAACATTGGACTGCACCCCAGTTGTGTATTTTGGTTCCAGTAGCAAGCAGTGTTTTGGGGGTTGGAGTTGTTAACCTTGTGTCCTCTTATTTTGAATTCAGTTTTTCCTTTCTTTGACAACAATTTGCCTACCTACTAGGCTAGAGGACCCAATCTGCCCTCCTATTTAATTATAGCAGGTGGGAAAGAAAAAGAATAGATAAACTCAACTTTACCAAAGGCAGTAGCACAAAGAGAAATACAAGCAGCCTTGTCCAGGTTTGAATTTGGTTTATCAAGATAACCAATACATTATCCATATCTCCTATCTAAGGCAGTATATTGTACTAAGAGAAATAAATACATATAATTTTAAGCATTTAGCATTCACTTGACAATATATTTTTTACATTGTTGTATAATTGCTGAGATTGTATTTGAACCTTTTTATTTTTTATAAATACCACTTTGAAATTTGTCTAACAACAAAGTTTTACTCAGTAAATTTCAAGTGTTTTAAAAAAAAGAATCTAAAGTTTAAGCTTTTAGTTAACAAAGTAGTCCAAATTTAATATACTTCTTAAATGAAAAATAATACTAATCTTTTAATGACTCTATGGTGATTGCTTTTTTTTTTTTTTTTTTTTTTTTTTTGTGAGAAAGTATTTAGATATCAGGTGTAGAAAGCTGAATGTTTAAAAGGTTGGTTGGTTGTGTTTTACAGCATTTAATGCCAAATCCAGTTTATACATATATTTATAAATGAATAATTAGGAGGTAATGATTTTTAAATGAGCACTAATAATTTTATTTGCACACAGTTAATTGGTTCCAAATATTTCTCTTTAATACTAATTCAATTTAAGACAATTGTTTGAACACAGTTAAATGGTTTTAAGTATAGAAAATAAACATTTCTATTTGACCCATACATGAGACCCTAACAAGTACTATCAGTCAATGGACCTTCGAGTAATGGCAATAAAGGGGTACTCCATATTCCCTAAAGCTCCAGGACTGGAGCCTCATCATCAGATTTAGTGTTATATTCAGTATACTTGTTGGGTGGTGGTCTTACCCCTCTGCATTCAGTGTATTCTACAGCCCCAGCCAACTGGGCTGAATGTTTTAAAACTATTGATACTGCTGCAGTTCTTTATATCTGATTTTTAATATAGATATGTTTGATTGTACATACTGATTATTTTATATTAATTGATATTTTCTTTTCTTTTCTACTTATAGTATCCTCGTCCAGGAAGTGATGTTGATATTTTGGAAGAAATGATTTTTGGATCTGTGGCAATGGCTTATAAAGGATCTTCCTTGAAGGTGCACATTCTCAGGTTGGTTATTGAATTACTTTCCATGTTTTCTTGTATGTTGTAATTAAAACATTTTCAATTTTCAGATCTATAAAATTGTTTCATCTTTATGAGTTTGATTCTACTGCAGATCAAAATTAAAAAAACAAAAAACAAACTAAATCTGGGTTGTTTACTAATCATTTTCACTGTTGTATTTTTCAAAGAAATACGGTATAAATATTGTTTGTTGTATTAATCTTAAAGAGAAACTACCATTAATATATGAGTGTTTGAAAAGTTCATAGGTTGATGTTATATCTGCTGTTGGTGACTTTTTTGATCATTGGGATCCAAGCATGACAATACTGATGGAAGAAGTGTGTGAAACCCAAGGGGGACTATGTTGAAAAATAAATCTCATTTGGTATACATTCCATGAGAGTATCTTGGTCAGCCTATGAACTTTTCAGGCTACTCTCATATTTAATAATTGCCTTGAGTTTTCTTTTTGTAACTGTTGATCAATATTGTAATGTTATGAAATGATTAAACTTGGATGAATAATTTTCTTCAAAATCTTGTTTAATATGACTTTTTAAATTGATGAAAGTAAAAAATTTATTCCATTCTTATTTTGCTGTTAAATATTGTATTTTATTTCATATTGGAAGGAAAAAATAGATCCTTTTGACTGATTTTATCATTGGTTTGTATTTACCTTCTATTGAGTGAGTTCACATGGCCTTGTGACTAATGTACTGGACTGTGATATCATAGTGAGCAAGATCAAATTCTGGTCCTGCTATTGCATTTACTTTCAAATTAATACCCTTGGGAAATATACCAATTTCCTACCCTCCTCCCATGGGTTAAATTGTGCAAACAGAAGAAATTCAAACAATTAGCAATTTTAATTTCAATCTGTTAACAGTAATTCTGGATTATCTTTTCTAACTTATAGATTAACTATGGCTTAAGTATGCTATGTGGTAAGCACTAAACATTAAATTCTAGACTTTCTCTATTCAAATGTTTTTGTAAAGGAATAATTTCTCTGCTCTCAAGTAATACAAAAATTAAGATAAATCTCACTTTTTATTTAGAGTGCTCTGATGTTACTTTAAATAATTTGTTTTTATTCTTTATATCACCAGTTTCTAAGTGAGTGAGAAATATAAAATCTTACATTTCTAAATTAGAATTTTTTAAATATCATTATTGTTATATAATTAAGGAATGATTTTTTTTTTTTTTTTTATATTAATCATTTTTCGTCAATTATATTTTATCATTCAGTTTGGTCGGGCTTTGAACTATTCAGGTTAAGAGTTCAGGTGCATAGTCATTGGGTGCAGTTTTACGCTCTCGCGCAAAGGATATGACAATCGCCATTGTCATAATGAACCCCAGACAAGAAATGGGGCTGGAGTATGGATAAAGTTATGCCTTGAAGAGATGGCCTTGAGGATTTTGAAAAACAGTCAGTTGAGAGTTGGATTTGGGCTGTTGAAGATGTAATTGGGTTTTTTGAATCTCTACTGATGGAGATCTTAAACATCACAAGATGCTCCGCGTGTTGGGGATGATTAGCAAAGTAAGAATTGTCTCTCTCCTCGTGTCGCTATGGGCCAAAGTCAAGAAGTTAATAAATGCATTTGTACCTGAAATGACAGATTCCGCCTGTGTTTGCATATGTATACGTGTAGTATACAACATAATTATTTAATTTTTTTTTTTTTTTTTTTTTTTTTTTTTTTGCATTCTCTTTCCACCATGTTTTTTGGCATCTTAGTATGTCAAAAGCAATGCAATCCACTGGATTGATTTCAGAAATACTTATGAGTACAAAGATGGAGAAGTGAGTTGAATTCATAGATTTGTTGTGTCCTAAAAGAAATTCAAAATCAAGCAAGATAAATTTTACTGTTCTGGTTGTCATAATGACTAGTTGAAGCCTATTTCACCTATAGTTGTGGGAATGAATTTTCGAAAGTATGTCTTATTTTTACATAAATGCTATTAATAGATTACATCACCTGACTTATGATAGCCCTGTTAGTTGGGGCTGTAGAATATGTTGTTTGCACCTCTACAGAGACGGTAAGTCCCCCCCTCCCAAAAACGAAAAAAAAACAAAAACAAACTGAGGCATCTTGAAGGCTGTGAGTGGCAACCCAAAATGCTTGAGGACAGGATCCTGGTGACTGAGCTGACCATGACCCGGCAACCAAAGTAGTCATGTGACCTGTAACACTCCACTTTGGCCCTTTTTGGGCTAGACAAGTGGTTGGAGAGGTTTGATCTGATCAATTGGCTAGTCATGTCAATTCCTAATACCTATGGGATTGTCCTGACTATTCTTCAAATTGCTTGTGGCAAAAAAGTACCCAACCTTATTTTATCTTAAAGGTACTAGAAGGTGGTGGCTGAGGGTCAATTGCATTGAGATAGCAGTACTTGAGACCATTTAAACTATGCAAACAAATGATAACTATCAAATAGGATTATTAATGTTAAATAACAATACTTGAAAACATCTTTGTGCAAACTCATTTAAAAATAAAATTACCTACAAACTATTTACTTATATATAAACAGGATTTGGCATTAAACTAAATAATCAAACTAACATTTTTATGCTTATGTTTTTACATGTTACAGAGGGAATTAATGAATTGAGACTATATTTATATCGGCACATACAAACCTCTCATTATTTAACTCTGACAAGTCTCTAGTTGTTCACTCAAGAGTTGCTTTCCAGCAGGTAACATCTTGATTTGCAAAGGGCATAAAACTCTTCAGCATGGAAGTCAGCTGAAAATGACTGTTATTCTCTATCAACTATCTGGTGAAGCTTAAAATATGTGGACTGTATCCTGTGCTGATAGGTAAGACTCCTTCTTCCAAAAAAAAAGAAGTATCCTGGGTATAACATGAAACTGCATCTGGTAGTGAAGCTCTAGTTTTAGAGATTTGGAGAGTTTGGAGTACTCTTTCATTGTCCTTGCTTTTAGAAGGCCATGCTTACCTGGAGGAGTAGTAGTACCTGTGAGGGTCCCATCCATGAGTCAAATAAGGTTATTTTATGCCTAGAAGTTAGGGAATTGTGTTTATTGTACGTTCATGTTTACATTTTTTGTGTACTTGTTTTTTTTTGTTATGGGTGTTTTTTTTTTTTATGCGATCCTCCTAAATGCTAATAACAGATCTCTTTGATCCACTTATGGGACTCTAATAGGTCAGAATGGACCTGCAAGCAATGGCAATTATGGCTTATTCTACACTTCTCAGATTTCCAGAACAGGAACCTTATCATTAGATGCAATTTAGTGTTATGCCCAGAATCCCTTTTTTTGGTTGGGATCTTACCCTTCTTCAGGTGATATAGTCAGTGTATTCTAAGCCCTGCTAACAAGGCTATTTCCTATGTTGTACCATATTATCTGACAGCAGATTTTTTGGTAGATTTTGTTAACATATCTTTAGTGACAAGGATCTCAGTAAAGGCTTAAGAAAGAAATAAGCCTTTAGATTTTGTTCTTGGTTGCTGACCCTTTTGTATAGACATGAATTTTCGGTCATATACTAGCAACATGTTGCCTATTTAAGCATTCCCATCATTGCTGTCTTCATACCATTCTTGGTGTGCACTAATGATTTCATCACTCATGCTGAGATCCTCAAGTAAACCAGTACTACAAGCTTTGAGGCTATGCTGCAAAATATCTCCATGTAGTGGACTAAAAAAAAACATACAAGGACTCATTATTAGATCCCACCAGCATTACTTGGCAATAGAGACTGCAGACAAGAGACATGGTGTTACAAAGCTCATCAGGCAACCTTCCTTGCTGGAGTAAATGTAGAACAAAAAGAAGAGGTGGCAAAGCAAAGAGTGAGTTTTCTCTTTACTCCCAAATCTTCTGTAACTTTTGCAGGAAGACCTGCCTTGCACAAATAGGATTTACTAGAGCCACTTGAAAATATGTATCAGATGAGTAATAACTTTTAAAATCTTTATTCACAAAGCCAAGTCATGCTGATATGCTGTATTATCTAATAATTGATCATATCTGATAACATTAAAACAATATCTCACATTTTATAAATTAGAAACTTATCAAGTTGTGCTGATAGCATGGATTCTCTTGGCTCTCTCTCACTATCCATTCTTATCAGCAAGTTCTCTAGATGGTATCCAGTGTCCGTACAGAACTGATGAATGTAAGTTTTTGCTGGTTGGCCAACACTGGTCTGTCAGTGTGTTGGAGTCTCTAGGATGATGTCACTTATGAGTTCATACTTACTTTCCCAGCAGTCCCCAACATGTTCATCTTACTTGATAGTTCATGAGATGGGAGGTAAGTGACTGTACAGTTGCTGTTTTATTAGGTGCTGCTTTCATGATTTGTTCAAAACAACATGCAGCATCCTTGTGTAGTTCCTATATAGTTTTTTTTCTCAATGTGTTTCATTAAAGTTCAAGTGGTGCAACCATAAAATAGTGCTGATATGGCTACAGCATATATTATATTCATGTTAACATTCAATTGACTAGGCATTTCTCTTATTGACTAGATTCTGCTTAATTCA
Source organism: Sepioteuthis lessoniana (assembly GCA_963585895.1). Taxonomy (NCBI): domain Eukaryota; kingdom Metazoa; phylum Mollusca; class Cephalopoda; order Myopsida; family Loliginidae; genus Sepioteuthis; species Sepioteuthis lessoniana. The sequence continues at coordinate 60,307,066 of OY757910.1, read as the reverse complement.
CTGAGTAAAAAAGATAAAATAGACTTTATTCAGTTTGACACTGATGTGAAAATTTTAAATTCTCATCCATTATTTTGGAGTGTTAGTGTGTATGTATTATTACTGAATTACCATGAAGTAACTAATAAAACTGAAACCAAAAAGATAATAGTTTGCATTGAAGTAAATAAACTCAACCTGACAATGTTATTACTTGAAGAAGGTCAGTGATTGTGTTTATTTCAAGGAATAGATCCTGTTTTTCTTTGTGATTGTGGTTTAATTGCCATAAGATACACCTGTTAACCTTTAAATGAACAGTTGTTTTGAATTAAAACTATTTTAGTCATTGGGCTTAAATTTACTTGTACAGTAATGGTTTTTTTTTTTTTTTTTTTTTTTTTTTTTTTTGTTGCAGAATTGTTTTTACAATTAATTTTGTTTGTTTTAGTATGTTGAAACATTGTTTAAAATAAAATCAAATTGAAGTGTAAATAAACTTGGTTATAAACAGTTAAAATGTTTGCTCACCTTTTCAAGTGTCCTGACTATATTTGTCTTTATTTATTTATTTATTATTTTTTTTACTAAAATTTTATATTGAAAATCAATTGAATATTTGGTGGTTGGGAATATGTTTAAAGTATGTGTGTGTGTGTGTGTTTTTTTTTGTTTTTTTTTTTAAAGACTTTATTTTTCTGATATTGTTGCCATTGGGGAATGAGAAAAGTTTTAACCTATTTACCAAAAGTTTTCTTGTTCTTCAATGATATATCTGCATCAGAAAAATGTCTTAAAAATGTTTGGCTTTTGGTTACTCTTACCATGCTTTTAACCTGGACTACATAGTTACATCAGTAAGTACATAGCCTAATGATTAAAAAATCATTTTGAATAAGTATTTATCAACATGATCTTGTCAATGCACTTAACCCAACACTTTACAATGACATTTTCTAATCAAAATTCAACTAATAACTAATTAAGGCTTTAGACTTATTGATCTGCCCCCATTCATAATTTGTTTTCCTAATTCTATATACTGAAATTATTTATGACACATTTTTCTTCATTTTAAGTCTAACGTTTTGGAGTGCATATTATACACAAGAACTAAATATTAACTTTTTATGCAGATATGTTCATTGCCATATTCAGGATGGTATGATCGAATGTAAGTTATATTAATGATCCAAACTAGCTAATGTATAACAAACACTTCTATTTTATGCTATAACAGAGAAGTAGCCCCTGAAATGTTTGTTTATAATTTTGTTTCTCCTAGTGGGAGTTTATTTTTGCTACAAGCTTTTTTTAAAATTTTGTATGAACATGTTTGTTTGCTCTGAATATTGCATAAATGTTTTTTTTCAAAACATAAGTAAACTGTATAGATTTTATTTTAGTTCATACAAATCAGATAAAAAGTTGAACAAATGTTAAATTAGCTGCTGCAAATTTTATGAAGTCTGTATATATTATATACAAGATAGGTTTTTTGCTGTCCCCCGGAATTTTGTAGCCCAAATTTAGAGGTGCGTATTATACGATGATAATTATGGTGGTATTCATAAAATTGGGTGAATATTCTTGTATATTTAACAAGAGATAGTTGTCTTGTAGATAGGTAATGGTTACTTTTACTTATTTATAGTAATAACATATTTTCTATAAAGAAAAAAGAACTTCATATTTTTTTTATTAAAAAGATTGTGACTTAGATTGGGGGAGGTGGGCTTTTTTCAGGCTTGTTTATCAAAAAAATGTTTTTATCATTTGTGACTACTGATTGCTTCATTGAAAGCTATTTATTTTTGTTACGGTTTTTCTCTATTTTCAGATCACCTCATCAACTCATGCTTACTAAAGTCTTCCTACATGAGCACGAAAAGAAAGATTTGGGCAGGTGAGTCCTGTTATAGATGGTACTTTTAGTATTCTTTTATTTTCTAATGTGTAATATAATAAATCACAATATAACAAAGTTTGATTTCATGGTTTTTAAAAATGCTGCTCATTTTTTGTAATCTGATATTTAAAAAAAAAAAAAAAAAAAAGGAGGGATTCAGCTTTGTGATTGCATACTTGATTATAAATATTACAGTTTGAGAAATAGTCATTTATTCAATATTACTGTTATACATTTATATCTGTCTCACTAGGAATAAGCTAAGATTTTCTATAGTCTATTACAAAATTAAATAACTTCATTCTCCCCCCAAAATCTTATCAAAACTTTCTAGTCTCTTCATTGCATTAATGGGAGTCAGACATTCCCTAATGTCTGTTTGTACAAACCAGACATTTATCAGTGTTTTCTAATCATATCCAGTTGGTATTAGCATTTAATGAGATGAGCTTTAATCACTTCATAGATTTATGTATACATTTTTCTTCTGAAAACCATAAAAGATAATACAAATACAGTGTGTTTTGAAAAAAGATGCACTATTTTTTTGACCATTTGTATTTAAATTTAACAATAGTTGTAGGTAGCCAATCTATATTTATGTAGCAATGCTCATACCACTCTAAAATGTTGTAGACGTTTTCATTTTCAGTTAGTTCTAATTGAAAAATGCTTATAAATATCAGTGTAATAAACTCAAAAATCCTGTCAAACTATACATTAAATGAAAGGAATTTAAGTACAAGTTCATCAAGGTTGTTTGTGTATTGCTTTTTTATTTTATTTTTTTTAATATTATTTTCTGTCGATGAGACAAGAAAAAAATGAATATTCAAGCACCTATTATTTGTGTATTATTTACTCGCACAAGGGGGTGTTAATATACTTTGCTTATTTACTAAAATTCACAGTAATGTGAATCTGGTCAAATTTGATAGAAAAATAGGATACCATTTAATGTAGTCTATTAGCAGATTTGATTGGTCAGTTACTTTTGTGTAAGCTGTTCTCAAGGTTCACCTTTTGTGGCATAGTAACTTTTAATTGTAAAAATTCCTCAATCACAAATCGGTGAAATAGACTTTTATTAATTTTTCATGTATTTTTTATGCCCATTAGTTTGTTTGTAATCACTATAAAAAGAATGCATCATCTACACATTTACCTTAAAGATCAGCTGACCTGGGATTCTCTCAACCCACTACATACCTTAATGTAAAATTTTCATTTGGATGAGGGAGATATTTCCAACTTATAAATATAAGGTTGAATATTTTACTTTCTGGAAGAAATACTGCTTTTTATAATTTTAAGGAAGTAATTAAATAAATCTTTGATATTATAAGCAAACAGTCTCTTTGGTGGAGGAACTTTGTAAAATAAGTGTTACTTGATTTTACATCAGTTTTAACATGATTATATTTATTTACATTTAAATCTTAACCTCATGAACCAGCAGTCTTTTGAAAAGTTCAAAATATTTAATTAGATCTCAGTAAAACCTGTATTTAAAAAAAAAAAAAATTTTTTTTTTTTTTTGTTGTTGTAATAATGGTTACTTAACAGTTTAGTCTGTTGAATTTTAAGTTAAATCTATATAGATGATGCATGCTTATCATTGCAATTATGAACAAAAACTTTTAAAAAATACATGAAAAATTAAGCCTGTTTATAAACATTTTTTTCCTGTCTCATCAATAAAGTTATAGAAAATGCTATACGCATATAAACAATCTTGATTCAGTTGTAGATAAATCAATTTCCTTTCATTTGATGTATGGTTTAACTGTATTTTATGGGTTTACAAATGATTTTATAAGCCATTTTTCGTATGGAACCCTCTGAAAATGTCTACAATGATTAAGGGCAATGTAAGCATTGCTACTTTAAGAAGCTCAAGTGATGAGTTATGTATTTTTTAATGATTCAAGTGCTTATATTTCAAAAAGTTATGGATGGACTTTGATACAAGATATATAGTTTTTTCATGAGCATTGCTAATGTATGTATATAACATACAGATTGGGTGTCCACAACTATTGTTCCTTGGAATACATTTTGTGACTGGCTATAATTCTCTTTTGTGGAAATTTCTTCAAAATTTTTATTTTGGTACCCTTAACTAGGGAAGTTTTTGTTTCTAATTTAATATTTTGATAATTGAGCTGTTACAAGTGGTAATACAAAAGGTTGTTTTTGATTATTATTTCAAGATTGTATGTTTGACTTTTGATCAACTTTCTTGGAGCAGGCAGCAAGAGGCATTGGTTTCTACATGAACTTGGATAAAACAGTTTGTGTTCTAATCAAGATGGTGCCGTCTCCTCATTAAATGGCAAGCCTCTGAAATTAGACTATTAGACTGCTATTGGTAGGTTAACAACCATATAGAAATCTGATCTCTGATGAAATATAATGAGAATTCTTCCAAGTTGTAGCTGTTTTAGGACTATTGTATGTCTGCACCACTTGAACTTTTCTGAAACACCTAGAGAAAATATCAGATGAGAATTATACAAGGATGCTGTGTATTTTAAATGTTGGAAGTACTCAACAAAACAGCAGCTGTATGGCCACTCATCTTCTGTCTCCTAAACCATCTAAGTAAGATGAACAAGACATGCTGGGTATGGCTGGAAAAGTAAGGATGAACTGTGACAGTCTCCTATGGATTCCTACACATGGACATACCAGTGTCGGTCAACTAGCAAAATTTACATTCATCAGCTATAAGTAGACACCAGATGCAGTCCAGTGGCCTTGCATTGTGTGATGATAGATCGGGACAGATAACATTGGATCCCTTTGACTCTCTTGCCATCAGCATGATTTATGTTAATGATGACTTCTAATTTAGTTCTGTTTTTTAACAAAGAAAGCTGATCTGTATTTATTTGAATTCAAAGAAAATGATTATATTGCAACAAATAAATTTTGTCATTTCTGAGATGAAGAATTATCATTATATCTAGTTACTTGGGCATTGTAAGTTCATTCCTTGAGACAGTGTATAAGTCAAATGCTCTTGTTCATTGGGAAAGACATGAACTCAGATAAAACATAATTTGTGTGTTCTAATCAATATGGCGACTTTGCGGGTACAAATTAACTTGAAAGTATTAATTGATATGGCATATCCTCTAACAATCTATTCTTTTGGATTTAATAAAGAGTTTGGTTCAAAATTCCCAGAAAGTTATTAGGACAGATACCTGAGGAAATCTGGAAGGTACAGTGGCCAAAGTGTGTTAACTATAACAATGACCAAAATGTGATATATTAAACTGCATTTGAGTGTGAGGCATCAGTTCTAGAGCTCTGGGGAATGTGGAGTTCCCCTTCATTGTCATTACTCCCAGGTCCACTCTTACCAGGAGTTGTATTAACTGTTTGGGTCAAATAGATGTTTAAAAATTATTCATATTTGATAGAACATTGTGCAAAAAACAAACAAGCCAAAAACAACCTCCTAAGAAACAACTACACAAAAAAATGTAAATATAAATGTGATTCCTTAACCTTTAGGCCTGAAATGATCTTAGACTGGTTGACATGCTATTTATAATTATTTAGTGAATCAAAATGTGGTTATTTATCTGAGTACATATACAGTATATATATATATATATATATATATATATATATATATATATATATATATATAATTGAGATGGAGGCGCTTGGCCTAATGGTTACTGTTTTATAAAATTGATATGACGACTTTTGTTCAAATATGCCCAGTTGGCTGGGGCTGTAGAATACACTGACTGCTTCTCTGCAGAGGGGTAAGACTCCCAACGAGTGTCCTAGATTTGACACTAAACAATCTTATGGTAAAGTGCCAGTAATGCTGGAGCTTTGGAGAATGTGGAGTACCTCTTCATTGCCAATTCTCCCAGGTCTACTCTAGCTCAGAGTGGTAGTACCTGATAGGGTCCTATCTATGGGTAAAATAGAAGTAAACTGTGTACTTATGCTAAAATGAATCGATTGAAATAGAACTGTTTATATGTATAAAAATGGATTTGGCATTAACAACCTACAAAGGTTGATGTACTATAAAACCAAACCAAACCAAGTTCAAATACTGGACAAGGCTATTTGGATTTCACTTTCATGTTGATGCTCTTGGGACTTGTGAAAGGTATGAATCCATCTGTTCTCTTCCCAGCTATAGATAAATAGTAGGGCAGACTGGTCTTTTTAGTCTTGGTGAAGCAACTGATTTAGGAGAAGCAAAACTCTGATTTCAAAACCAGTTCTACTCTGCTTAAAGAATTGATATTGTGTTGCATCCAGTCCATGGTGAAGGAGTATATAATAAGAATGAGTTGTGAATTGAATTACCATGACCAGAAAATCCAGCAAACACTTACACACGACATACGGAAACACTGGACAGCTGTTTCGACCTTATTAGGTCTCATCAGCTGTGTATACTGTGAAATATACTTAAAAAGAAAATGTAGATAAGAATGAGTTGTTTTTTTTACTTAGCAGCTAGAACTAAGCAGTAGATCTTAAAATTTGCCTTTGAATTTTATAACTTAGTTTTTTTATTTATTTAGAAATACATTGCTGTTAATATTAACCCGTTATTTTACTTGTCAGTTGTCATTAGTGTTAAGATAGAGATTTGTAATATCACAAGGAAAGTTTTCTTTATTGTAAAATATTATCATACATGGACAGTCAGGATCAATGTTTATCATTTTGAGTTAATCTTAATTTATTTTTGATTTAAAAAGCACCTTATATCACCACTCAGAAAATATATAACCACTCCTGATTATGATGTTAAAATATACTGTGTAATGACATAATTTCTTTGCTGCTTTTAGAATGTGTTTTACCTTGTTCTGACCATTTTGAACTGATTTGTAATTGAGCTCATTAATTTGATTTATGTTGACTGTCAATAAGCACTGATCATGAGGAGGATAGTGTGTTATGTTAATAAGATCAGTTGTATAACAGATATCTGAACTGTAATATAATAAGGAGAGAGCTAGCTAGTTTGAGAGCTTTTTTTTTTTTTATGTATACAAGTAATTTAGTCATTAAAAATCTATGTAACCAAGCTCTCACTTTACCATTTCAATAATTCAGAACCCAGAAATAGAGAAAAATGAGGTTACTTTTTACCTCATCTTACAAAAAGCAAGAGCTTCACCAGTTACATAATTTAATTTGTTCATTGTATTCTTGGAATATTTTATAATTTACATTGAATTTTATTTTAAATTTTGCGTTGTTTGCCTCCAGAAATCCTTCTTATCCATATCAACTGCTCTTTTGACTGAGCTATGAAAACTGGTTTAAAATTTAAGATAAAAGAAAGTAAGAATGGTTGATAATACTTTATCTAAAAAAAAAAAATAAAAACATTCATACTAAAACTACCAGTATGTATATTAAAAAAAAATAATACAAATATGGTGGCAAAGAATATCAAGAAGGAATGAAAGATAAATTTAAGAGGTTAGCTTTGATCTTCTGCAAGTTGTTGAGTTCTGCTGTGAATAACTCAACTTCCTCAAGCCCAAAAGTGGATATGTGTTTGAGTCTAACAAAAAACTTAGCCATTATAAATTCTTATTGCCATTGTTTGCATACAGCTGTAGATGACTGGCTTGCCTAAAATAAAAGCAGGGCTGTAGAGTCAGTACATAAATCTTTCAACTCCTTTATTTATATATGAATATAGGAAATAATAACTGTACTGATTGATTACTATATTGATTGAAAGTACTCTACATACTACATAAGGCATTTTATCACTGCCAACACTGCAAGTGTCTTTTAAAATTTTTATCCCCTTGTTAGTGCACCACATTATTCATTATTGTGCATTTTTTTTTGTTGATTAGTAACTTTTAATTAAAAAGAATTAAACAAAAGATTTTGACCATGCTTGTCTATGAGAGGTTTTTTTTTTTTTTTTTTTTTTTTTTTTTTCCCCCAGTATGTTTAATTTTTTTGTTTAATTATCAAAATGTTAATCTTTTATTACATGATTTTTACTTCAATAAATTTAGGAAATTAATACTCTGTTAGGTTTGCATAAAAATCATCTTCTGGATTTATTTCAGTGAAGTGGACAGTGATTCCTATGCTAGTCTCCCACCTCCAGATCTAAGTTCTCTTAAATGCAGTAATTCAAAAGGAAATATTGGTGAGCATTTTTTCCCTGATTTCATGATTCATTTGATACACACATCTATAATATAAATTTTTGAAGTTAGTATTAAGTTTCTGGTCCTCAATTTTAAGATTATGAAAATACGACATTTCTAAGGGAATAAAAAAAGTATATTGGTCATTTGCACTTATATTTATGAATTTTAAGTGATTTTGTTGTTAAAGTCTTTTTTGAGCAAATAACATTACAGCTCTACAGACTTCTGTAACTTAGTATGTAATCAAACACTGAAAAGTATATCTACTATTAATGTTTCTTAAATAGCTTTGTATAATTTAAGTAGTGTAAATTTTCTAATTGAAAATTCATAAAGTTTGTATATTCATGCATGACTTATTTTCAAGATTATGCTATTATGCTAAAAAGAAATCAAACTTTAAAAGTTTGTTCATCATATCTGAATTAGTGGAAAATATTAGGTAAATCCAATGTAGATATTTTGAAAAATTGAATTTTTGCACCCCCCCCCCCCAAAAAAAAAAACTGTTGCTAAGAAATAGATGTATTTACTTTAACTTAAAAATTTTATAGTATAATCTACATTATGATATAATTTTTGTATGCATGTTACCATAAACTCAGCAAAATTGGCACATCATAGTGAAAATTTTGTTAGCAGAATACCATTAAAATATTTGAGGATAAAACAATTTTCAATCAAATTTGAAACTTAATGATAGAGTATGTGTGGTTTATCTTTTACTTAATCTGTTGATTTTAATTTCTTAAGGGATATAACTATTAAATGCTAATTATTGGTAACTTCTTATTCATAGTTAATCATAATGATTTCTGTGAATTGCATTTGACTTGACATTAATAGTCACTTTTAAGTGAGTAAGAATAAAAGAACCGGCAAAGTTTTAAATCAGAACATAATTTGTATTAAATACAAACTAAAGTGATTGGGTGATATGTTGGATTTGAATAAATATCCTTTCTTCATATTAAAAGTAAACTATCAGTGTTGGTATTTACTAAGTTCAAATTAGTCCAGCACAAAGCTCATATAATGTAATACACTGAGATTTAAATTTTCTTGCAGTGATCTATAAGACTTGGTAAATGTAATTCCACTGTAAGCTCTAAGGGTATTCATTGCTGAATGGTCAGTAATATGAGATAACCACCAATAATTTTATAGTAGCCATTTAATTCCCTACAATTTCACTTAGGATTTTTTCATCTCTCCTACCCAATTCTATTTTCAGTTTAAAAAAAAAAAATTTTTTTTTTCAATTTCTTTAGTACTTTATTTTTTACTTTTTCCTTACTTAAAACTATATATATATATATATATATATATATATATAATTTTTTTTAAATTTAATTTTTTAGTTTTTTTATTTACTTTACCAGTTTCATTTAAAAAAAAAAAAAATTTTTTTCTCACTATTTTACTTTTATTCCACCTCATCTTTTTAAGCTTCTTACCTTTTTAAATATTTTTCCTTTTGTTTTTCTCCATATTTTGCTTTTTTCCTTCCTCTGACTTTTTTTTCCTCTGTCACCCTTTGCTCCCACCACTTTTTGCACCCCCCGACTTGTTTTGCTTATTTTTACTTAAATTAAAAAGTGAAAAAAAAAATTTTTTTTCCCCAGTTTTATTCCCCTCCCTTTCCCTACTTTTCAATTTTTCTCTTTTTCTTTTTGCACTTTATTACTTTTTTTATGCATTTACTACTTTTACATTTTTTCCTTTTCATCCACACCTTTTTACTTTTATTACTTTCCTTTTTTTTTTTTATTATTCTTACCCCCCTCCCCCATTATCCCTTTTATGTTAAAAATTTTCCCCCTTTTAGCTCCAGCTTTTTTTTTTTTTTTTTTAATATGTATTTTTCCTCACTTTTTGCTCCTTCCTTTATTTTGGTTTTTATTCAATATTTTAAAAAGATTTTTTGCTTGTTTTCATTTTGTATTTTTTGTTTGTCAAAAAGTGAGGAAAAAAGGTGAATTTTTTCTCCCCCAAATTGTCTTTTTTTTTTTTTCTTCTTATTTCACTATTTGAATTTTTTCTTTTCTTTCCTTCTTTATTTTTATACTTTTTTCACTATTTGAAATTTTTTTTCTCTATTTAAAACTTTTTTTCACTCTTTTTAAATACTTTTTTTTTTTCACTGTTTAAAAAAATTATTTTTTAATTTTATTTTTTTACTATTTTCTTTTTCTTTGCACTTTTTTCTTTAAAAAAAAAATCATTCTTTCTCACCCACTTAAAAAAAAAAACTTTCTTTATGCTTTTTTTCTGCATTTTCCTTCCACTTTTTGAGCATTCTCACTTTTATAACATTTTCATTCTTACATCCCTCATTTCATTATTTTCTTCTATAAATTTTTTTCACATTCCACCCATGCATTTTCCCCAATTTTGTCACATTTTTTTCCTCTTTACACATTTCCCAAAACTTATTCACCCCTCCCAAACATTTCCTTTAATTTTTTTTTCAAAAAATATTTTTTCACATTCCTCCTATACATTCTTAATTTTTTCACATTCTGTCTATACCCACTCCCCATCAATTTTTTACATTCTTTCACATTTCACAATTACCCCTTACACCCTCCTACTTTTTCTCATTTTACACTTCACACATCCTTCACACATCCTACTTTTTAAATATTTTCCTCCCACTTGAAATTTTTTTTCTCCTCTCACCCATTTTGCCCCCACCCTATTCGCTCCATTTTTTAAAAAATACCTTTTTCTCACTTTTTATGTGTTTTTTTATTCTATCCTTTTTAAAAACTTTAAAACTTTTTTATTTTTATTTTTTGCATATGTATTTTTATATTAAGATTCCCTCCCCTCACTCCAAAAAAAAAAAAAATCCCTCTTTACTAGTTTTTTTGTTTGTTTTTTTCCATTAACACATTGAACTTCTATCTTTTTATAATTAGCATTTAAATTTTTACACTTGAAAAATTCTTTTTGTTTTAAGCCCCCCCCCGCCATTTTTTACTTTCTATATATTCAAACAAATTTTTTTTTTCTTAATTAAAAAAAACCCAAAAAAAAACAACAAACAAACCCAAAGTGGTTTTCATATAAAAAAATGTTTTTCACTTTTAACTTTTTTTCTTTTTTTCCCCCCACTCCTTTTCTTTATTTTAAAAAAATCTTTTACCCTTTTAAAACAATTAATTTTTTTATTTTTAAAATTTTAAGTTTCCTTTTACTTTTTCACTTCTTTTTTTTTTAAACATTACTTTTTAAATTTACCACCCTTTTTTTAAATATTTTTTTATTTTAGGGCTTCATTTTTTATGCTTTTCTTTAACTTTACTCTTTTTGATTTACTTTTTCTCACTATTTATCATAACTAGGTTCTGCCACTGGTTACTTTACTGGTGTTTAGTTGGGATCTTATAATATAGATCTTATATTATTTTTTTTTTTGCGTATAATACCTTGTATATTTATTGGTGTTAATCTATATTTCAGCTTGTAATTTTATATTTTTCTCTTGTTTTTTCAGCTCATAGCTTACCAATGGATATGCCATTGCGCAACTACGACACTGAGGAGGACAGTGGAATGGCTTCCAGTAAGAAAAACTTTGTATCTGTAGAAGGAAGATATCTATTAATTTTGTATTGTATAAATTCAATACTTAGTTAAATGCAGTGTACTGTAGTTACATGCAAGAGATAAATCTATCATCATAAAAATAGGGGGAAAAATGCATCTTTTTGTAAATGCATACATATAGGAAAATGGAAGTAATTCCAATGTTATGTAAACATAGAAATGTGAAAAAACACAAGGTATTCAGAGGATGATTTTATTTATAGTTGAATTATTTGCCAACATTAATTTAAAAATTTACCCCCCCCACACACACACACACCAAAAAAAAAAAAAGTTTTAAACAGTGGCATACTGTTTTAAAACTAATGTAATTAATGTCTGAATTTTATATAAATGTATTTCCTTTTGTAGTTATAAATGAGGTTCAATCCAATGATTTTAACATTTTTTTTCCTTTTAACATTTTGAAATTTTAAAGATTGTACTCTTTAATTATGTTTGTGTAATAAATAATATATATATATATATATATATATATATATATATATATATATATATATATATAATTAACTTAAATTGTGAGTCGGAAATCTCCTAAAGTTTCACCTTAATGGATCATCAGGAAGTCTAAAGCCGACTTTAGACTTCCTGATGATCCGTTAAGGTGAAACTTTAGTAGGAGATTTCCGACTCATGATTTAAGTTAATTTTATAATTGGCTTCACTCGTGTTGAGCACTCTTGTAATTGTAGCATTGCAGTGTTCATGGAAGGTTTTAGTTTTCTTTTGACCAACTGACTGCATATATCTTTATTTTATTTTATTTATTTTATTTTTTTTTCGTCCGATATTTTTTCTCCCCCCCTCCGGCGGTGATTCGGGTTTTTTTTTTTCTGGTACCGTGAATGCTGGTAGATATTAGTATGTGTGTATATATATATATATATATATATATATATATATATCTCTTTCCTTTAAGAAAAACAAAAACCGTTCACTTTTTTCCATCTTGTTATGGGTATTGATATGAATCAATAACACCAAAAATAACAGGACTTCTTCAGATCTAATGGATAAAATAATTCAGAATAGACACAGGAAGGTTGGGACAGGGTAGAAGAGGGGTGAAGAGTTTCCTCCCCATCTAGCCCACTTCCAGTTTTTAGTTTTTATTACCGGTTGGAATTATAGTAAATTAAATTTTTTAAAATTCTAAATACATTTCAACTGAAAACAGCAGATTTGATAATAATTTAGGTAAGTACAACATTCTTTAATAACCTTAGGTAAGGATACAGTAATACTTACCTTAAATTAAATTCAAAATTTTAAAATTAAAATTTAAAATTCAAAATTTATATTTGTGCCTATTAATTCAGTTACCCTTTCATTGAAAAGTACATACACATCACATGGTTTCTTATCTTTTTATTTTATTTTATTCATTTCACCTCAAATCTCAAAGTAATCCTATGTTTTGGTTAATTAAACATTATGTATGGTAATTTGTCTATAGTTTACATTTATTCCTATGTCTACATCTAGCTATTAATTCACATCGCTGATTTAATAATTTCTCAGGGTCTGGGTATATCATTATTTGTATTTTTTCTTCTAGGCACATATTACATCTACTATCAAAGCATTTTGGAGTATTTGACGTTTTCAGTATGGACCCTTGAATCTCAGGGATTAAACCTTTATTTTTTCAAACTTTGGTGTTTCAGATGTCCATGGGAGAAAGAAAATTTATGATTAGCGTATCTAGATTCCCATTTCGTTGAGGAAATTCCTATATAAGTTTTTCTATCCTTAACATTTTTTTTTGGGTAAATGATTCCTTGGTATACTACATTATCTAAATTACATAATTCATTCGAGGTTTACAATTACATTTGTTTTGATTATTATTATTATTATCATCAATTATTGACAATTTGAAAAATATTTTTCGTGCCAGAGTAACTAATATCTATTAAATATTTTATATAGTATATTATGTTTAAAGTGCTTATATATATATATATTTGCATGCACACAATGTTTAATCTACATGATTAATGGAGAATCATTTGCAATTGTTTGGGGTGGGGAAAGTAACTTTTTTTTTTTTTTTTTTTTTTTTTTTTTTTTTCCAACATTGATTAATGTGTATGTTTAAAATTCCACTTATTTGTAGAATATATTGTATTATTGTTAAATGAATTAATTATTCATCTCGTTTTGCATGTGCAGTTACCTCCAGTGATAGTTACACCATGTCATTTCCATCTCCGGGAAGCAGTACAGCCAGTAGCTATAACAGTCTTCATCGTCGTTGGATGCGGGCACAGAAGACCTCACTAGAATCACGAGGAAGGAAAGGATCTCAAGAAGCAGTAGGGCCTGATGTAAGAAAGTCTTTTGCTTTAATGACTTGAAAATTACTTACTAATCTTGGCTTCCAAATATATAATGTAGATTATTGTAATTATTTGTGTTTTAGAGGCACGTTACATGAAAATTATATAATTTAACTTTTTTCTGGTCTCATGCCTCAACATATTTGGCATGGGCTGACTATAAGTAGGTGATATTTATAGCCCAAACTAATGTGTTTTATGCTGTTGTAGAGAAATATCCACTGGAATTTGTGTTTATATATTTTTTTTCCTAATGCGAGCTTACAAGGTGCATATAAGTTTCCAGGCTTTTTTCGTATGGGCACTTTTATTGATAGTACACACATAAAACTCTTGTCCCCTTCAAAGTAATCTCCTCCGGCTGCAATGCACTTGTTGTACCGTTCCAACAACTTCTGGAAGGCCCCATGGAAGTCCTCTTGTGTGAGCGTGTTAATGACCTTCATCACAGCTTCTTTCATCCCCTCAATTGTCTCATAACGACAGCCTCTGAGCTTATAACATGCATCCCTAATTTTATACAACGAAATTGGGGGGGGGGAGTAACTAACTTTTCAGAATTTGAAGCAGCTAATTTAACCGAAATTTAGCATTTGTTCAACTTTATCAACTTGTATGCTTAAAAATAAGAATTTATATAGTTTATATTATGTCTTAAAACACAAAATTTACATAGTATTTAGAGCAAACACACAGACATGTTCACAAAAATGCAATGAGTTTCCAGACTTTTTTTGTATGGGCATTTAAAATTGTTGTAGACTCTTGAAAATTCAGTATGTTATTGCTATACATCTTATGAGATGACTGACCAATTTTTATGATTTCAGCTTCAAATAAACAACTACAGCAGCAATTGGAATACACCCTATTAAAGACTGATTGTCACAGCTGGTGAATTTCAAAAATTATGCAATCTGACACTTTAGAAGAAGAATATGCAATAAAATTCTGTTTTAAACTTGGAAAAAATGCCACAGAAACTTTCAACCATCTTGCATGAATCGAGCATGAGTTTTTAAGTGGCATTCAAGGAAGGCAGGGGGTCTGTGAGGGATGATGAGAGGTGTGGGAGGAGGAAGGAAGTCAGAACACCAGAGTTGATTGGCCAAAGGGTTAAGGTTAGGGTTACTATGTTGAGGTTTTAAGGGAGTTCAGGAAGAGATTCCATCGGAAGAGGCCAGCACTCTTCAAATCGGGTCAGTGGCATTTCCACCAAGACAATGCACCAGTCCAAAACTCCATCCTTGTCACAGACTATTTGACGAGGATGGACATCAAGACAGTTCCTCAGCCTCCCTATAGTCCAGACTTTGCTCCCTGTGACTTTTGCATATTCCCTAAGCTCAGAGGCTGTCGTTATGGGACAATTGAGATGAAAGAGGCTGTGGCGAAGGTCATTGACACGCTCACACAAGAGGACTTCCATGGGGCCTTCCAGAAGTTGTTGGAACGGTACAAGTGCATTGCAGCCGGAGGAGATTACTTTGAAGGGGACTAGAGTTTTATGTGTGTACTATCAATAGTATTTAATGACCTCGTATATATTATCAATTCTATAAATCCATTTAATTTCTTTTTTCATTTCATTATTCAGACTTCATCTCTTCCAAGATCCAGAAGACATAAACTTGGCATGGCTGTGTTATTTAATTTATGGAATGATGATGAGAAAAACAGGTTTGTTATTCTTGTTTGTGGTAATTTTTTAATAGATCCTTATAGAAATTTGTATTTGATTTAATTTTCCCCTGTGCTTTTCAAATATTACATTATGCTGTTCTTTAATTCACCCAAGTTAAAATTAATAAATTTATTTTCTTTAAATTTGTAATCTACATGAAATAAGTGGGTAAATTAACAAGAATTTATTTTTAACAGGTCAATTTAAACTAAAATGCCAACCAACTCTTTTTAGAAAGTGAGATGATATCAAAAAACAATCTTCCATCTTAAGATATTTAATCTGTAAATATATTCCAAGGGGAGAAAACAAACAAAACTTAAAGTACTTATATAAACATTTAATACTATTTGTTTGTTTAGAACTATTGTGACAATGTTTTCTACAGTATTCTACAAGAACCTCAGACAATGAATATACTGAAACATTTTTTTGTTATTACTCAAAATTTTAATGAAACTTCAGTGGCTTAGACACATATAGGAAGTGATTATTTTCCTTGCACATTATTGCTAATATTCCCTTAGTTGGTGTGAAAAGTCATAATTTTCTTAAGAAAATTCTCAGAAATTTCAAATATGCCAAAGTGCTGGATTGCGGCCTTTGAAGTAAGCAAGTTCAAACTAGTTATGCTATTGTATTCACTTTAGGACTATTACAATTAGGAAAGGTATTGAACCTCCTTATCCCCCTCAGCTATGGGTTAAATAGTATCACTGCTGTCCTTCTACAGGGATGGCTTTGGCATTAAATAACTCATGAAAGTTGATCTTATAAAACAAAGAAACGAAACTAAACCAAAGCTAAATGTAGGATGTTTCTTAGAATTTTCTTTTCCTTGATTTGATATTGGTGATTAGTCCTTTGCTAAAGACTTTTTTTCTACAATTAAGGGAACTTTGACAACAATAATCAAGAAAATAATCACTTTCTATATGTATCTATGTCATCGAAGTTTCATTGAAATTTGTGGCAATAATAATAAAAAGTGGTTCAGTTTTTTCACTTTTTTTGTCAATACTGTCATATGTATTACTCCTGAATGTTCTTTAGTGATAACTTATTTGACTTTCATCTACTATATACTCACTTTGTTCATCTATATATACTAGTGATTAATGAACAGTATTCTTAAAATTCCTTGTTCCTTACATATAGTTATATTAAATGGGATATTTTAAAAATCCTAGTAATATTTTTTAGATAATATATATTTCAAATTTTTGTGATATTCTATTGTTCTCTGCATTGTTCTAATTGATTTTAGGTCTTTTTTTATTTTGTATAGTACATTCCTGAGCTTCTTTTTTGCTCACATTCCTCTCTTTGAGGGTCACCTGGAAAAACTGAGCCAAGTTGCTAATCATGCCTTCAATAATAAGAAGTCTTTCATCAGCATTGTTATGGAGGTTAGTAAACCACTTGAAAAAAATTTTCTTAATTAAAATGTTTTATATTTAAAAAAAAAAAAAAAAAAAAGAAAATCAATTTACCAGCTGCTATTTATCTACAAAGTACTTTCTTAAAAATAAAGTTGCATGGCTTCAAAAATTCTTGACTTGGTATTTTTAGTTTCACAAACATAGTCGAGGGCAACCAGAAGGCTCCCTTTTCAATAGCTGCTACACTGAGGTATAGGGGAGGGCACTACTCTTTTCCCTGGATTGCTCCACTTTACCATTGATACATACCTTATATTGCTGAGTGTTAAGCAAGGAGGTATCAGGTACCAGTTTTAAAGTCTTTGGTATGACGCGACCTGGGATTGAACCTAAGTCTCCTGGACCATTGGCGAACAAGCTTGAAGTAAATTAAGGAATAGTACAGTATTGCTCCCACTCCACCCCTAATAGTAAAAAAGTGAACATTGTTTTTTTTAAATTGTAATTATTGCCATAAATTATAAGGAAACTTCAATGGCTTAGACACATACAGGTAGTGATTATTTTTGCAAATTGTTGTCAGTTCTCTTAATTGTAGTTTTAAAAAAAAAAGAGTAATAATAAATAGCACAATGTTCTCTGACACTCTTACCATCTGTCCTTATTGTCCATCACTCCTGGCAGGTCCTCTAGACTGCATACAGTATCCACCCAAATTTAATGAATGTAATTCCTTGCTGGACAGCGAACACTGGCATATCCATGTATAGGAGTCCACAAGAGAACATCATCCTTACTTTTCCAGCAGTGCTCAGGATGTCTTGTTCATTTTATTTGGATAATTTGTGAGGATGGCAGTAAATGTCTGTACAGCTATTGTTTTGTGGGATGCTACTTCCAGGATTGTTCCCATTTTGCTTTTTCTCTTTGCATTTTGTTAGTATCTAGGTGGTGCATCCATACACTAGTACTGACACAGTCACCACTTGGAGAAAATCTCATTTTATCAGAGATCATATTTCTATATGATTGATAACCTGTCAATGGCAGTCTATATGTTTGCTAAGCTGGTGGTGACCTTGCTTTCAGTATACGAGATGCTGCTAAGATATGTGAACTAGTCTACTAATTTCTGAAACTTGCCACTTATAGTGGAGATGGCTCCTTATACCAGCTGTCTGCCTGTTCCCCCCGTACATCCCCCATATTATACATAAAAATAAATTATGTATTATAATAGCAAATAACATTTTCTTTTGCATTGTGTAAAACAAATATCCTTTGCTGTTTGAATTCTCTCTCTCTCTCTCTCACATACATGCACAATTTTTTATAAGCACATTATATAAGAATATTTTAAAACTTATCAAGGTGTCTCATAAATTCATTTCATGATAGTTAATAGTATAATATTTATTAAAAAATTTCATTGTATCTGTGGTTAATAGACACATTGGGATAAGTGTATTAGAAAGGAAGTAGATTATGTTGAAGAAAAAATTTTGTTGTAAAATAAATGCTACAAACTTATGGATGTATCTGCATTAAATATTTTTGTCCAGTTTTTT
The DNA here is from genome assembly GCA_963585895.1 of Sepioteuthis lessoniana. NCBI lineage: Eukaryota > Metazoa > Mollusca > Cephalopoda > Myopsida > Loliginidae > Sepioteuthis > Sepioteuthis lessoniana. The sequence goes on along the minus strand of OY757910.1, from coordinate 60,288,408 downwards.
TATTTGGATATTTACAATCCACTTAGTTGAAGACTTTTTTTTAAATCGTCAGTGGTAAATGATACGTTAGGTTTAGCTCAAGGGAGGTAATTATCGTTTGCACTAATAGTTCTATGATAGTGGATGGCTTTAAGTTATCAACTTATTTGAGTACAGAAATCTACATAGATCTATAAAAAGTGAATATATAAAAATACAATCATAACATTTTGATAAAATAAATCCAGTTAATTTTTCCTTCTGAAAGTTCCAGCAAGTTAGTAACATGCTATATTGAGAATTTGTAAGTAGAATTTCAAGCTGTATCAGATAAATTATTTTGGTATATTGGTATTGAGTACCTATTTTACTCCCTTGGATTTTACTATATTAGTAATATTTGATATTCGAGTGATGGTGCAGGCAAAGAGCTCAGTCTTTTCTACTTATAGGATTGGGAAATAGATGGATTCATGCCTTTCTGAAAGGCATTAGTGTGAACTGAATGCAAATATCTTTGGCTTGAACTATCCTATTTTTTTAGGGGGTGGGTGGGGAATAATCATGTCACCCACACCTTCAAAGTATACTGAATGTTATTCAATAAACTTTAACTGAAGAATGAAAATGGTTGATTAAATGAATAAGCTTTCAACTTGTTTTTTTTTTTTTTTAAATTGATATTTAAATAAAAAATAAATTTTTTTTTTCTTTCTTTAGGGTTTGGATATATTACGAAATGATTTGTTTGACCTCTACACTGCCCCACGCCTCCCAGAGCCTGTTTGGCTCAGTATGATGGCTCATAGCAATTACAAGTATGTCCATTGCAATAAATTCATGCAGTTGTTCACAGCTCTGGTTGACAAATTTGAAAATAAGGACACTCATTTGTAAGTATTTATACTTAAATAATTCTATATCCTGATCTCATTGGTTGATTTTATAGAAGACTTCTTAATGTTAAGGGACATATATAAGCTTGAAATCACTTTTTACAGTAATACTATTCCAAGTTAATGTAATTTTTTTCTATAAGCTTCTGAACCTTTAGTTTTTAAAATATTTCTAAAAAAGAAGCCCCAACCCAATGATCAGCATGCCATTATTAGTATTAACAGTTTAAATAGTTTTGGTATAAGTCATTAAAAAGTGTATAAATATCATTTTACATGTGAAACTGCCGATGCTGGTGTATCCTCTTAAAAAAATAATCTGATTTTAACTAAAATAAAACCCTGTTCTGTAATATATCTAAATCTTTTAAAATCTATGCAATATGAATAATATTATTTATTTGTGAATTTAAAGAAAAAATTAAAGTGAAATATTGTTTAAAATTTTTCTTCCTTGATTCATAATTTCCTTTATAGCTTTGTAAGTACAGTGATCAGTGCTGTGTTAACCTACCATTTAGCATGGGTTCCCACTGTGACTCCAACAGGTGGTGCTACATCAAAGAAATACATGGATAAGCATTCAGCCAAATGGGTAAGATTTTGTTTCCACTAATTTTCAGATATTTTATGATCATTTCCTTATCCCCATAGGGCTACTCAAAATGGTGGTATACTTATCAGTGCTGGTATGTTAGTCATCAATTCTGATATGTAGCAAGTTTCCCTGCTTCACTTTATCATTTATATATATATATATATATATATATATATATATATATATATATATATATATATATATATATATATATAACATGTTTACAAAATGTGTATTAAAAAAATTGTCATCTTCATGTTATTATATTTTTCTGGTATAAATTAACATCACTTTGGGTATTCAAACAATATTTTCTAGGATAAGAATATGGCAAAAATATGGTTCTGCTCCATGGCACATTGGTAAAATATCCTGTCAGTATGCCACATCAGTTTGTTTGAGAAGCACTGATCTAAAGCATTATAACCACCTGCCTAAGGTGTTGATTCTCCATATGTCTACCTCAAAAGGTTTCTGCTAGGTTCTGATACCCAGATATTAACAGTGGGTCCTTGATTAACATGGTGGGTGTTCTGGGGTGTAAACTTGTTGATCTGATTCATCCCACAGTTAATGGGCGCTACCCTTGAGTTATTTGTTGTATTTATTTATTAATCATATTATTTATTTATTTTACAGTTAGATGCATTAGCAAAAACACATCCATACAATCCACTCTGGGCTCAATTAGGGTAAGTCTTATTATATTCTTCAATACATTAGTTATCTTTATCTTATATTGATTTCCTCTGTAGTTGTAATTGATATTAAACCATTTACAAATTTCCATTTTAGAGCTCAGTGTATTTTGTATAGTTTTCTTTGTGTTTGTGTGAAAATGATTCAGAATCATGGTTCATTCCTGGAAGCACCCTACAAAACAGCTGTACAGGTATTTACTTCCTATCTCGCAAACCATCTAAGTAAGAAGAACAATACATATTAGGCATTGCTGGAGAAGTTTGGACAAACTCATAAGCAATGTTCTGTTATGGATTCGTACGCATGGACACACCAGTGCATGCTGAACAACAATAACTTACATTCATCAGCTCTGTGCTGACACTAGATACCCTCAAGAGGACTTGGCAGGGTAATCAAAGGAATTTGTGCTGTCGGCATGCTTTGATGATACATTCATTACTTAAATCTGTTCTTTTGAAAGTAGAAAGAAGCAAAAATCTCAAGGAAAGCAGTGTTCATTTATAGTCATTGATTGCAAAGATAATCCTTTCCAAGATTTTTTATTTTAATGAAAGATTGATACTTTTGAAATCTTTTGACTTTCTGTGTTGGTCTTCACAAAATGTCTTCGTCTATCTTTTTGTTATTACATAATTCAAGGACAGTTTGAGCTATGGGAACTTTGAAACATTTTTTTAGCATATCAATTTTAAAAACTCTTTAAATGCTAAACTGGACCCTTAATTTATGTCCTTCAAATTAGTTAAACCAATTTATTTTTTTTACGTTTAATCCTATACAGTAGACATCTGGCTGACATTTTACTAGCCAGAAACCAAAGTTATGACCTTTTTTGTATAACCGTTTTTCATTTATCTGAAAATCAAGACTAAAAAAATTGGGTGTTTACATTTTTAGTTTAATTAATTGCTATTGGGGCACACATGTTAAAAATGTCAACTTTCAAAGAACATGGTTTGGTGCCTTGAGCAGGTTTCAGCTTCATATGCTGCACTTGATTCTTTCAAGGGTAGAAATGGTATTTTTCTATGTTTTGCATCTATATTTTTTTTCTTCAGAACCTTTGCAGGTTGTTTCTAGATTAAGCCAAAATGGCAAGATTTGAATTTGATGACTAATTTTAAATGTTTTAATGCTCAGCACTTTTTTAACAGATTTTTTTTCTTTTTTTTCCAGAGATCTGTATGGTAGTATAGGGAATCCATTGAGACTCTCTCGGACAATTGTGACTGGTAAAAAGTCTGATCTTGTGTCAAAACTTTTACATATATTGAGTTATTTCATCCGCTGCAGTGAAGTCCATGAAAATACTGAACTTGGGAATGTATCTACTGCACTTGACGGTGTGTCATTTGAGGATTCATCAAGCGAGTGTGAAAGGACATTAAGTGACATCATCTCAATGGACAGAGAATCTGTGTTGGAGACTCGCATGAACTTGCTTAATGATTTCCGATGCTCCGAGACAGATAAGACTGAAGGTGGGGTATTTCAGACCATAGACAAAAATTGCAGTATCCCATTGACTAATGAGTCTCAGTTATGTGAAAGCAATTACCATGTTGGGCAGGCAACATCGTTAGACTCTCACACAGACATGCTGGCCATGACAAGTGGCTCCAATGATGTCTCTGCTCTCTGTCCAAACCCTAAGAAAAGCCGCTCGAAACTATCTGAGCAATTAGCTCAGCATAAATTCAAGCAGTTTGCCTCAAAGTCCACACCGTCTATCAGTGATATCCAAAAGATATTCTTGAATGAAGAAAACAGCCTCTTAGGGAAATATTTCAATGAAAATCTCACGGAAAGTAAAACCACTGATGATATTGCTGATGGCACTGGACAAAGTTTACCCCTGGTGGATGTCTGGAGTACCAGTACTTCCACTTCAACATCTGTGATAACAACCTCCTCGACATTTCCAGGCGATGAGGACCCCCTCCAAGAAAGTCAGCCATCATTATCAACCACAAGTTCTAAGACGTCACTGTCAACCAACCAGTCAACGTCAAACAGCACTGCTACAAAAGTCACATTAGCGCGATCAGTGTAAGTAAATTCTCACTTTTTTAAAAATCATACATTAAGTCAAAATCATAGATTAATAAGAAATTGAGATAAAGGTTAAATTATGCTACTGTATCTAAGAAAAAGGTTTCTGCCAAAATGAGGACTCTTCCATTGCACTTCACTTAAGTATATTATGTGATGTGTTCTTTAAAAAATAATCTTACAGGTATTATTACTAATTGGTTACTTTTTATATCATCAAATTTTCTCCATGAATTTTTGTTAATGTTTTCACTAGCAAGTTTTTTTATAAAGTTTTTGATATGCAAAATTTTGCTTTGAGTATGATGTTTTAAGAGTTAAAATGAAATTTGATTGGAGTATTAATATCCTAGTGAAAGGAAATTATTGGATGTTTGCATTACTGAAAAGAAATGATATCAGTTATGTTATTAGCAGTGAATATTAATTTGAGTGATATTCTCGGCACAACCAGTGCATTCCCCCTATTTCTATCGTATATTCATAAATTTTAATTCTACACAATGATTGGATTATAAACTAGCTAATGTTTAGAGGGGCATTAAAAATAGGTTTGGAAAAAAGAAAAAAGTCATTTATATAAGATTTACTTTAGATATTTTCTGTTCAAGATGGAGGGGAATGTTTCATCATTGAGATGAAATCACAAGTAAATTTGTTTTATGCATTAAATATTATGGAAAATGTGATCAAATGCATTTTTTTTTCTTTCTTTTTGTATTTCCCATCTTATTTATTTTTTGTTATTTATAGATCCAGTTTGTCTGAAGCCAGCCGATCTCGACACCTTTCATCAGCCAGCACATGTAATCATGACATTTATCTCATTGACCCTCTGCTTACATGTAAAGAGTTGCCCATGCCTAAGTAAGTTAGACCAGCATTTTATTTTTTTTCATATCTCAACATGTTAATTGTCACTATTATGAGAATTATTAAATGAATATTCATGTACCATAATATATGAGAGTGGGCCATAAATATTATTTTAACTTTTTGCCTTGGCACATTTTGCAACAAATTTAATGGCTGGAATAGACTTTTGACCATAAAATAATAAAGCTTGCAACTAAAAAAAATTATTAGTTTCACAATTACAATACTATTGATCTCAGGCGTATATCACACAAGTGTGTTTGTAACAGAGTTTTTTTTTATTCATTAATACTTCTAAGAATAACTTTTACTAAAGTTTTAGAAGTAATAAAATATTTTTGTTTTTAATTTTTGGGCCAAGGTAGATCAAACAAGAGACACTTTCAGGGAGTATATCACAAGATTCAAAATATAAAGTAATTATATTTGATCAACCTGAGTTGCTCTCCGTACCAAAAAGGCTTAATAAGTAGCAAATGTAATTATCCATGGTATTGGAAGTAACTTTGTTTTATTCATTTTGGTCATCAAAGCAATAATCGTTGATTAACAAAGTCAGACAAGTAACTCACAAGTAGTTTAATTCAATTTTTTTATTTTATCAAAATCTACAAATTACTTTTAAAAATTAATCTAAAATAATTATCATTTTCTTTCCAAAATTTGAACTAAACATGTTGACATTTTGTATCTGTGTGGAATTCAGCTGAGTATAACAAAAGCCATTTAATGTTAGTTTTATTTAACTAAATGAGTAAGGTTTATCTCTGGCTTTAAAGGATCCTTTATTTTAATCATTTTTAGAGGTTATTCTTTTGTCAGAAGGGTTAGTTTGTATGAAATAGAATTTTGAGGAAACCTTTGTTTTAAAGTGAATGGATTCTCAAAAAAACATGATAGACTGGTCTCTAATTGTTTTGAATATGTATCTTCATTGGATGTCAAACATTGTCCACTGACAGAGTAAAATGGAAATTCATTTTTTTGGTTTTATTCAATAAATTATGTGTGGTCTTAATTTTATATTTTAAGATATAAAATCAACAAAGAACAAATTCAGGTGAATGGATGTAGAATTATTTTATTTCAAAAGAATTTTCACACTACATTATCTGACATCAAATGCTACATCATTGTGATTTAATATCCAAATATTTTTATTTTTAAAGTTTCTCAAATTTTTTTTTTTGTTTAAAATGCTATTTAGTTTTTATTTTATTTCTTATTACAAAATTTTTCTTTGATAAATTTGTTAATGTCCATTTTCTAATTTTTGGGCTTAAAACTTTGATAAAATTTTTTTTAATGAAGCAAAATAATCTACTGTATATACATACACCGGCTCATTGGCCTAGTGGGTAGAATGTTTGTCAATGGTCCGGGAGACCTGGGTTCAATCCCAGGTCGCGTCATACCAGAGACTTTAAAAATGGTACTTGATACCTCCTTGCTTAACACTCAGCAATATAAGGTACATATCAAGGGTAAAGTGGAGCAATCCAGGGAAAGGAGTAGTGCCCTACCCTACACCTTGGTGTAGTAGCTATTGAAAAGGGAGCCTTCTGGTCGCCCTCGAATATGGTCGCCAACTTACTTACCATATACTTGCATATCATATGATTTTCTGAAACCTAAATTTTAGCCTAATATTAAGAGGTTGCATCATGCAAGATGTGTGTGTAAAGGTCAATTGTTACACCTACAATTTCTTGCTGCAAAAGTCAACAAATAGTATTGGATGATACTTGAGTATATATGGTAATTCCATTACTTAAAAGAAAAAAAAAATTAATGATGCTTTTGACAAAACATGGAAGCGATGTGTGTGTGTGTGTGTGTGTGTGTGTGTGTGTGTGTGTGTAAGAATGGCATATTACTATTGCAGGCATGTTGAAAGTGAAATTTCTGGACAGCATGACTTTGTTCTATTAAGGTGTCTGCAGAAACTTAATTCTCAGCTCAATTAACATAGAAGTTGATTGTCAACTTAAGAAGATATATTTGGTCAAAGAATATTTGAATAGATATCCTGAATTCCTAGTAAAAAGATAAAAGCAGTTTGATATTTTTGTCCTTAATTTTAGATGCAACACCCAAGGTTCAAGAAAGGCTGTCAGTAGTTTTGCCAAGAATTTTGGGCGTTCACTTTTTGCTGATTATTCTGACCATTACATGTCAGACTTTGTATTGCATGGTACATCATGTACAGAGTTCACCCGTAAGATGAATAAAGACCTCCAACAAGCAGTGCAGGTAATGATCTCTATCTCCTTTCTTTTTTTTTTCTATATATGTATATATAATATATAATGTCTGTCAAATGTATAATTGTAATAACAGCTCTTCTTTGATCACCAAAGTCAATTGTATTGGATGTACACATCACTTGCAATTACTTACACAAAAACAAAACCTCCAATATGTATAGGATATCAAAAATCATATTCTGTAAAACATACCAATTGATTGCCATGACCTCCAACAGGGCAGATGATCTGAAGGACCTGTTCCTGAACACTAACTATGAGGATATACTAGACTTCATGAAAGTAAATAATCCGACAATATGTAGAAAAACTGATAACAAGGTAATCCAAGTGGAAGGAGAGATCCATTGAGAAGTCGACACTGTAGCGTTTTGGTTCTACTGAACCATCATCAGGACCATGAGGGGTGATATTAGCGATGTTAAGTCAACGATGGATGTTTAAAAATGCAAAATACAAAAACCTAGGTGAAAATTTGTATAATAAGAAAATATTGACTATCATGTCTATATCAAGTATTCGCATTAAACATCATTCCTAAGATAAGTCTTATCCATACAATTTTTGAGCCTTATTATGTTTTTATATTATTTTGTTTGTTGAATGCTGACAAAATAAATGCATTTTATATATTGTTGAAATTGGCGTTGTGTTTAATTTTATTTTACTGGTCATTCTGATATATTGTTTCCGTGCAATAATTCCTCAACCTGTTGTTGATGCCTGTTTTATCATCATTTTTATCCATGGAATATCCCTACATGTCAACTGGGGAAATAGGACAAATAATAAATTTCATTTGTTTACATACTTCTTCGTCAAGGTGTCCAAGACAAGGAGTGTCAAAATATTCAGAATATCATCCAGACACAAGTACGACCACTTTCACTTTTATTCATACCACAACAATACTAAAAAAGGTATCATCATAGGTTTTTACCTCAGAGCTCTACATATTTGCTCCTTGAAATATTTAAACCTTCAGTACCCCAAATCCTTTATACACTTTGCTAAATCTAAAGCCCTCAAAATCCACAATAAGAATCAACCTCAAACTAGCCCAATCAATATCTGATAAAACTAGTCTTCCCCACCAATAGATACATAACTTTGCCATACAATTCTTCCTCTCACAGCATAACAAACAACTTGAATAAACTCAATATCAAAACTTCTTCTTTACCTTCTAAAACAATCTGCAAATTAGTACACTCTAGCCCTCAATGTAATATATTTTCAGACGCTGGTGTCTATTGTATCCCTTGTTGTAAGGATTGTAAACTTAAATACATCAGTGAAACATCTAGGAACCTTCATGTTCGTTTGAAGGAACACAAAGGAGACATAAGAATTGGTAACTCAAACAATGCATTATTCCTACACATTTCTCAATCTAATCACAACTTTTGACTTCAATTCTGTAAAGATGCTCATTTACATCCAAAAGTCTAAGACGAATTTTTGAAGCTGCTGCTATCTCATTCTCTAATTCCCTAAATGCTTGTCCTGGCTTTTATCATATTTCTCCTTACTTGAGCAGATCCATTTTAAATAGCTACACTATATTCCATCTTTAGTTAATATTTTCCACTTAAATAAATTTTTATTCTTTCTATTTTTCTTTTGTTTTTTTTTTTCTTTCTTTTTCTTCCTTTTGACTCAAAATCTTTCTCGATAAACAAATGTAACAAATTCTACACAATATTCCTAATAAGTCAAATGACGTAATTTAAAACAACAAATGCTGATTCACCAATTAAACGGCCAACTTTTTCTTATTATACAAATTTTCACCTAGGTTTTGTATTTTGCATTTTTAAACATCCATCGTTGACTTAACATCGCTATAGTGTCGACTTCTCAATAAATCTCTCCTTCCACTTGGATTACCTTGTCAATTTTTCTACACACTAGACTTCATCATACATGCATAAAATCAAAGAAAACGGCTTCGAGTTGACAAAAAAAGAAGCAGATGGTACCCCGCAAAAACAATTACCGACTACGCCAATGACATAGCGATTCTGGCAAATACACCCAACCAAGCTGAAACACTACTGCATAGTTTGGAACAAGCTGCCGCAGACATCGGCCTCCATGTCAATGCACACAAAACTGAATACATGTGCTTTAATCAAACAGGCGACATTTCCACACTAGACGGAAGCTCTCTGAAACTGTTAGACAAGTTCACCTACCTAGGAAGCAGTGTCTCATCGACCGAAAAAGACATCAACGTGCGACTAACGAAGACATGGACAGCTATCGATCATATGGAAGTCAGACCCGACCGATAAAATGAAACTCAGTTTCTTCCAAGCAGCGGTCCTGTCGATACTGCTATATGGATGCACTACTTGGACGCTAACAAAACGGCTGGAGAAAAAGCTCGACAGCAATTTCACAAGAATGCTGTGAGCAATATTGAACAAGTCCTGGAGGCAACATCCTACAAAACACCAACTATACAGCCACCTACCTCCCATCATGAAAACTATCCAAATTAGACAAACCAGACACACAGGACACTGCTTGAGAAGCAGGGACAAGCTCATAAGTGATGTACTCCTATGGACCCCGACACATGGCTGAGCAAAAGCAGGATGACCTGCTCAAACATACACACTGCAGCTGTGTGAGGTTACGGGATGTAGCCCTGAAGACCTGCCAGAAGCGATGAATGATAGGGTGAAGTGGCGAGAGAGGGTCAGAGATATCTGTGCTGGCGGCACAACATGATGATGATGAGGATTCATCAAAGAGATTGATCTCTACAATTGCCCAGTCGGCTGGGGCTGTAGAATACATTGACTGCTTCTCTGCAGAGGGGTAAGAACCCCCCCAACAAGTGTCCTGGATATGACACTAAACAATCTGATGGTGAGGTTCCAGCAATGAAGGAGCTTTGGGGAATGTGGAGTACCCCTTTATTGCCATTGCTCCCAGGTCCACTCTGGCCCAGAGTGGTAGCACCTGATAAGGGTCCTATCTATGGGTTAAATAGAACTGTATACCATGCTTCTTTCACTTTACAGATTTTTGCATTTAAACTACGTATTTATGCTAAACTGAATTGTTTAAAATAGAACTGTTTTGACATTGAGACTGCGTACTAATGCTACACTGAATTGCTTGAAATAGAACTGTTTTGACGTCTAATCTGTGTACTTATGCTGAACTGAATTATCTGAATTATCTGAAATAAAACTGTTTGACATTTAACTCTGTGTATTGCCCAGTTGGCTGGGGCTGTAGAATACACTGTTTTTTTTTTTACAATTAAACTGTACTTACATTTAAAACCGTGCTTTTGCTAAACTGAATTGTTTTAAATCGAACTATTTTTTGACACTGAAATTGTACTTACACTAAACTGAATTGTTATATATAACTGAATAGTTTGAAATAGAAATGTTTTTAACAATTAAACTATGTACTCATGCTAAACCGAATTGTTTTAAATAGAACTGATTATTTACATAAAAATGGATTTGACGTTAAATAACCTACAAAGGTTGATATGCCATAAAACCAAACCAAACCAAATGATCTCTACAAAAAATACATGAAAAAAAAAAGAACAAATAAAGTGAAATAAACAAAATAAGATAGTATGTTATAATTCATTTAAAAATAAATATATCTACCTACAAACTATTTGCTTACAAATCATATAAACACACACACAATTGGCATTAAATAATGCACTTTATGTCAAACAAAAATAACCTAACCTAACCAAAGTCAATTATCATTTATCAATGGAATTGACTGCTGAATTTTTAGTATAGAACATCTTTTGTCTGTATTTAAATTGTTAACATAGAAAATTTGTATAATTTCAAATGAAAAACCTTATCTACCATACATTTATTTTCCTTATGAAACTCATTTAGTGTACAAAATAAATATTAATTTTATGATACCTCAGTTAAATTCTATTGTCAGCCATCTATCACTATAGGTTGGTGATAACAGAATAATGAAATGCAGCTTTAAATAAGAAATTAGCAAAAATAATTAGAAAAACCTATTTGAGGTATTAAGTTAAATTAGCACTCTAATACATCCAAGAAATACTCGGGTGGGAACCTGAAATTGATAAGATAGAACAAAACAACAAACATCAAGAGTTGATTGCAGGGACCAATTCTTAGAAGGCCCATTACTTAGATAGTTAAGGGTTTTATGATATGTGGTAAAACTCATTACTTTGTTTTTTAATAGCATGCCAACCTGTTTAGGGTTATTCAATGCCTCAAGATTAGGGAAATGTGTTCATTGTAAGTTCATATTTACATTTTTGTGTAGTTGCTTTTTGAGAAGTTTATTTTGTATATGGTTCTTTTGAATACAAATAATTTTTAAACAAGCTTATTTGGTCTATAGATGGGACTCTAACAGGTATTTCTGCTCTGAGGAGTAATGGTAATGAAAGGGTAACCCACACTCCTCAGATTTCCAGAACTGGACCCTCACCATCTGATGCAGCTTAGTGTCATAGTTAGGACACCTCTTACTAGAGTTATTCTTATCCCTCTGCAGGAGGTGGGTACAGTCAATGTATTCTAATGTTACTTGGAGTTTCAGAAGTTGAAGAGTTTGGTCTTCAATTTTAGACCGGACATTGGCATAATGGTTAGTGTTTGCTAATGGTCAAAAAATGGTACTTGATGTCTCCTTGCTTAACACTCAGCATTATAAGGCACGGATCAAGGGTAAAGTGGAGCAGTCCAAAGAAAGGAGTAGTGCCCTCCCCTACACCTCGGTGTAGTAGCTATCGAAAAGGGAACCTTCGGGTCACCTTCAACTATGGTTGCCAACTTTAGTATGTGTTGTTAATTGTCATTGTTATATACTGACCCTCGACCGAGCTGTCAATCAAGAGATGCACTTGTGTAAATAAGCGGAAGAACAGCAGAAGCAGGTGGATGTTAGACAATAATATAACCAGGTGCCCAGATGGTTTGAGTCAGTTGGAGACAGGATGCCCAAGTGAGAATCAGCTTGCAGACTGATGGCTTTGTGGCCCTCAGTGACCCATGGTTGAGCAACCTCAAGCCAAGATGAAAAAGAAATGCTGCTATGGTCAAGAGGAGAACTTGGGTCAATATTGCAGTCTGTCCTTGTATCCAGCTCATCTCTCACACAACAAACATCACCCTTTTGAGAATAAAGTGTGAGAGATATATTTTTATAAGGAAGTGTATTGTCCGTTCATTGAAGTTCATATATTATATTTGATTATGTCTCTGCTTATATTTGTATTACGGCTATACAGCTGTCATGTGGTTGCAAAAATGGGCAAATCAGTGGGATTTTAAATTTCTTTCATTTTGATCACAAGAGGCTGTTTCAAGTATAGTCTTGACACACTGTCAGTTGAATTTTCTTTGCAAGCACCAGTGTTTGAGAGATTTCATTGGAAATGGTCATGACAATTAACTTTAGTACTCAGTATGTTGAGACATTAAACTTATAGTTTTTGGAATGATTTTCCTGTGAACTTAACTTTAGTATTACATTTTAATCCACTCAAGGAGGTAGATTGGTGGGTCTTACTTAAACCTCAAAATGTCTTTCTCTTGGTGTCTAAAATTCAACTTCCTACTTTTAAAAATTTTTTAATTCACATGACTCAACAGCCAATGAAATGAGTACTCATGTCTTTCTCACAGTTGGAATCAATCAATCAATCAAGTTGTTTGCCAGGGAAAGGCATTATATAAGGCAGAACCTAATGGGCGGGGGGACAATGAATGTTAATTTTTCAACCTAATCTTTGTTTGCCAATGTACATGATGATGCGATGTTTCTCTTTGGGTTACTGATTGAACATCATACAGTGAACATGTTAAAATTCAGTTAATAAATGTTAGGCTTTGGATTTCTTGATCTAACCAAATTATGGCATTTGAATGTATTTTTTCATTATTTCTCCTTGAATTTTCTAGCATTCCATCCTGGATGAACCAATTTCTGAAGCTGTTTGCATTGTAGCTGACACAGATAACTGGTAAGTATTAGCAGTAACTCGAGTAATCTAGTGACCCACTGAGTCAGTCTTTATGAAATAATGAATAGAAATTACTCTATAATTAGCATTTAATGGTTATCTTAAAGTGTTATAGACAAAAAGTAAATATACAACTAGTAGGGGCAGATTGGGATCTTTGACCTTGTTAAGGTAATTGGTTTATACGAAGGAAAACTCTGAATTCAAACCATTTCAAAAATAATTAAAAATGTTCATTTAAAGTTTTTCCCTTTTTTCCCCCGCTTCCCATATATATTAAATAAAAATTGGCATAATTAGGTGATAATTTTCACTGGGTTTAATTTTTGTAGATATAAATTCATAAACCAGTGCCCATGTATATTTATAAAAATGAAATTTACTGATCTGAATTGAATATATTTATCATTCATTGATCACATCACATTATATCAGATTAGTATCTTAGTTAGAACTGAAACTTAACAAAATCTTTGACCCCATATATTGATTTTATTTATTTTTAATCTTAGGAGCGTCAATATTGCCAGTAGCTGTCGTTTTGATAAATGTCCGCTGCCTTGTTCAGCATCCCGCCTTGTATGTGATATGGTAGAATCAGTGTCTGAACTCTGGAAATTAAAAATGAGCCCAGAATTTGTAAGTAAACTCTCTTTATAAATGCACTCTGTTTGAAGTTATTAAGCAAATCACACAAAGTTCAATAACTGAAGTTTGATTTAAAAAAATTTTTAAACAATCAATTTAGATTTCAAAGCAAAGCCGGAGTTTAAATTTTAGCTAGTATTAAAGTTTTATCAAATTTATTCGATGTATTCTAAAAACTGCTGTCTAAAGTTCTCAGGCAAAACCAAATAATCACATTTTACTTCTATAAAAAAGTAATAAAATCATCAAAGATTGATCAACACCTATGACAGAACCAATAACAGATCCCAATTCACAAAGTATTCTACACTTTTTGTCTTTCTTAATTCCAGCCATTTCAAAGATCTGAGCTCTGGTCAAAAGTGATTGTTTTGCTATAACTCACTTTAGTTTACATTCACCTAGAGAAAGCAAATTCTTCAAACCTTTTCCTTTGCTTTGAGTGCCCAACTTTACATTTTGATATAGTGACCCCTTTTTATTCAATAACAGCCATTTATCTATTATCCGTTGTTTTTTTATTTATTTATTTTTTTACCCCACTTCAGCCAGTTCAATTTATCTTCACCAATGACTATAGATTTTTGATTCGATTCAGACTGGGACTTGGTGGCCATTTCATTATCTTCTTTCTTGTAAATCTTTTATGCTCCAAGAATTCACGGGTAACCTTAGATGCATGAGAAGGACCAGTTATGAATAAATACATGCTTCATTTTGAAACTGCAAAACTGGAACTTGTATTATACAAAGGAAGTCATGTCCATAAAATTGCAATAGTTAGCATTATTCAGTTTAACTCCTTTATTGACTGAATGGTCCAGTAATGGTTTGGTCAATAATTCCAGCCAATATCATCATACTACTGCCTCCCTCTTGCCTTCTTTTAGCCACAAGCATGCCTGAATTGAATAAAATCCATTCTTTGGCCCATCTGTCAGGTCCATCAAATTTTCGTAAAAATTACTTTGGAAAAGTTAATTTTTATGTATTTCTTGCTTTAAAATATTTGCTTTTGTGAGAGGAGGTTGCATAGGAGTTTTTTTTTTACAGATGCCAATTCACAAAGTATTCTACACTTTTGTCTTTCTTGTCTCCCTCAATTCCAGCCATTTCAAAGATCTGAGCTCTGATCAAAAGTGGTTGTTTTGCTATAACTCACTTTAGTTTACATTCACCTCAAGGAAGCAAATTCTTCAAACCTTTTCCTTTGCTTTGAGTGCTCAACTTATATTAACATTTATTGTTTGATAATCTCTGCAAAGCTCCTTTGATATCTCCAAAGTGGACATTCTCTCACTCAACTTTTTCTGTTCTTCAACAGATATTTCCCTTTACTCATGTTTTAGTATATATCATGGACAATAAGAGAAAAGTTTTAATCAAATTTTCAGGTCTTTTAGAAAATATTAGTTGAATTTGCATATTAACTTCACTCAATCCATTTTTGTAAATTCTAACTATCTCCAAAACTGTTAAAAATAGAAAATTTAAATATTTTACTAAGGGTAGAGATGGATGAGTTTAAACTTGATAAAAATTGGTTCAGAACTTTTTGAGTTATTGAGGTTTATTTAATTTGTATAATAACTTCTAACAGGCTGTATATTGCATTTTTTTTATGACTGTGAATACAGAGATATTGATGTGAAGGGCCAAACATTGTAATTGTCAATTTGACATTGAGGGTCACAAAGATAGTCCAACATCTTTGTGAAGTCTTCTATTCTCTCTTACTGTCCTGTAGGTGGGGCTTTGACTATGCTGATTGTATTTCCTGCTGAGGGGTATCTTTTGCCCCCCACCTAAAAGATGTTCTGGATAGGACTCTAAACTGCATCTGATAGTGAGGTTCCATTTCTTGAGATCAGTGTAGAGTACTCTTTCATTGCCTATACTTTCACTGCCATTCAGACCTGGTGCAGTAGTACCTGTTAGGGTCCCAACTAGGGGCCAAGTAGATCTGTTTAAAAATCATTTGTATTCAATAGGACCATGTGGAAAAAAGTTAGTGTGAACTTACAATGGATGTAATTCCCTAACTTCTAGGTATAAAATAACCCTAGACTGGTTGACATGTTATTAAAATCTATCTGTTAATTAATCAATCCTATTCTTTCTTAGGTGTCAAATATACAGGGACTTGAATATTTGTTTGCTCTAATTCCAGATCATCTTCATGTAAATTTTAAACACATAATGGCTTATTCTTTTCATATTGGAAGATTAGAAAATCTGATTATCAATTGATTTTGGTATCCTTTTATTCATGGAAAATGTGACTATGAAGTGTATTTTTTGTAAATATTTTAGCTTTCTATCCTCCACAACTGTTTGAGTTTTGTTTCTAATTATTCTTATCAAGCACAAACAATTATCAAACAGATCTATTTGACATACAGATGAGACCCTAATAGTCACTATGACTTTGACTCAGAGTGGACCTGGTAATGAAGGGGTACTCCAAACTCTCAAGATCTCCAAAACTGGAGCCTCACTATCAGATGCAGTTTTGTGTTATTACTCCTTTTTTTTGTGTGGGGATGGTTTTACTCCTCTCCAGGGAATATAGTTATTATATTCTAAGCCCTGCTGTATTGAATGATATTAAAGTATTGAGTGGGATCACAGTTTTGCTGCAAGTGTGTTTCTTTATATTTTTAGATCTTCAACTTTCATACTGTATACTTATGTGTAAGTTTTACTCTTGTTCTTTTACTGCTGCTGTTAGAGTATGTATGTATGTGTGTGTGTGTATGTATGTGTGTGTATATATATATATATATATATATATATATATAGCATGTACAGAAGCAAACCACTAATCCCATTAATGTAAGATAAAAAAATTCTCAAACATATCACTTTTTTTTTAATTTTTTTATTTTTTTTTTTTAAATTAAGCTGCTATTTAAATATCTTTTTTTTTTTTTTTTTTTTTAATCACTATAGTGTATGATGCATCTAGAAGATCGCCTTCAAGAGATTTATTTCAAGAGTATGATGTTGGTAGAATATGCACACGGTAACAACAAACCTTGCATGAAAGAGCTGACAACAATGCTTGGGTAAGAGCTACTGTCTTTGTTTGCATACAAATTGTTATACTGAACAATATGAAAATTTGTGATATTTTAAAATTTGTTTCTTTTTGTTTTCTATTTTTAAATTCCACAATTTAAAGATACTATTGTTAATATTGATTAAAATGTTAAATTTAAAGGAATAGTATATTTAAAGTGACTATCTGTGGGTATAAATCAAGAAAAGTATTGGATGATTATCTTCACATCTTATCTCAAGTAGTGGATCATGACTACATTATCACTATTTGTTTTACCTTTTTTTAATGTGGGTAATCAGTCTCTCTCTCTCTCTCTCTCTCTCTCTCAGCTTTAAACCCATAATTCTCTGGCTTTTGATACCCTGTATTGAACTCCCCAAAAAATTGATTTGCCCAGTTGGCTGGGGCTGTAGAATACACCAACTGCACCTCTGCAGAGGGGTAAGACCCCCACTCCAACGAGTGTCCTGGATATGACACTAAACAGTCTGATGGTGAGATCCCAGTAATGCTGGGGCCTTGAGGAATACGGGGCACCCCTACATTGCCATTGCTCCCAGGTCTATTCTGGCCCCAGCGTAGTAGCACCTGATAGGGCCCTATCTATGGGTTAAATAGAACTAACAGCATACTTATGCTAAACTGAATTGTTGGATTAAACTGAATAGCTTGAAATAGAAATATTTTTGACAATTAAACCGTACTTACATTTAAACTGGGTGCTTATGCTAAACTGAATTATTTGAAATAGAACTGTTTTTCGACATTGAAACTGTATTTACACTAAACTGAATTGTTTGACATAGAACTGTTTTGACATGTAACTGCGTGTAAACAAAATTTGTACTTATACTGAACTGAATTAGCTGAATTAGAACTGCTTGACTAAACTGAATAGCTCGAAATAGAAATGTTTTTCACAATTAAACTGTACTTACATTTAAACTGCGTGCTTATGCTTAACTGAATTATTTGAAATTGAACTGTTTTTGATGTTGAAACTGTACTTACACTAAACTGAATTGTTATATATAACTGCTTGAATAGCTTGAAATAGAAATGTTTTTGACAATTAAACTGTGTACTCGTGCTAAACTGAATTGTTTTAAATAGAACTGATTATTTAAATAAAATATAAAAATGGATTTAGCATTAAATAACTTACAAAGGTTAATGTCATAAAAACCAACCAACCTAAACCAAAAAATTAGGCACAAAACACATGCCTTTCTGTTTATTACATATACCATGATAGCTTTATGATTAAATTAGTACCAGAAAATTTCCTACAGAAAGTTTGTAGATACTTTCCATTTAAAAATTTACTTCACAATTAAATGTATATCAAAGTGTTGATAAGTAAGAGAGACAAAATATTAAGGATATCTCTTAACCATATATGTAAGTACCCTTTAGAAACAAAATTTCTACTTGTTGCAAGAGTATAAATAAAATTAATACTCTTCATGAGATATCTGAAACACATACACAATTTTGTTACTGCCCACATGGAAGCAGCAGAGTACATACCAAACAAACCAAGAGCCAAATGTAGAATTCCATGGAAGTTACTAGTAGTTAGGAAAAAATGAGATAGTGAAAATAGCATCCTTATTTAATAAGAGAAACCCAACAAATGCCAACTTGCAGAAACTTAAAGC
This sequence comes from Sepioteuthis lessoniana, assembly GCA_963585895.1. Classification (NCBI taxonomy): domain Eukaryota; kingdom Metazoa; phylum Mollusca; class Cephalopoda; order Myopsida; family Loliginidae; genus Sepioteuthis; species Sepioteuthis lessoniana. The sequence goes on along the minus strand of OY757910.1, from coordinate 60,269,646 downwards.
CCAGAGAAAACTAACATATACCAAAAAAGAACAATAAAAATACATTCAAGGTCAAATCAATAAAATCAGAAACTTGGTAGTAGATAGACAATCACAAATAACATAGCAGACAGTAAAGGAAGTGAGCAGAAGGTAGAGCACTGAAAGGAAAACTAAAAGCTGCTAGCCAAGAAGAAAGAATACAAAAGTGGAAAGAACATTTCAAGAATCTGCTTGAAAATTTCTCTAGAGTCACTGATAAGCCATCACAAAAATTAATAATAGCCAGCTAGACATCAAACTAGGGACAGTTTATGAGGGAAGGACTTAGGTAGTCCTGACAAAAATTAAAAGCAGAAAAGCTGCAGGCCTCGACAAAATACCTCCAGAAGTATGGAAAACAAGCAAATTTGATGAAATAACTTTGATTATGCAATGCTGTTTATAAATGAAATACAACAGAGAAATGGACAAAAGGTTGCATCCTTCCCATCCCTTGCAGAAATTATAACAGATGCAGACTATGCAGATGATCTAGTGCTTCTTTCAAATACATCTGCCCAAGCCACATCCCTTCTGCATAACCTGGAACAAGCAGCCAGAGTACAAATGTTTTAAATGAGGAGGAGCCATTTCCACTTTAAATGGCAGGCCTCTAAAATTAGCAGACCAGTTCAAATACCTTTGCAGCGATATCTCATTTACTGAAAGTAATGTTAATATATGCCTAGCAAAGACAGACTTCTATTGATTGGTTATTGATCAACTGGAAGTCTGATCTCTCTGATGAAATTAAACAAGATTTTTCCAAGTTGTTGCTGTGTCAATACTACTCCATGAGTTTTGTAAGCATCCATACGATGCTTACAAAACTCATGGAGAAAAAGCCAGATGGGAACTACGGAAGGATGCTACCTGCTATTTTGAACAAATCCTGGAATCAACATCTCACAAGACAGCTGTATGGCCAGTTTTTTCCATCTCACGAGCCATCCAAGTAAGACAAACAGGGCATGCGGGATACTGCTGGAGAACCTACGATAAACTCATAATTGATGTTCTATCAGACTCTACACATGGATGTACCAGTGTTGGCTGAGAAGCAAGAAGTTATTTATATCGGCTCTGTGTGGACACTGGATGCAGTTAAAAATTTTTTACTGGGAGCGATGGCTGATAGGGACAGGTAGAGATGGGGTCAGGGAAATCCATGATATCAGCATGACTTGATGACAACATTAAATTATAACTTACCCTTTTCTAGTATCAGAACATATTAGTGAAATACCAGTGTCGGTACATACATTCATTGCTAAATACCAATATTTGCTGATTAGTAATACAATTTCTACTTGTTACAAGAGTATACATGTAAATAACTTAGCTTTATCTAGTATAGAAACATAATAGTGAAATACTGTTATAGATAAATGTGTATATTGTGAAATTATATATCACAATTTTTTATATATTGAAATTGAACTTAATGTATATATTATTTGTAATCTTAATGTTTTATTTCAGGTTTGATGCTAGTGATATGAGTCTGTTATTAGCTGTAGCATCCACTCATTCCAGTCAAACTGTATGAAGGAAGATTATGTACTTTGATACTCAGTCTGGTGGGGATGGCTAGATCACCAGGCCAGTGAGTGGGAGTGGTCAGCTATTATTCCTCTGCTGTGCTGGACCTAGGAGGAGGAGGAGGAGGAATGCTCAAGTGGATTGTGGCTGTTATTGCTCTCCTGGTTGTATAAAATGCTAAGCAAGTCAACACTCACTATCATCATTGTCAATTAACTATAAAGAATGAGGAGGCAGAGAAAATGTTAAAACTTAAAAAAAAAAAAAAAAGGAAAGAAAGGATGAAAAGAAGTCCTTATGAAGAAACATTTTTCGGCTTTTTTTTCTCCTTTTAATAGCCGAGTCAGCCAACTTAAATTGTTAAGGGCTATTTGTGTCCACACTTTTGTGTTTAAGAGTTAAGCTGCATTTAAATTTTTTTTTCCATTTTGATAGGCTAATGTATCACCATCACCATAACAAATGACATTTTTTTTATTTATTTATTTTGTGCAGGGTCCTAAAGATTGAAATATGTTGAAATTAAAAAAAAAAAATCCAAATTGGTTAATTAGCCATTGCTGTTCTTTCATCCACCCACCTTCACAGGCACCAGCTTAAATGCTAAATCGAATAGTTAACATTTAATTATCAAATTCTATTTGGAGCATGATTTTAGTTGACATAAATCAATGCCACTTAAATTGTTGAAGGCCAATATTTAATTTGAACAATAACAAAGTTTGATGATGAACTTGTCATTTGATTTAATGGTATATAATATTTGTATATTCAAGACTATACTCAACATGATAAAATGGCTTTGTTAGTCAGTTTGTCATGTGTCTTGTATGTTAGTGTTGGGTTTTGGCTTAAACTTTAAAATAACTTTTATGCTTAGCTCTTCATAATTTTGAAGAATTTCAAAGTAATAGACACAACCCAAGTGAAAAGATTGATGACTAAAATGAAGTAAGCTCTGTATTGGAAATAATTGAAAAATTGATTTAGATTTTATCTATGAGATAATATTATGAAGGTCTTCTTATATATATTGACATTTTCATTCTAATGCAATAAAAATAACTATTTGATTTAGCACTGGCACCATTTCATTACATCTGAGAAAAACATCAGTTTTCATCAAATAATTCATATCCATTAAAAATGATTTTTTTTTGTTCACATTGGTTGTTGTTAATTTGATAATTATTGCATTGTATTAAAGATTATAAAGTCTGTTTTTTCTAAAACCTTTTAAGAGCAAGATTTTAGTTCATATTTTCTTTTATGGGGAAATGGTGCACATATTATAATGGTTACTGTACAATCGTCCTTCACTATTCATTGTTATTCTTACAATTATTGCATTTTCTGAATGATTTTAAAGTTTATGCTCTGGTTGTTGTCTTTTTTTTTAATAGCAATAACTTCTGTTTAATTTCATATTGCCAGCAGACAATCTTCAAATTTTCTCAGTTATTGATAAAGCAAGAAGCTTTGAAAGTTTAAAGTTAATATTTGATTTTCTGCCATTTTCTCAAAACAAAATAGATTACATGGCTCTGATTTGTTTACAGTGTCATTTTCTACTTTTTCTTTGATATTCACTAATTTTTCAGTCATTATCAAATTGAATGAAAACCATAACAATCAAAATATTAGACAAACGAAATCAAGATTATGATATTAATCTGATTGTTACCTAATCCATGATACTCAGTTGCTATTGAGAATATTACTCCAAGCAAATCTTAGTTGCAATGATAGTCTAATAAAAAACATGCAGAAATGGTGTGAATTAAAAAAAATCAAACAACAAAACAAACTCATAAGTACATATCTTAATTGCTTTTATTTATAACATTCACAGGCAGCTTTGATTATACATTTTGAATGCACATCTCTGAAGACTCCTACATAAAAAGAAAAATCAAAGACACCCACTGTAATTGTATAAATTATTGGACAGCAAATCTGTGTCAAGGTGGTGAGTTTCTTGCAAAGGACCTCAACTTTAGGAAAACCAGAGTAAAAGAATATTTTCTTTTTTGAGACCAATATTATGATAAACTATTATAAATTAATTTCACTCATTTCATTTTTGCTTCAATTTTAAATTTTGTATTATGTGCATCAGGTAATTTATCAACTTGTTTCCAAAGTTATCTTTATACCCACTCACTCAGTCTTGCTAAACCCACAATTTTTTTACTTTGTTAGATCACTACATACAACATTTGCTCTGGGGATTACATTTTACTCCTTTTACACTTTCCCTCCCATTATAAACAGATTTATTAATTAAAAAAACAAAACAAACAGTTAATCTTTAGAAGTTTAAATAGAATTTTAGGCTTCTACAAATGTAAAAATCATGAATTGAAATTCAAGCTGAGTAAAAAGCTGAGTTGTTATATAAGGGACCATTATTGATTATTAAATGTCCTTCACAATTTAAATTTCATTGTTAATTGTAGGATAACTGAAGAATAACTTTGGTTATATTTTGTAATATTGATACATTTTGGACATTGAAAAATATTTGTAAATTTTTATGATGAAAATATTGTTTCACCTATTTTAAGTTTTTTCTAATGTAAGAAGATTTAATGTGTTGGTATATATAACTAATTTAATGATCAGTTATCTTGAATCTTAAAAACTTTGGTTTTAATCTAAAGTGATGCAAGACTAGCATAATATTTATGGTAGAGATTTGTTTATATCATTTAGATTAGAGGCCACAGCCTTAGCCTCCTAACATCTTATAGAATTTTAAATAGTAAGTTATTTGCTTTTGGCAGAGTACAATAAGAACTAAATTCAGGGAGGTTGTATCCATTATGGACTTGAAATATCTCTAGGTTACTGGATTGTACTCTATCTTGGACATTCACATTGAACTTACAATGTAGAATGTATTTAGTGGGACAGTGATGTCAGTAAGAACATACTATTTCTTTTCCTATTAATTCTATCCCTGCCCTGTATATAATTATTATGCATCTAATCCTAAACTAATTATTGAAAAATAGATAAACATTTTATTTTTATTTTATATCTGATTCTACAATACCTTGTAGGATTTGTTTTGAATAGGATTCTACACAATCTTACATACTTTCTTATCCCAGGGGGATTTTTATTTTGTTATAGTGAATGCCATAAGTAAAATATTAATGAAAAATTCTTCTTAATCTTTAATTCTGTGGTAAAATGATTTTGTCTTGTATATTCATAAAGTACTGTGGCAAGGGAGACAATCTTATTTCATTAGGTTAGTGATGGTAGTACACAAACACATTGATAAGCTTTAGTCTATTGGTTATGCTCTTATATTGCAAACATGTAAAAACTTATAAATGACCATGTTTTTAAATTTACAAGAGGTCTTTTGTTTTTCTTTGTTTACGTGTCTTGTTTTTTGTTAGATTAATTTTTCTAAACTGAAGTAAGGAATATTTGAAGCACAAGTTGTAAATTTTTTTTTAAATTTGAGAGAACCCATTTTCATCCTTAGTAAATTTTTAAAGAAAAAAGGCTTTTGTTATTTTTTAATTTTTTTTTTTTTTTTTTTTTTTTTTTTTTTTTAAACATCGGCCATTTCCAAAGGTGAAAAATTTTATGATTATCCAGTCCTAAATTTGTTTTTAATTCTAAAGAAAGATATTCAAATTTAGTTTGTTTTATTACCACAGTTATCCCTCTGGTTTTTGTCTCTGACAATAAAAAAAGTAGCAACTCTGGATGATCTATTATACAAATGTTAAATTTATTAAATTCATAGAAAAGAGGATGAATTTATAGCTTCTGTTGCTTTGATAAATACTAGATTTATAAGTAACAAATGATTGCTTAGTAAAGCTAGTTCTATTTCTGTCTGATAATAGTTATTGCACCTACTATATGAGATTCCTCTTTATCTTGATCCTTGGCCATTGATGTCTAAGAATTTAGTTTCAATAGGAGCCTCTCCAATTTTATGACTGCACCCATCTCCCATTTGCAATAAGAGTGGTATGGTTAATCCTTGATGCCTGAGACTTCTCCAAAGGAAATGCCAAAGTTGCTTGGTAGATTTTGTTCTTGACCCCTGTGCACATAGTATCTCTCACATAAGAAAAGGTTTTGTATCATATCCCACCTTCAAAAGGGTGGGAGTAAATACCATGAAATATATATGCAAATGTAACAACTATTATGGAACAGAAGCAGTATGTAAATTTGAATTTCAGATTTTTCTTTTTGGTGTTTTATTATATATAAGCAATCCAGGTATCAAAAGCTTAGTTTGATAAAATTGAACTCCCATCATATTTTAATCACTGCCATTATTACATTAGGTTAATTTATTATTTTTATTTATGCAGCGAAATCTTTCAACTGATTTTCTTCTTTCTACCTCAGAGGATTTCAACCTTTAGAAAATAAAGAATATTTTTGCCTTTTTAAATCTTTATCTGTATTACTCTGCTGAAGTTTGTATGTATTTGTCTGAAAGTCCTGGGGACCTGATTTTTTTTTCTTTCTTTTTTAATGCATGGATATTGATTTTTACTTGAGCTCTTACTGATAGGTGGGCCTCTGAAATTCCTTGTCATCACGGGAAGTCATCAGATGGTAAAATATGCCATTTCTGGTCAAATGAAGTGAGATAGACTTTGATATGAAGTCCAAAAATATTTTATCATAAATGGGGAGACAGACATAATTAGATTCAATCTCTATCGTCATTGAGATCTCTGGAGGTCATCAAATGCCAAAATAACGCCTGCACAGTTTTTGTTTCCCTCACCCTCCAATAACTATCGCCATTTTCACTCATAATATTCATTGACTATTCGTAAAAATCAGATTAGTTTGTGTGCACAATATGATTTTTGTGCTGCAATTATCTCTCTGGTCTTTTTGTCCCAGGCAATGTTGGTAACTTCTGCTAGTTTGAATTACACCAATTTTTTAAATATCATTTTTATTCAATAAATCCATTTTAATAATTAAATTATCTTTCTTAACATATTTATTATCAAATATTGCTAAGATCCATTTACCTACCACATTTGAATTTTTCTCTGGTATGAATACCATCCAATTTTTGCTTCTAATAAACCTGACTCAATCAGTGCTTGCATTGGATTAGATTCATTGAATCTCATTACATAAATTTTGGCTGTTAAAGAAACATCCATTTTCAGCCTTATTAAGCCTTATCCATATGTTAATTACCGAAACCATTCACTGCTGTATTTAAACACCCCAGTTGTGCAGGAAGACTTTTCAGTGGGCATCATATCAATGCATGCTTTTAAAAAAACAACTTTTTTGTTACTTGATTGTATATTCAGAAGCACATTCATTTTTTTTTTCTTTTTTAAATTCATTTTATATTGTAAGTATTGAAAGGAAGGAACTCCTATAACCCAAATTACTTATATTGCAACTATTGGCCAACTTTTGGAGTATGTTTCATAAAACTATAAAGTTTAATTTTATTTTATTTTCAGTATAAGTTCATTATATTCATCATCCTGCTGGAAAAATAGGCCACTGATGCTAACTTTTTATATCTTCAGCAGTCATTTCTTGCCATACTTTAAATAAAATATATTATTTTAATATCTATAAAAAAAACTCTTTTTGTCTTTGTATTCTTTCCACTTACAGGCATTCCATGTCAGGGCTTGTCTGGTGGGTACTGGCTAACTCTTGAATTTAAATGTGGTTAGAATTAAAGAATTTGCATTTATAAAAACACTGTATATCCACTCACACACTTTTTGTGTAACATTTTTTACAGAGTGCATAACTACTACACTCTGATTCTAAGCAGAGAACACATACTACACTCTGATCCTAATCAGAGGGCTGGGAGCAATATTTTAACCTTAGGCAGAGCATACAGAAGCTTTGATCCTAGGCAGACATTTTTTAATGGTTACTTATTTTATTTATGACGTTGAATTGTTTTATTTAGTTACAATTAGTTATTATATGACCTCTTTCATATTGCATCTTAATCTGATCTCATTCACCTAATTTGATGAATTATACTTTTCATGGCTGTGTTACTTATCTTGTAAATAAATTTTTCATATTTGCATATCTTTGATTGTGATAGTAAACATTTTTGCTTAGATTCTTAAAGAAGTGATATTAAGTAACATTTTTCCTCGACATTCTAATTGTTAATTTTTTTAGTTTCACCTTCTCATCTTATGATTTCCTGATCAGACCTGCAGTTGGTAGATATTTTTTTAATATGGAAGATATTATAGATGCCAATCTCAAAATTTGTCAGATTGATCAGTGGAGGGAAATGAGCTACTTCTGTCATGTAATTGTTAGATATGTTTCTTGCACTAAATCTATTTATTAAGCTTAGGTTAGGGGTGGAATAAGGTCAGGTATAGGGCAACCAGTGATAAACTAACTCCTGAACAATAGTCTGCAAGCCTAGCTCAATAACCATTGAACTATCTGAGGCATATGTGTAAATTTAATAATTATCATAAGATGGACATAGTGATAACTATTTTTGTAAAAGTATGTTGTTGAATAAATTCTTTTATTTTACATTTTTTTTCAATAAAACACCAACATAAACAGTATCACTAACAACATATTTTTAAAGAAATGGTAACACTGGATGATCTATCATACACATGCCTAATCTATTAATTTTAGGCTTATAGTATTGGACAAAAAGACAGCGAAAAAAAACAAAACTGAATCATTTTTTATTATTGCCACAAACTTTAATAAAACTTCAATGGCTTAGATACACATAGGAAGTGATTATTTTCTTTGATTATTGTTGCCAAAAATTCCTTTAGTTGTAGTGGAAAGTCATTAGTGAAGGAAAGTTCTTAGAAATTTTCTTTTTTTTTTTTTTTTCTTTTTTTTCTCAGAATTTTCTTTTCAGAAAAATTTTGACTTTTTGCTAGAACTAAGGAAACTTTGACAACAATCAAGGAAAATAATCATTTCTGATGTGTCTGTCATTGAAATTCCATTAAAGTTTGTGGCAATAATAAAAAACGGGTTCAGTTTTCTTACTTTTTTTTTTTTTTTTTTTTAAATTCAAGTCTATTTGTTTTTTTTATATTTTTGGTACAAATACCAAAAGTTTATTTTTTCTGTTTTAGGATTTCTCATCTTGACGGTTTCATTGTTAATGTTAACTAATTTTTATGGTTAGGTAATATAAAATGTGTGTGTGTGTGTGTATGTATGCAAAAGTTATGAGTTGATGTTTTATCATAAATAACTTTGATTATAGGAATTTTTCACTCAATCACAAGTTTTTAAATAGTTTGTCTTCTGTCTGTTGCCAACTTATTTGCTGTATTAATATTTTGCTAATATACTCCATCCATATTTTTGGGCCAAGTTATTGAATAAATTGATTTTGGGTGTTATGGATTTTTGACCAAGTGATGTTTTCTAAAGAATAAAATAATTATTTTATTTATTTTATTTTATTTTTTTGTAATACAAATTGATTGTTTTAGTGATGTATATTTGTACCTGCATAAAATATACACATAAATGAAGTGGTAGCCAATAGAGAAACTTGGCTATTTTGTCCTGTATGGATTAATGAAAAATCAAACTCTCAATAGATTTGCCGGAAATGATATAAGTTACATCATTGCTTATAATATGTTGGGCAAGAGTTCTTAATAACATTTTGGTTTCATATGTGTATGTACATCCTTACAAAATGTTCATCAGTACATCTGGATTGCCTTGAGTATTTAATCTATAAATGATTTGTTTTTGCTGCGCCTTTTAAAATTCCTTATTGAAAATAGTCCTTAAAATTATCTTTCTTTTCTACTCGTTCCTTTCTACCCTTATTTTATCTCTCCTATTATTTTTTTTTTGTTTTAACTAGTCTCTTTCCTGTTTCTTTCTTCTCTTTTCCTCTTATTATCCTTCTATCTCATTTCCTTCCCACTTCTCTGACTATTCTTTGGACAAACAAGAATAGAATTTGTTCTCTGTAAAACCTTTATTATATTTTTGAATCTATTCTTTAAATTTTTTTTTTTTTTTTTTTTTTTTTTTTTGACAGAGATAAAGAATGTTACTCTGGTTTGTTAGGTATCTGATAAGAAAACAATTGTAATGCATTAATAACATTACTCATACAACTGAAGAAACATTCACAAAGCCTATGAATTATAAAAGTAGTAAACTCACCTTAGCCTGATATTTGTTTTTATCCTATCTGTCATTGACAATTCAAGAAATGAATAGATACTTGTGTGTATGCATGTTACAACTGACAAACAATATCTAACATCACAAACAGTAATTTTGATATCCTATAAGCATAATAATTCTTGATTTTTTTTTTTTTTTTTTTTTTTTTTTTTTTTAAAGATTAAATCTGTTAACTTATTACCCTCTCTGTTCTGTAATAGTCAAAACATTGAGTGCATATATAATATATATACACACAAATATAATGACTATGGTATAGGCAGTAATTGTTTATTTACTATTTATTTTAATTATTTGATTGCACTTTGGATACTTAAAAAAAAACATACTTAGATTTTCTTGTTTTTCTTAGATTTTTTTTTTAATCATAGTAGCCAGTCCAACTATATGTGAATGATATGGTTCAGAAATGGGTTCATATTCAATTGGATTCAGAATTGATTATTCCAAAAGGACAAGTTTCATAATGTACCAGCTAATGTCATGTTACATCATGGCGATGTAATATTCGATATTTTTTTAAACAAAAAACAAATTGAATTTTCTTAGTTTTAAAACTATTTTCTAATGTTTAGTTTAGAACATTATTGTATATATTTGTGTATCATACATCTCTGATCAGAATTTTAGCCTAATATTTGAGGGTTGCCCAATATGCAATGTATTTATATTTATGATATAAAGTTTTTATCTTGTGTATAATGCAACCTTTCCTCTCTATTAGGTTAAGAGTTAGGTCTTGGAAAGTTGCATATGTTATGTGAGTATATACACTATTTCATTTTATTTTTTATTTATTTTTTTTAGAATTCTATTTTAAGGTTTTATTATGGAATTTCTTATATATATATTTTAATTAAAAAGAATTATAAAATGAAGACCTGTCTCACTTCATAAACTTTGGCTTTTTACATTAACAAATTCATATTTAAAAAGGAAACTATTTTGTGTGATATTAAAACATTAATATCGTTACTGTGACGTAATGTTATCTGTCCTTTTGAGAAATAATTCCTGGTACAATGGATTGGATTTGACCCCAGAAATGTTATTAGCTTTTCTAATACTTTTTATTCATTGATATCTTAATCTGCAGTCATTTTTTTCTTTCTTATATACAGATACAATCATAAAGAAAAATGTATCTTTCTGTGAAATTACAGTTTATGTATTTACTGGTGGTAGCAATTGATGAACAGAAATCAGTTTTAGAGCTGATTCTACACTCATTGTTCTAAAGTTGATATTTCTGACATTTCAATTGGCGAATATTCTGATCTTCATCAGGTTATGACGTGATATTTCACTGATTGTTCTATGTAAGCACTGTGCTTACAAATGCCAAAGAAATACTATTTCAAACTTTACAAGAGTGTATTGCTTCAATAATTCCTACAATTTATAGAAATATACTTTATCTGAAAATTGTTCCTGTTTTGTACTATAAGGTGGGAGGAATTAACCCTGGACTCTTTCTCTGAATTTTTTTCTTTAAAAAAAAAAAACAACCCAAAACTTTGTATACCCATAAATCATTCATGAAAATTTTACCATCTTAATGATTATGCCTTGCTAAATTTCAATTTGAATGCTGCCAATTTATTGAAGGTTTTCAAAATGTTTTAGATCTCTCTATTTAAAGTATTTACGTGGGAATGGGTTAGTGAATTAGAATTTGAAATATTTGGGGCAATGTTAGTCTTTTAAACTTTTATGATAGTAATTTGACGTGAATACTGTACTGGTCTTTGGTAGACCTACATTTCTGCTCTCCTCAATCAACTGTATGTGAACTTTGAATCTTTTTAAAATATTCATTTCCTGCCTCTTGTCACTTTACCCATATTAAAAAAAATCTTATGTAAAATAGGATTTTTTTAAAAAGTCATGTTTGTGACTAAGAATTAAGACGATAACCAAAATGCTTACCCGTGTTCTTCTGAATATCTTAAAGCCACTTAACTCTGTTGTTTACTTCTCAGCCTAAAATTTCAGATAACCATCCTTGAGATTAAAGTCATGTCTATTTAACCCTAAAAACTATCTACTTTGGGTTTTTTTGTGGTGATAGCATTTTCAGATTATTGGTGTGAACGTTGAACTCAATGCCTTTCTTTTAGGAAGTGAAGAGACATTTTTTTTTTTTTTTTTTTTTTTTGCCATTGATTGAAATCTTTTGTGCTTTTTTTTCTCTCCATTTAAGGAAAAGGAATTAATCTGATGCACATGTAAATAATTGCATTTACATTACAATTTATGCAAATCTGGATGCAACTTTTTTACTACTTTAATAATCATTGTCATGTGTAATAAAAAATGAATCAGCTTACGTCTGCTCTCTCTCTCTCTATTACATATAAAATAAGAGAAATAGAGACGCACATACATATACAAAAAATAAGTTTTTCCTTAAATAAACCTACTAAACATAACTTTTTTTTTTTAAATAAATGGATTCTTTGAAAAATGTAATTCATTTTTTCTTTTTTATGAAAATAAAATTTTATCCCATCTTGACATACAGATATTTCATAATAAATTCTGACATGAATAATCAGGGTTTACTGGAGTGAGTGGAAAAAAGTTAAAAAGAAAATGCTACATTCCTCTATTTATGGAAATGTTGGCAAGAAGCGACAAGATATTTCTATTGAGGCTTTGTCAAGCTTCATTGGAAAAGAGAGACAAAAGCTAATTTTTAATATTTGCACATTATGTGCTTAAATGACCACTTATTTATTTATATATATATATATATATATATATATATATATATATATATATATATATATATATATATAATAGTTGTTTCCAAATCTTGCAAAAATAAAGCAATTTTATTTCTTTTTGCTTACATGTATAATGTTTTTATATAATGTTATGGTGGTGGTGTCAGTTTGTTAAATTTAGTATTGGTCCATTGATTTAATTATTTGTGTATTGTTATACTGTAAGGCTGACTATTGGTACTATTTTGTCTACAATGTGAGCCATTTGTGGGGCTGGTTGTAGCAGATATTTGTTTATCTGCCCCACTGTGCATTTTGCTTTGTGTCTTATCAGTCTTGGGTGTGTAACAAACAGAAAAGAAAAAAAAGTAAAAACAAAAACATAGACACAATGACTTTTTGTTGAAAAGAGTTCAGTTGATTACATAAATATGTATTTACATATTGGGTATGGATAGTGACTTTGTTTTTCAGAAAAAAAATGAATGGAGGCGGAATTCAATCAGTTTGTGTGTTTGTGTGATATGCAAGGCGATTATTTATATTGGAACAAACTTAGAATTGTGGTTCTAAGGGAAAGACTGTTCTTTTGATCCTGATAAGACACTTTCTTGTTTAATTTCAAATGTAATTTCAGAATATTTTAGAAATTTATTTTTTGATATGGGTTGCTGTGTATATAAAAATGGGAAGGGGAAGTCCTAATTTTTTTTTTTTTTTTTAATTTTTCAGAGTATTCTTAAAGAAAAGGGGGGGAAAAAGCTACCCATTTTATGCAACTGGTCACTTTCTATACCCATTCTCCACACACACACACACACACACACACACACCCGTGCATGTTATATAAGTGTTTTGTTGAGTTTTGACTGATGTCTGATTTAAAAGAAAAAAGTATCTATCAACTGAATTTGCTACTGTTTGTGTAAATTTGAAAACCCTTTCATGTTATGTAGGGCACATATTATTACTTATATTTATTTCATCATCAGTTATGTCAGTGCACCTAATAAAATATGCCAGGAGAAATGAGTGACTGTGGGAGTGGTTGAGTGGACAAATTCTTGTCTGTAATATTTCTCTGAATCTTGTGCCTTGTGAGTGGATATATTTGTCGGAGTATCATGTTAACCCAACTCCTTAAACTATTATTTGTGAATTATGCAAATTTGACTGTGCCTGTGAGCAATGGGATTGGTCATTTGGCTTTGAATTGAGCTAATTTGTTTGACTGTCCTCTGCAATTGAATGGATGTGCGAGTAGATGCTCAAAATTGGTCTATAAATTCAGGCCAAACACGAAAGGAAGAAGGAATTTAAAGAAAGGGGGGAAAAAGAGGAAAAAGCAATTGTCATTATTTATTGATTTTTTTTTTTTTTTTTTTTTTTTTTTTTTTTGTGATTTATATTTATTTATTTATTTTTTGTTTCTGGAACAATAAAAGTCCAGGGAAGAAAAGCTATAAATGTTGGTTTTTCTTTTTCCTATTTTTATTTAGGAAATTGTTCAATCATTTGTTTCTTTTTTTTTTTTTTGTTTTTTAAAAAAAAATTTTTTTTTATATCTTTGTTAACCCTTTTGGAGGCAGATAATTTTTTAAATCCTTGTAGAATGGGTGAATTATTTTCAAAATAGAATTCAAACAAATCATTCATATATAATGATTTGATGAGCTATTATGTATCATGATACAATAGCATTAAAACAAAGCACTCATTTTTTATACAATCCTATACTACAGTGGGGCCTCTTAGCAATGTTTCTATACAATAATGTAGAATTGGTCAATGAGCAGCTAATAGGAAAATGCCTTACATTGAACTGGGGTGGGGGACAAAAACAGCAAAATTGTCTGTCTGTATACCATTGGTGACAAAAATGTCGCTCTGCCTGCAAAAGGGTTAATATTATTTCACCGTATCATCTATATTATGTTTATTTTATTTATTTTTTAAAAAAAAAACACTCTTTAGACTTTTATAGAGGAGTTTTAAGTGGATTGAATCTGTCATCTACTTAATTCAAAATTCCTTAGAAAAATTCACTTACTTTTGCACAGCATATATTTCTTTTTAAAAAAAAAATTCTACAAATTTGTTTAAGTTTATGTCTAGATGAACGACAGTTGCAAATTTTAAAATGAATCTTTGCTATCAAGCCATACTGACAGCATGAATTTTCTTTGATTATCCCTCATCATCCGTCCTATCAGCCATTGCTCTTGGTAACATGATTTATGTTTTAATAAGATTTATTACAGATAGTAATTCATGAAAATGTTGTCCATTTTAGAGTATTAATAAGCTTATCTTGCAAATCATTTGTGAGTTTAAAGGTGGCTTGCTTCTGTGACCCAGTATGAGATAAAGCCATCATTAATATGTCATCATTATGGATTTCTTAAACTTTCATCCAGTGTTTGCTCAGAGCTGACTAATGTAAGTTTTTGCTGGCTGGCCAACATTGGTGTGTCCATGTGTAGAACATTGCTCATGAGTTTTTTCTTACTTCTCCAATTGTGCACAGCTTGTTTTGGATGATAAATAGCTGTATGGCAATGGTCCAGGAGACCAGGGTTCAATCCCAGGTCGAGTCATCAAAAACTCAAAAAAATGGTATTTGATGCTGCCTTAACACTCAGCACTATAAGGTAAAGATCAAGGGTAAAATGGAGCAATCCCCATCCCTACATCTTGGTGTTAGTAGCTATTGAAAAGGGAGCCTTCGGGTCACCTTCAACTAAGGTTGCCAATTTTACTTACTTTACTTATACTGACAAGCCAAAACATGGCCATTTGTCTCATAAAGAACTGGTTTTCCATGTTTGCAGAAAATGTCTTGATGAACTTTGAAATTTACAAAACCTTTAAGTTTTCTTCTGAAATTTGGTTCCAGTATGACCTCTAACTGCTATAAAGTAGGTTGTGAAGGTCCTGCACACTGAAGTGCTTAATGAGATTTGAGATATAGAGAGGTTAATGAACCAGGCAATACAAGGAAGTCTTCATGTTCCTGAAGCCATTCTCATAATAGTCATACACTGAAGTTGTTAGTAGAATCTCAGAAGTAAACAATGCTATCATAGAAGACTTACTAAAGTGTCTATGAATGCCTTCATAGTAAGTAGAGCATATCAAAATACCTTCTATATGAATGATAGGATCCAGTGTTTCCTTACATTTCACCAGGATAATGATACTTATATATCTTGCTGTTCATTATGTAGTAGAAAGCAAAACTCTTTGAATGAGGCAACTTTTATTGAGACAATGTTCATTTAATGCTTTTTGCATGCTCATTGATGACTTTATTGAATTGTATGGGTGTAATCTAGATTCTGATTCACATAACAAATGATTTTCATTTGTTTGGCTGTCAATGTAAAACCTCTGGCAAAAATCATTGATTTGCCACAGTTAGATGTTTGCCCAGATTACTTCATAGTCAATAACAAATTATAAATACAACACAAAACATTTTTGTTTGAATAGATGAATATTCTAGCTTCATAAGATACACCTCAAATAAATTTGAAATTATTTAAATAAACAGCATATTTTTTTGCCATATCAAATAAAGAAAAAAATGAAATCATTTTGCAATTTGCATTTCTAAATAAATATCAGCACAAGTTTAAATATGCAAATTAGTTTGCATTTAAGGGAGTATATGAAAGACCTTAATGAGTATTTTGGACATGACATGGTTCCAACAAGAGAGCTATCAAGTGAAATAAAAGGATGATAAAACTCTTTTGAGAAGGAAAGAAGAAAAACTTCTAAGTTAGCTGTTTCTGAAATTGGGTGCAAGAATAAAATAAGTTTATAAAAGGAAAGGTATATTAGATCACAAGTGTTTGGATAGAAAATTTAAAGCATTATGCACTTAGTTAATATGATCCATCCTTTTCAACAATCATATCAATATATTTCCAAATTGCTAAAATCAATCCTTTTTGATAACCTCACAAAAACTACAGTGGATATGTAATGAAATTTTTTTTCTTTTCCAATAATCAACATAAAACAATATAGGGTTGCTCAGCTTAGCAAAATTTCACCAGTTATCTAATTGGTCATGAGAACAGAAGTATATCATCTACACTGACAGTTTGAAGGTGCTCATGGGTTAATGGCTATCATCATAGGAAATAGACACGGCAACATAAGTTCAAATCCTTGATGGGGCGGTTTGCATTTCGTATAGTGCTAATGGGAAAGGTATAAATCCAATGATTCTTCCTTCAGCTATGAGTAATTAGCAGGGAAGACTGGGCTCTTTAACCATAGTGTGGCAGCTGGTTTACAAGAAAAATGCTGAATTCAAAGCTGTTGAACTCCACTTAAAAATTGACATGATGGCACATCCTGCTAATGGTGGATGGGGTGAGGTTCATTGTTCTGAGAACTCCACCAAAAGAAAGTGGCTCAGTTTTTTAGTCATGGCATGTCAGCCTGTCTAGGATTATTTTATATCTAGAGGTTAATAGTATTTATATTGACCCAGTCAGCTGGGGCTGCAGAATACATTGACTGCATCTCTGCAGAGGGATAATATTCCCCCCAATGAGTGTCCTGGATATGAAACTAAACAATCTGATGGTGAAGCTTCAGTAATGCTGGAGTTTTGGGGAATGTAGAGTACCCCTTTATTGCCATTGCTCCCAAGTCCACTCTGGCCCAGAGTGGTAGCACCTGATAGGGTCCTATCAATAGGTTAAATAGAACTAAACTGTGTGTAAACAAAAAACTATACTTATACTAAACTGAATTGTTTGAAATAGAACTGTTATATATAATAAATATATATATATATATATATATATATATATATATATATATATATATATATATATATAGCATTAATAACCTACAATGGTTGATGTGCTTTAAAACTAAACAAAACATATCAACTTTTTTTGTATAATTGTTTAAGTTTTTATTTTTTTACCCACAGTCCTATCAAATATGAATAATATTTAAACAGATCTATTTGACCCATAGATGGGCTCTTAACAGGTACTACCACGCTTGTTTAGAATAGACCTGGGAGTAATGGCAATGAACGAGTATTCTATATTCCTACATCTCCAGAACTGGAGCCTAAAAATCAGAAGCAGTTTAGTATCATACTCAGAACACCTTTTTGGGTGGGTCTTATCCCTCAGAATATGCTACCTGTGTCTCTTACTAAGTGACAATGGATTGACACAGTCAACCAAGAAAAGATGTAAAGAGGACGAGATGGAAAGCCTCAGTAAATGAATGAAAATAAAATAAAACAATGTAAATTTTATTGGCCTAATGAATAGTGTTTGCCAATGGTCTGGGAGACTGGGGTTCAATTCCAGGTTGAGTCATACCAAAGACTCAATAAATTGTACTTGATGCCACTTTGCTTAACACGCAGCATTAGAAAGTAAGGATCGAGGGTAAAGTGGAACAATCCAGGGAATGGAGTAGTGTCCTTCCCTACACTGAGGTGTAGGAGTTATTGAAAAGGGAGTCTTCAAGTCACCCTCAACTAAGATTGCCAACTTTACTTTTTACTTATAAGACAATCAGCCATCATCATTATCAATATAGCTGTAGAAATGAGTTGCAAGACCAAGCAGATAAATGTCATTAAAGACAATGCCACAATGCAATTTTTATAACAATAAATGTCATTCTTGCCTCATGTTGCTGGTTATAATGTTTGGATTCCTCAGTATATGCATTATAGATGAAGCATCAACTAGGAAAATTGTAAAGGTACCTTGTATGGTATAAATTTGTAAGCTAAGTGAGTAGACCATTATTAGTTCCATTTTTAATGGGTGCTCTACACTTCTGACATTGTTTCAAACTAGGTTAAGCTTAGTAAATGACTAATTTGATAACTTTAAAGATACCTGTAAGTTTATACCTTTAGAATATTTCTTATGAAATAATACAGAGTTTGGTGAGTTAGTCTTAAGAGACATCATTATTAGATAGATTAAAAATCCTCTATAATGGGGATTTTGTGCAAGAATAGTTTGGTGGTGGGACAATAAATAGATAATGATAATTCTTTTTAAATAGATGCTGGCATAGATAATTAGGCTTTCCTGATGCAAAAGGGGCATAGTTTAAGTCTAACCTTGTGTCACATCCTGTCTGAGGCAGGATGTGGCACAAGATAAAATTTTTAAGTGAAGGCCCTTCCATACATAGATACATAGTCAAAAGCATATAAAAAAATTGCTTGGCTTCATTTTGAGGCATCTCAGGTAACAAGCAATGAACCTGACCTTGTTCTTTTAGATGAGAGTGTGGGTGCTGTCTGGGAGTTGGGATAACCTCCTGAAGCCAAACACTTTAATGTATGGTGAGGCAACAAGCAAACTTTTCAACTGTAAATAGCATTTACCCACCCCTCTCCCTACTACAAACAGAAGGTGACACAAAGTGAAATTTTTTGGTGGAGGCTTTCTTGTATATGGACACATGATTGACAAGGGTTTAATTTATTAAATAATATATGTTTTTGAAATGTAGAAGTTTACCTTTTTTCGAGGCCTAACCTTGTCTTAACTTTGATCCAAAGTGTTCCTGCATACCCTATACCTCAACAAAACTATAAGATAATAAAGTTTTTACTAAACATTATTATATTATCAATGCTACTGTGCATCAGTGGTGGAGTTTTAGCATGTTTGCAATATCCAAATAAACATGGTAAGCTACAATATTATTTACAGTATTGCATTGATTTTTAATGTATTATAGATTTGAAAGATAAATGTTTGAATGTTTTCTCTTTATGTTTATGGATGGTAAAGAAATATTTTTAAGGCTAGCATAAGTTGGGAGCCCTTTATTAAATGTAATATTTGATAAAAACACATTTTTTTAGCAAAAAATTAGGGATTGTTCATTTCACAAAGTCATTCATTACTTGAGTATATATAGTAATTATAGACTTGTGTAAATTATCAATTAGCAAAGTAATTTAGTATTTGTATAAATCATAAAAACTAAACATAAATCGGTTTAAATTTAAATCTTTAATATCTTTATACAACTAATATTTTATTTTTTGATTGGTATGGTGGTAATATAAAGTTTCAAGTTGCTAATAACAGCCATCATCATAATTTTGGTAGATTTGTATTAACTTCTTGATCTACAGTATCTGGTAGAGTTTCTGGTGTCTTTAGTTTGAACACAACAGGGATGTCCTTCAGTTTTGGATTGTTTTTTTGCAAAGCACGGATCCACATGACCAGAGAATCTTTTGAAGATGTTCCTGTGATACACATGGCCAGCACGGTACCATCAGATTGTTCATGAATGCTGGGAGGTATGTAAAGACCTTTTGGCTTCTCTTTCTCGGTAAACACATCCCAGGTAAAGAGTTCTGGGGAAGGAAAAAAATGACAAAGTTATAAGATACTGGAAAATATAAATCTTTCGATAATATTCATACACACAGAAATAAAATTAGATATCTAAGCACAGAATTATGAATATTCATATATTATCAAAATTCTCATTATGTTTGTATACAGTATATTGAATACTTTTAAATACAGCTTTAAAAAATGTGTACATCTTAAAATACTTTAAATTTAAAAAAAGGGAACCCTTTGTTTCGATCACATCTCATCAGAGAAAAATACTGTGATATATGAGTGGCGATGAGGAAAAAGACATGGGGCAGTGACCATCAAAAAGTGTGGTGGGGAAGAAAACAGAGCTGAAAAAAAGCAAAAATTCACTGTAAACCAGAGGGATAGGCATGGATAATATTGTTTTCTTCATGTACTAAGTCGGGGCTATTTGGATTAAGAGCTTTTATGTTAAATAAAAGTAATAAGTAAAATTTCTTTTGTTTACATGACACAGGTTGGAATTCTGAGATGAGGAGGGCCTTGAGTATGGATAAATGTAACTTATTACTTGAGAACTCCAAGATGGTAAACATTTTGGGGTTATAAGCAGCAGCACAAGCCGGATTGTCCAGTTGGTGTTGGGCAATGGCGGAGGATGAATTCTGATCGCTCAACACCACAGAGCAATCCAAGTTGTTTGTATGGATAGTAGAGGGTATGTGCTGGTCAATTCTAAGTTCTAATCTTTGTGTTGTGCAACCTATGTAGCAAATGTCACATTTGTATGGAAACTTATGAATAAGGAAACTTTTTTTATAAAAATAATAAAAACACTTGTTGACCATGCCTTGATGATCTGCTTCAACCCAAAACTTACAGACTAGCTCAACTAAATTAAAACCACACTGTTGAAGAATGGATATCTGGAACATATAATTACTACCACCATTAGATATAAGTGTATACAATTCTCAACCAATCAGAAATTTGGACCAGAGAAGTGCCAAATATATCTTAAATTACCTTGGATAGGAAACGCTTCTATGTGACAAATTGAACAAATTAAAAGATCTGTCACCTGATGCTTTACTTCCAGCAAGTTACAAGTTGTGCTCAAATCTAATGTGCTTTTTCTACCTAATATTGAAGATAATGTGGCCATTTATCAAAAAGGTTTTCTTTTGAATAGAGTAAATTATCTAACTATATTATCCATATTACATATATAGTGTGTGCAAGTGTTTGTTTTTTTAATGTCACTTCATAAGATTTTTATTAGAATGATGAACTTAGAGAATAATGCAATTTTCAGTTCAATTTGAAAATGAATGATAATTTTGTAGGGTCTGCATTTGTGCTGATTGTCATTTTTTTAATCACCCAAATTCTTAATATAATAAAGATAGTTCTGAAATGCTAATTAGAATCCTTTGTAGTAGAGCATGTACATTTCGTGTTTCTAGGCTTTGGTTGGGCAGAGAACCTTTCATTAACTCAACAAAAATAATCTTGCCATAGTGGCTAAGGTAGTGCTACATGTCCTACCAGCCCAGGTAAAAACAATCAAAATGTTGATTTTTAAAGTAGGTGGATTTCCCAACATTAGAGGATCAGTATAACATAATCTTGTACCTACATTGCTCCTTGTTTTCCACTAAGCTCCATTCAGTAATTATCAAGAATAAAAACATGAATAATAGCACTTACTTTTTGAGGAGTAGGAGGTACAGTGTTCAAATCCAAACACCAGAGGAAAAATTGAAGCTCAATTGATTATATTGTCTGACACAGCAACAGCTTGGAAGAATCCCTATTTTATTTTATCAGAGAAATCCAATTTTCATATGGTCATTAACCTGCCAATAGCTGTACATGCCTCACTTATGCATATATTGACATTTCTTTCAGTACTGCTACTGAGATATATGAACTGGTCAACTAATTTCAGAGGCTTGTCATTTAATGAGATGACACCATCTTGATTAAAACACATGATTAAGTAAAAAAAGATATTTTGTGATTCAGATAACTTAATAGTTACTAGAAGATTAGAAAAGTGACAAGGACAAAGGAGTATCTTCTTTTAATCAAAAAGATTTCACCTCAGTGGACATTGTAGGAATGCTAATTACCTTCCTCTTCATCTGGTTCTTCTGACTTGGGATATTTTATTGAATCTGGTTCTGCAAAGAGAACAAAGTAGGTCTGTGAAATTTCCTTTGTCCATACTGTGAAGCCACCTTCAACTGTTAGGGGTAAAGTTGTTGGATGCAATTCAAGCAAATCGCGTTGAGAAGGACTCTGTGCACTTGCAATAAATGTCTTTTCAATTGGATTCTTTTCACTGTCTTCTGTCTGTCAAAATATTAATGGAAAATAAAATAAAATTTTTCTTGATATTTCAATACCAAACAACATTTTTTTATAATACAGGAGAGGAAAAAAAATGAAGTGTCTTTTTGTTGTTTCAATAAAAGAAAAAGAAAAAGGAGAATAGGTTTTTACCTACATCTCTGTGGGTACAGCAAGATGGACAGTATTGGACAAAAAAAAATAGCTGACATAAAAAAATTATGATAATTGATGACAAGTTAGGACAATTTATAACAACTTAATATTTGGTAGGGTATCTATTAGCATTAACAATAGACTAATCAAGGAAAAGAAAATTTTAAGAAATTTCCTATAATTTGGTATTTCTGAGAATTTTCTCCTTAGAAAATTATTACATTTCAATACAATTAAGAGAACTTTGACAACAGGAATCAAGGAAAATAATCCCTTCCTATGTATGTCTAAGCCATTGAAGTTTCATTAAAATTTGTGGCAATATTAAAAAAAGGTCCAGTTTATCCACTGTTTTTTAGTCCGATAGTTGAAAAAGAGTTATTTTAAGTTATTATATATGCCAGCTGACTTTAATATGCTAAGTTCAAAACACATTTAATATCTGTGTTGATTTTGGATATAAGAAGAGAAAGTTTAAGAAAATAAAAATTGTCAATTTAAATGCCAATAAACATAGTGTTGGTAACATAGTTGATTTATTAATATCATATATTAAGTAAATCATAAATGTACTTAATGATATTTTTCAAACATAACCACAGAACACTAGTAGTATTCATAGCATATTTTTTATGTTGAAAATGAAGCTTTTACAATCATTATTAATACTAGTCATTTGACTAGTATTTTTCCACCTGAGACAAAATGCGTTGTGAATTTGATTCTCACTGAGAGTTTATACTTTATTATTGTTTCCAATATGTACTGTTTCTTATGGTGGAGGAATTGTGAGGCGCCATAAAATTTTGACTAATATTAATAAATGAAAAAAAGTACTAGTCAAAATTAATACATTATACTGAATATTTTATAAGTTGTCATTTGTAAGAGAAAAAAATTTTAATTTCTAACAAGTCCACTGAAAAGGTTTTGGTTTACAGCTAAATAAAGTGTGCCTACCTAATTCTTCTATAAAAAACAAATTAGTGATTAATTAAAATTACTTCCTTTTTATATCTATACTAAGTGGTAAAGTAATATTTTTAAAACTTCCAGCCAATTATTCTCAAACAACCCATACAGGTACAATACTGTAATTTTCAAGAGCGTAAAATTTTCTCAAAGATAAAAACATATTTTGAGCTTTGAATATGTCCAATACAGGTATCATGACTGCGCTCTTTCTGTCACAGAATTGTCAATCAAGTTGTTTTATCATCAAATTTTATGAAATCTCAACTTTTCTAATAATAGATAAAGGATGGTCAGTTCATATATCAGTAAAATTTAGTGAATCTATGACAGGGATTTGGTTATAGTGATATCTAAGAGTTTCATTTGGTAACACTGTGTACTGAGCAGCAATGTAACATTATTTCCAAAGGTTATTTATAAGGTGCTTTAAAACAACTGATATCATTTAAGATGTACAAAGTGTTTTAGAAAAATTGAAATATGAAAGACATTTGCAAAAAACTGAAAATTCCATTTCACTGAATTGATGTAGTACACTCAAATACAGAGTGTTTCAGAAAAATTGAAATCATTTCATAATCTAATAACTTGATAGGTTCTGGTTCAAATGATCTTAAATTTTAACAGCATACATATAAAAAATACACAAGTTTATGTTTAATATTTTTTCTTTTCAAGTATAGAAATGCCATTCACTGAAAAAGAAAAGGTGTTTAAACATTAAACATAGAATTTTATGTTGTTTCTACATATCCTGTTAAAATTTGAGATCATTTGATCAAAAACTTGTATGAAATGATAGCAAATTTTCTGAAACAGTCTGTACATCTCAAATGATATAAATCTTTTAAAACATTATATATGTCTAATATCCTAATTATGATTTTATATATACTATTTTAATAGAGTCTTTATATATTTGTTGTGTCAAATAAATCAAATTTATTTCTTAATGTATTGTCATTCAATGAAGTTTGAAAAACTACTGCAGTAAGTTATTAAAAAAAAAAAAAATAATAATATATATATATATATATATATATATATATATATATATATATATATTAAAAGATATCATTTTCAGTTTTATTACAAATAAAATTTTTCTAATATAATAAAAAATTAAGAATTGAAATATTCAGATGTAATTAATTTTAAAAATTTCTAAGATATTAAGGCCAATTACTTCCAGATAATAAACTTGATACATTTCTATTGCAGATTGCAGGGACTAGATTTTGAGCAATAGGTGGGAACCAAATTGAGTTAATATTATTGTCAGCTCTTTGAAATAGCAATGTGAGTTCACTTATTCATTCTTTAAAAAGTGATTCTTTTTCTTTTTTCCATTTAATTTCTTCATTATTACAGACATAATTAAAAAGATAATAAAAACATAAAGCACAATAAAAGAAACAGGCATAATTAATACTGTATTGATATTTACTAAACTGAGTTTATTAGAGAAGAAATTGGCAGGGAATGATTGTCACAAAAATGTCCAAGTATGGAAAACTAACTTGTCTTGAAAATCACAGCAGGTTAATTAATGCTGCGTTCTTCTCATGTAATAATTTAGATGCTTAACTCTTTTGATATAGAAAGTGAGTCCCTCAAATATACTTAATGTAAGATGACAAAATGCAACTTGAGTTCACATCACTTAAAAATTTTGGATCTTGTGTGATATATGCCCAAAAGGGGTTCTTGTTCAATATAACCTAAAATTAAAAAAAAAACTTTATTACTTTTAAAACTTTAGTAAAACAGTCATTTACAGTAAATAAAGAATTCTCTTATAGACACACTTGTGCAATAAATCTCCCAACACCCATAGTGTATTGTAGTATTGTAATTGCAAAACTCCAATAAATTTTTTATTTGCAATCTTTTTTATTTTATGGTCAAAAGTGCATTTCAGCCATTAAATTTGTTATCAAATGCGCAGCACCATATAAAGGTTAAAAAAACGAAACAAAAAAAAAACACACACACAAACAAAAGAAGAGAGGTAATTCAATAATAAACTACCAAAATTTAAATAAAAATAAAAAAGAAATGGCTGACCCAGTAGACAGAAACTTCATTCTGCAGGTCAACACACATTCTCTTGAGTGCTATGATGGCCAGCAGTGAGGGGTCTTCTGGGAGCTGAAGTGGAAGTGGATAAGGATTCAGATTCTTCATCTTTGGCATCCAGTACATCATCCGTTGATATTTCCGAAATGCATGTGTTTTTAAACCAAATATTTCAGACAGTATTATTCCAAAGTTGTTGTCTGGGATCACAGCTGAAATTAACAAATATGACAGTTGGAAAAGTACAGACACAAGAATAGAAAATATTTTTTTATTTATTCATTTAACCTCAGTGATGAGAAAACAGAAAAATCTTTGTAATGGCAGAAACAAATAGATAGTCTAAGTTAAAAAGACATTCATTGTTTTTGTTTTTATTTTCATTAAGATACATCAGTAAGTCCACAATTGATTGAATAAAAACAATTATTCAAATCTCAAATTTTCAACATAATCATTTTCTCAATGCGCTTAATTCAATGGGGATAGAGCATTATACATAGACAATTTCAAATCAAAATTCAAATAACCATGTATCAAGTTATGGACTTAATGATCTACTCTTATGAAGTGAATATAAAATAATGCCTTTAATATATATTTATGTTTATATTTACCAAAATTTTGAAGTTTCTAACCACCCCACCCATTTTCTTTTAATTTATCAAATTTTTGTGAATTAAAATCCAATCCTTAAAAAACATTTTCCCCTGCAAAAATTGTTTTGATCTAAAAACTTGTTCCTTTTGAAATGGAAGGCAAACTTTTTTTTTTACTCAATTTTTTATACAAAATTCTAATTTTTATCAGATGATTTGATTAAAAAAGTTCTCAGTATGTTTGACACAGTTATATCATATAACAATGTTTTCAATAAAATCTTAAATATCAAATTAACTTGTTTCATTAGAATAGCCTTTGAAATCATTCATAAACCTACAGTACTTTATATCATATAGATTTTGCATTTTAATCAAGCTTTACCTAAGGAGCCTATAGTTTTATCATATAATACACTATATTTCATTCAAGGGTTTTTTATGGGACTCATTCTGGTGAATAGAAGTGTATAGGTACCACTTACCTCAATTTGGAGATCTACCAAAATTCACGAAGTAAAAGCACAAAATGAGTTTTGAAGCAATTCAAAAACAAAAAAAAAAACAAAAAAAAAAAACACACCCAAAAAGCCCCCCCCCTCCCATTACACAAAATATTCATTTTAGAAGAAATATACAACAATCTTTTACTGTTCAACTCTGTTTCTTTTATCTCTGGTGTTTGTGTTTGGTTTGCTTTGATGGCATATCAACCATTGTAAGTTATTTAATGCCAAATCCTGTTTTTACATATATATTGAATATATGATTTGTAAACACATTTTGTAGTTACACACAGTTAAATGGTCCTATAGTTCTATTTTTACCAATTTAATTTAGCATAAGTCAATAAAGTTAAATGGTTCCAAGTATTGCTATGTATAACTAACAACTCAAACATCAGTCATTTGTTTATACACAGTTAAATGATCAAATAGTTCTATTTCAAACAATTCAATTTAACATAAGTCATTCGTTTGCACTCAATTTACATGTCCAACAGTTCTATTTGACCTATAGATAGGACCCTATCATTCCAAGCTAGAGTAGACCTGGGAGCAATGCCAATGAAGAGGTACTCTGCATTCCCTAAAGCTCCAGCATTACTGGAGCCTCACCATCAGATGTTTTAGTATCATATCCAAGACACTCATTGAGGTGGTGGTGTTGGTCTCACCCTTCTTCAGAAATGTAGTGTATTCTACAACCCCAATTGACTGGGTTATCTGGTGTTTGTGCCAAAAAGAAAAAAAGAAGGGATTTTCTGATTTATGAAAAAAAATTGATCGAGGTAAAAGAGGTGAATATCTTCAGGTTAGTCTAAATCATAATTATAGAACTTACCATTACGTTCCATCTCATCCATTATATCAATAGCACATTGTTGTTGTTTTGGATAATGCATCATTTCTGCCTGCCAAGTGTTCTTTGGAATCATCTTATATTTGGGAAAAACTTCCATAATTTTCTTATAAGATGATAAGTCCTTTGCTGACCCAAAGTCTTCCATTCTTTTCAGGGCTGCATAAGCAAACTCAACATGACCTCTACGATAGACATTCTCTTTCTGTAGGTAACAGTCCACAGCAGATTTGAACAATGCCCGACTTTTTGCTTGATCTGAAAACTGCTGGAAATATTCATCAGAATGAAGAATCAACTTCTTTTCTTTCTCTTCTTGTTGTGCCTTTTCAAGTTTACCTGGTCGGATTGCTGAGGTAGAGATGTTTCGGATAGGATCAGTAAAGTTATTTCCCTCAAGTAAAGTCCATTGTCTTGACATGTAGCTAAATCTTTTTATTAGTTGTCGAAGCATCATCATCTATGGCATTCACTCCCAAAATGAAAGACACTAAAAGTGAAAAGAATAAAAAACCCTGAATAACTTGTTTAAGAATTCCTATTCACTCAACTGTAATGATTTAATATCATGGCAATTACATTGTTGACTTTAGGTCAGTGTCAACTGAAAAATATTAAGGGAAATTATAATTCAATGATCTTTTCAGAATAATTTCTTCATATTTGCTGCCTTTAAGAAAACTACTAAATTTGCTGTGCATAGTGCAGCTTTATGCTATGCCCTGCAGGGGACTCTGTCACTTCACTACAGGCTTGCTATGTTCATACCTCACAAAGATATTATCATAGCGCATGATATTATATATATTATTAGCGCATCACTGAAGACCTCCCTGAGAGAGGCAAAGGAAAACAAAGGAGACTTGACTGTATTATGGTTGGATCTCGCTAACGCCTACGGGTCCATGCCACACAAACTGGTGGAGGAAGCCCTAACGAGACATCAGTATGCGATCTCATTGCAGACTATTATAAGAATTTCCGGCTGAGAGCATGTTCTAGTTCAGTAACATCAGAGTGGCAAACCCTGGAAAAGGGTATCATTACAGGGTGTACTATGTCTGCCGTCCTATTCTCATTGACTATGAACATGCTTGTGAAGGTGGCAGAGGTGGAATGCCGAGGTCCTTTGTCTAGATCAGGAGTCCACCAATCACCAATAAGGGCGTACATGGATGACTTAACCGTGATGACAACATCTGTCATGGGAGGTAGATGGCTCTTAAAGGGTCTCGAGAGAAATATGACTTGGGATAGAATGTATTTCAAGCCAGCAAAATCCAGGTCACTAGTATTAAAAAAAGGCAAGGTCATGAAGAAAGTCCGATTCACAGTCGCAGGAGAAACAATACCTACTCTGAGCGAAAAGCCTATTAAGAGCTTGGGCAAGACTTTCAACAGTAGTCTGAAGGATACAGCCGCAAAACAGAAGACTATAAAAGACCTTGAGGAATGGCTGACGAAAATCGACAAATCTGGATTGCCTGGTCGATTTAAGGCATGGTTATTTCAGCATGCAGTTTTGCCTTGGATATTGTGGCCATTGCTCGTCTATGACATTCCGATTACCACTGTGGAATCGTTAGAGAGAGCAATTAGTAATCGGTTGAGAAGGTGGCTGGGCTTGCCGAGATGCTTAAGTGGTGCAGCTCTCTACGGGAACAGCAACGCATTGCGCCTCCCCTGCAGCAGCCTCGTGGAAGAATTCAAAATCACGAAGACAAGAGAACTGCTACAGTATACAGAGTCTGAAGATCCAAAGGTGGCGGCAGCAGGAATTCAGATAAGATCTGGCAGGAAGTGGAGTGCGAGGAGAGAGTTGCAAGTGGCGGAGGAGAGGTTTAGGCATAAAGATATCTTAGGGTCACTAAAGGCAGAGCGGGATTGGGATTTTTCCCCTCGACGCATACCATCAGTGCCAAAGGCAAGAAAAGACGCCATCTCATCCTAGAAGAAGTCCGAGAGGGCGTAGAAGAAGGGCGTTACGGCAAAATGGTTGGTCTAAGTCAGCAAGGAGCCTGGACAAGGTGGGAGGATGTAGAGAAGAAAAGGGTTACATGGTCAGATTGTTGGCGGCCGGATTTCAACGAGATTCAATTCCTCATTAAATCAGTGTATGATGTGTTACCGAGCCCAACGAACCGGCACATATGGGGGAAGATAGAGACCCCCAATTGTCAACTATGTGCTAGGAAAGGATCTTTACAACATATCCTTAGTAGTTGCCCAAAAGCTTTGGGTGATGGACGGTACCGTTGGCATCACGATCAAGTACTCAAGGTAATTGCAAATGAGGTGACTAAGGCCATGAGGGCTAGTAAACATCAACCAGGAAAATTGAAGCAAATCAATTTCGTAAAAGCAGGAGAGAAGATACAGAGGAAGAGGAGAGAGAAAACGAACCTGTTATCTTCCGCGGACAATTGGCAGTTGACAGTGGATCTGGAGACTCAGCTGAAGTTCCCCAGACACATAGCTGTAACATCGCTAAGACCGGACCTGATATTGCACTCTGATAACACAAAGCAGTGCATTATTTGGGAGCTGTGTCATTTATCTGTGTCATGGGAGGAATATATCACTCTCGCTAATGAGAAGAAGAGGTCCAAATACCAAGAACTGGTCGAACAATGTCAACAAAAGTCATGGAAGATTCATTATGACCCCGTAGAAGTTGGTTGCAGGGGCTTTGCTGGACAGTCTTTGGGCAGAGCCCTAGCAAAAATTGGTATAGTCGGTGCAGCTAGAGTGAGAGCGCTGAAGGACATTACCAACACAGTTCTGAAGGCGTCAAAGTGGATTTGGCTTAAGAGATCAGAGCCATGGAAGAAATAAAGAGGACGTTGGAGGAGCCTAAAGAATTAAGACTAAGATACACATTACAAACCATAAATGCATAATAAGTTAATACTAAGTTAGGATAGTCGGAATGTCAGGGGGAGGGGTTGAGAATAATTGGCGGTTGGGAGGGGGGATGGACATTTTATTTTATTTATTTATTCATTTTTTGATAATCCGTTTTTTTTTTCTTTTTTTCTTATTATTACTTTTTTTTTTTTCTTCCTCGTATACTGGTTATGGTCCGCTACGATTTAAGGTAATTTATTTGCCAGCGGTCACGAGCAGTTTTAATTAATTGATTGAAACCTAATTGCAAATAGTTCATGGGACGAAGCGGGGGGTGGTTGGTTGGAGATAGGTTTGAAATAGTGATAAATTAGAATGTAAGGAGTTGAATAGAGTAGCGTTTTTTTGTTTTTTTAGGAATATGCATGAGATTGGTAATATGAGCATAGGTTAATGATAAACAGGGAGGAAAAGTTTGGCAAAAAGCATGAGTTAATCTGTAGCAAATAATCTCGTGAGCCAAATAAACGGGATTATTATAATTATTTTTTTAATTCTTTTTTGCGAATAGCGGTATAAGGTAAAGTTAAAGACTGACTGAATAGTTTTGTGAGGGGGATTAATTCATGTTAGTTTAGTAGTATTAGTATAGGACAGATTTGGCGGGAAATTCGTGTAAGTCTAGTGAAGTATAAATCATGGACACGGACGAGTAATAACATCTTACCTCGGTACCGATTCCGGAAGTAGCAGGAAGAAACCGGATGAAGTAAAGATGGTACTATATAGCAGAGGAGTGTGGAATGCCCTGTTTTCATTGGCTGTTTACTAAAAGACAGATGTCTATAAGAATGGCCGAAGTCCAGCTTTTTATTTATTTTTTCTTTGCTTTGGTAGAGGCACGAGCGTAGCACGTTGCGATCACGGAGGTGGCTCGGCTCTTTCAGAGTCAAGCCGGGGTTACTGTCGGAGCTGATATGATGCAGAAATAACCCGAAATCGGCAATGAAGACAGCGCATCACTGAAGACCTCCCTGATGCATCTAAGATGTATGATTGAAACATAATCTCATAGACATTGTTCTCCTCATAAAATGGGAAAAAGCATGCCCAGTATTATCTTTTGCCATAAAAAATGAAAAAGTAAGTGTTTACATGGTATCTTTTACCTTTTCTAGTTATTCATACACTATAGATAACTGGGTCATTAAGAGAAAAAAGTTACATAATTTTCCCTAAGAGAATAAGCTGCTTTATATATACATATTTAGATCACTTTCTAACCTGCTTTAGATGTCTGTTGTATTCTGGGAACAGCAAATAGACTGGTTGGTTAAATTGTGTATGAATTATTTTTGGAAGACCCCCATACTAATAAAGAAAAGTTTTAAATTTCCCTCTCAAATAATTCTAAGAAAAAAGAAAAGTCAAGCATCACACATTGACTTTTGTTTAAATTCTTTTTTTTCATCATTTTTTTTTTCATATATTTCCAATTTCTTTATAAAACAACATAAAAGTGATTTTTTGTTATAACATTGAAAATTCAAAAGATTTTTAAGATTAAAAGTCACCTGAGTAATCTTAGTTAATAAGGGGTAGGTAGGTGTTATAATGGTCAGTGGCTTTTCTTTTCCAGTGGTAAGAAAAGCAACATTGATAATCAAAATGTGCTGAATATTTCAAGGCATGGATATAGGAATGAAAACAAGTTTACCTGCATGGATTTGAATAGAGTTTGGTTTGAAGTTTCTTTAATGTTACAGAATAAGACAAAAAAACACCTTAAAGGAAGACACTGATTGATTGATTATAACAGCATATCAACTTGTCTAGGATTATTTTATGTCTAGAGGTTAGGGAATTGCATTCATTGTATATTCAAATTCAGAGTTTTTGGGTAGTTATTTTTAAAAAGTTTTTTGAACATGGTTCAATTGAATATGATAATTCTTAAACAGATTTATTTGACCCATATAAGTACTACCATTCCAGGTTAGGGTAGACCTAGGAGTAATGACAATGAAGAGGTATTACATACTGCCTAGAGCACCAGAATCGGAGCCTCACCATCAAATGGATTTTGTGTCAAACTTAGGTGACCTCAGTGTATTCTAAGCCCTGCCAATGGGGTAAGATCTGCATTGAGGATCAAAGGTATTATACAGCAAAATGACATTTTTTGCTCAGAAAAAACAAAAAATACCCTCTCTCCAAAAAACAAAAACACAACAACTTTTGTTCCAATGTATAATTTGAACAAGTTCACTGCGTCACCTTTAAATTCTTCTGTATGTTCACATATTATTTGCACTGCAGCTCAAAAATGTGTATAGAATTATATATTTGTTGTGGTATTAGTTCATTGCTGAATGATAATGTAAATTGGATGATGAGAAGTCAGAAAAAAGAAATAAATGAAAAGCAGATATACTGTTAGAATATAAAAATATAGAAAATTTACATAGACGTTTACTGTGTACACCTGGTATGCAAATATAGATATGCAAGAGTGAGACTAATTTTTAAGGTGAAAAAATAGTGCAAGGTTGAATTACTGAATTCAGGGAGCCATTCCCTCCATTTATTTGTCGCTGCCTCCCACCAGACACGACTTGACACAAGGTCAAAAGCCCGAAGGCCGATTAAAAAGGGAGCCATTCCCTCCATTTATTTGTCGCTGCCTCCCACCAGACACGACTTGACACAAGGTCAAAAGCCCGAAGGCCGATTAAAAAGGGAGCCATTCCCTCCATTTATTTGTCGCTGCCTCCCACCAGACACGACTTGACACAAGGTCAAAAGCCCGAAGGCCGATTAAAAAGGGAGCCATTCCCTCCATTTATTTGTCGCTGCCTCCCACCAGACACGACTTGACACAAGGTCAAAAAAGCCCGAAGGCCGATTAAAAAGGGAGCCATTCCCTCCACACAGCAGCTGCCCTCTTATCTTAAAGGGCGAATTTGTAATGAAAGAAGTTCAATATTTTTTTTTACCAACTGATATGCTTTTCAGAGTAATACATTTAGTTGAGGGGAGAACAGATGGATTCATGCCTTTCCCAAGGGCATTAATACGAAGTGAAATGCAAACAGCCTTGTTCAGGATTTGAACCCAGTTTCATTTCCTCTGACGATAACCATTACGATAAGGTTATTTTAAAGTAAGTAAAGTTTAGTCGAGGGTGACCCGAAGGCTTTTTTGATAGCTACC
The DNA here is from genome assembly GCA_963585895.1 of Sepioteuthis lessoniana. Lineage (NCBI taxonomy): Eukaryota > Metazoa > Mollusca > Cephalopoda > Myopsida > Loliginidae > Sepioteuthis > Sepioteuthis lessoniana. The sequence continues at coordinate 60,236,202 of OY757910.1, read as the reverse complement.
ACACCGAGGTGTAGGGGAGGGCGCTACTCCATTCCCTGGACTGCTCCACTTTACCCTTAATCCTTACCTTATATTGCTGTGTGTTAAGCAAGGCGGCATAAAGTAACATTTTTAAGTCTTTGGTATGACTCGACCTAGGATTGAACCCCGGTCTCCCAGACCATCAGCGAACACTATCCATTAGTGGCTAAATTTAGAATTCAATAGCGCTGGGTTTTCAAGAGTTGCCAAATTTGTAGCTCCCACCCCAGCCCAGCTGAATGGGTATCGATCAACCTCTTGTCGAGGTCAGAATTTGACGCAAGGTTGAATTTAAAATAAACAGGGACCCACACACGTATATAGCGGTGAAAGATAAATTGCTCAGAACTGTTGGAATTCTTTTAGGGAAGATCCTCTACCTAGATAGGGGTTAGGAGAGCAACGACACTTTTGAAACTGAACGATGTAAATCAGAAAATTCTAATTTAATGATGTTAATTTTAAAAAATTGATTTGTTTTGGTGTTTTAAAACTTAAGCTTACGGATTACATTTGATATTTTAAGTAGTTCTCTTGGATAGCAAGACATCAAATCATATAATTATTATTATTATTATTATTATTATTATCAAAAATTCAGAACATTAAGAAAATTAAAAAAAAATTATTTTGGTAATGTCCTTGAGATATTGTTTTTAAAAATTTACTAGTAAAGAAATTAACATTGGGTTTTGAACAAAGAATCTAATGGATAATGAAAATTGTAACTTACCGAACCTATACTAAGGATAGGAATTTAAATCTACTTTGGTGACTTCATTAAGTTAGACAGTAATATAACCATTCTTATTGAAGAAATATTTTCAAAAGCACATGTATTATTGACCGCCACTACACCGGAGAGTGAATAAAGTTACAAAACCAGTTACTTCCCTTAGATTACATTCCTTTCTTCATTCTCATGAATTTTTAAACAACGGTGATCAACATAGAAATATTGTTTATAAGTTCTGTTCATGCTGTAATGTATGTTGTAGTTAGTTTAGGGTTTCCAAGATAATTGTATATCATTTATAGGCGAATAAATTGTTAACTGCAATCTAATCAGCGTATTTTACTGCTTATATTTCGAAGTAAAATTAAAGGATTTAGATGAATTTGAAATTTTAGGGTTTATCGGGTTTAGTCCTACATAATTGAAAAATCTTTCGATATAGTATTCCTCAATAAATCACAGGAGTAAATATTATTATGGAACGAATAACCGTTGTTAAAAAAGGGTAGGAACTTAATTTGGCAAGGTAAAAAGCTTACTTATTTGAAATAAGGAAGTCTTACTTATCTCCCTTGGACTGCCATAACCAATTTTTTGGGAAATTGTTTCTAAATAGTTACAAGTTTAGTTCCAATTGATTGAATAGATTTTGCAATCATCGTTCGCTTACAGAAAAAGTGAATAAGCAGTAAAATATGTAAATAATAAAACAAAGGAGGAATAATTGATTTCTCACCGGATGTTATGAACTCTATTCTCAGCCTCATTGATATAAAAAAGAAGAAAATCGATCAGTATCAATGTACAAGTTGGTAACCTAGTCAAAGCGCACTTCTTTTCCCTCTTAGACACCTCAGGCATCAGGGATTGACTCTGGATGCACAGCCGGAGTTTGTGTGGTGCGAACCACTACTTACTAAGCTCTCAGACATAAATGACCCGTAGTTCTGACTTAAGGACTGGTCCTTTAGTCAGAACTATGCTGTTAGGAAAAGGAATAATAACACACACACACACACACACACACACACACACACACACACACACACACACATATATATATATATATATATATTTATATTTACCAACCTCTCCATACGAGCAAGATGCGACACAAGGTCAATTTTTACGCGGAGTTTAACGGAGTTTTCCTTCTTTCTTGACCGGTTGTCATACCAAGGTTAAAGAGCTCAATCTGCTCTACTATATACCCATGGCTCGAGGGAGAATAGTTAGATTCATATCTTTCTCAAGTGTTGTTAAAATTTGTAAATTCGGCAGATAATGTCCGCTCGAATTTGATTGGCTGTTTTGAAGTTGTGCCGTAAGCCCCCGCCGTTACTGTTATTTAAGTGAGACCCACAAGGGTCTACGCACTTCTCTCTTTTTTTCAGCACGAACAGATGGCTCTCCTAGGCTTGTTCCTTTTGCTTAGCTAGTTCTTGTTTATTCACCTTCGACTTTAGGCAGTTTTTTCTTAAGCAAGGTAGCTTTGTTGCGGAGCCGATAAGCACGTCGACCCCGCAAATGAGTTATATGGTTAAACGTGTGAATGAGAACAGCCAAAACACAATGAAGGGACAAAAGGCGAGATAACAATTATAACAAGAGACAATTTATTTGTCGTATTTACAAGCGTGTATGTAAATGTCCGTGGCGGTTGTATGTAGTCTTCAGCTAGGATGGGTTACGTCGTTAGCTGGTATAGTCGCGTTGTAGATGTTCGCAGCTGGACGTTCGACGAGGGTAGCTGGCGTAGGTCGAGTCGTGGAGATACAGCTGGATGTTTGATGCTGGTAAGCTGAGATTCGATCGGGTCGTTGGATACCGTTGGACAGTCGTCGCGGGCAGCTGAGGTCGGTCGAGTCGTGGCGGAAAGCCGAAGTTGGTCGCTGGTAAATCGATGTCCCGGTTTTTACATTTCGTTGGTATGGTCGAGTCGTGGTTGATAGCTCGTAACAGCGAGTCGTTACGTGAGCTAGCTGTTGCAATGCTAGTGTAGTCCGTAACAGCGAGTCGTTACGTGGACTAGATGCTGCATTGCTAGGGTAGTCCGTAACAGCGAGTCGTTACATGGACTGCATTGCAGGAGCGTCGTGGTCGGTAGATCGATATCCCGGTTTTGACAGTACGTTGGGTTAACCGGGGGTGTGTCGATCTGGTTTCTGGCTCGCACAGCGGGTCGTACGTGAGCCAGTTGTTGCAGTGGTAGGACAGTCCGTAACAGTTATGTGGACTGCGTGATACCTTTCAAGAGCGTCGAGGTCGAGTTCGGTTATGGCAGCTTGGTCATGTAGTGTCGGGCGAGCTGGTGACTAAGACTGAGCCGTGTCTTAGTGTTATGGACCAAATGAAAGGTCTGAGACCGAGGTTAAGGTTTGCCGGGCCTTAGTACAGACGAGATCGAGCGAACGAGTCGAGGAAAGGCTAGGGCTTTGTCATGCCCCCTAGCCGTGCGGACGTATCGGACGGGAGCGAAGGCTTTGCCGTGTCAAAGCCGGGCGGACGATGGCTATGGCTGGTTCGCGCCAAAGCCGTGCGGACGATGATTATGGCTGGGTCGCGCCAAAGCCGTGCGGACGAGCGGACAGGCCAGGAGGCCGAGGCTAAGATGGGCGTTATCTTAGCGCTGCGCAGATGTCGAAGCGGTAGCAAAAGGCTGGGCCGTGCCATTAGCACTGCGTAGCTTATCGGACTATCGGAACCGAGCTAGGGTTAAGACCGGCTGGTCTTAGAATCCGTCTTCGTGTTTGCCTCCTGGCCGTCTATTTCGACTGGTCATTACTGACCGCCAGAGATGCACCGACCCGCAGAAGGTGACCTCTCATAGCCCTTAAAAAGGACCGTAAAAAAGGTTGTTGAATCAACCACTAGAAGTGGCGGTGAGGTGGGTGCAACCACGATAACGTAGGACCCGAGCCTCGTGGAACCGAGTGGCTCCTGAGAGCGTCCGCGTAGACCTCTGTATTTATCATTGCGTCCCACCAACGCACGAATATGGCACAAGGCCGTTTTTAAGGTGGGCCCGGTCGCAGGGCCGAAGCCCACACGCGTCTGGCAAAGCCAAAAATACCTTCGGCCCCGTCGGCATTCCCCTTTTTGGGGCGCCAGGCAATAAACCCAACCCCCCCGAAGGGGGTATTAGCCTGGGGGGATGGCCCCCTGAGGCCGTAGGAAATCTCCAGTGCCGAGGCACACCCGGCAGAACCGCCCAGAGGTAAGACGGCCTACCGAATGCAACCCAAGAACTGGAGAGGAAAGGTCACAAACATCGTCGCCTGAAGCCTTTTTATATGGAAGAAAGGGAACTCCACTTCTGTCGCGCCACGTGGATAGAAAGTTCTTCTACAAAAAATGGACGCAGAAAATAAGTATTTCTTTAGCCCGGTATAGGCTAGCGAAAAGTATTACTTCCATTTTTATAGAATTATTTCTGGCAGAAGTGTTTTGCAAATGTTGATAAATATTAATTTATCCCTTTTTTAGCTGTAACGGCCGGTTAAAATCGAAAAAGGGCTTCATCATTTCCGGTCGTGCCCAGATGTTATTTCTCTAGGGCGAAATGTAATCCGATCTGTTGACGTTCGTAGGCCGGTCGCGGCAGGTTGATCAAAATAGGCCCATTAGTCTTAACCTAAGCCTTTTTTCCTTACAGGGCTTTTATTGTTACTTGTTGAAACAATAAACTTACTGCAGGTTAATTGTGGTTTTAGTATGCTGTCCCCTTCAAAAGAAAGTTGAGTCTAAGATCTGGAGGCGGTATTATTGAACTTTTGCCGACAAAGGAAGCTGTTGGCCGGGTCAGAAAATGTAGTAAAAGCCTCCGTAGGCTCAACAGAAGAAAATTTGAGTTGAAACAGAAAGATATTCATTTAAGAGAAGGAAGCGGTGGTCTACTCGAAGTTCACTTAAAGAAATAGCAAACTTCGTTTTAACAAGTCTACACAGGAAACTAGAAGAACACGGTTGTCTAGGTTGATTCTACACAAGGAGGAGACACCGAGAAGAAGAATAAACCATAAAAATTGGCTTCAATATGAACTTTGAGATAAAATACCAAAGAAGATATTTTATCATTAACAAAAGTTAAACTGACGGTAGGTGTTTGATGGCATTGCCTTGGGCAAGTTAGTCGTTATATTTCTTTATACCCTTCTTTTTTTTGTTATAATATTGTCATTACTTGAATGTTTTTTTATTTTTTTAACATTAAATTCAATGTTTTCGACAAGCGCAGGGAAAAATATCCAAAGACTGATTTTGTCAAGTTTCTCTTGAATTATATTACTTTGTGGGAACTGGTTGTTTTGTTTTTAAGAAATATAGACACGCTTCTCTTTCAAGTAACAAAAGTTAGCTTTCCCATCCGTTTTTTATCTCTTTTATTTTTCATACATTTCTCTATCCCTTCGCTTAGTCTGACAGTTACTGCTAGATTTCAAGGGCTAGGCAGAGATAAAGCCTAGCAATTTTTTTTTAATTAAGCACGATTTCTCATAGTGTATTAACGCTATGTGAAATACAAACGACTTCGTCCAGGATATGAACTTGGATCGTCAAGTCCACTTCCAATGACGGTAACCATTATATGACGAACGCAAACATATTGGTGTATAAGGAGACAGTAAATAATTGTTTTCTTTTGGAAATGGGTTTGTCCGTTTGGTAGCTTATGGACTGTCACATGACAATTGCAGAACTCCATTCTCGTTCTCTTTTACTTCTTTTCTTTGAACAGTAGAGACGTTGTCTCTTCCCCTGCCATTATCTAAAAAAAGCCAACATGGTTATGAACATTTTACAATCCATCAATCTCTAATAAACCGTCTTCGCTTTTTATACCTATTTCACGTACTGCTTGTTTATCTGTTATGATACGTTTGTGTATACTTTTCAATACTACTCGTTTATATATTAGGTATATATTAAATATTTCTCTGTGTATGTGTATAAATGAGCTTATGTTTCCTTCCGTTTATTCAATATTAATATATCATGGATATATTAATGCTAATATTGGTGAGTGGAGACTTAACTAGGTACCTTTCCTCCCACCAAGCAACCAAATAGACATTCAGAAATGAATATTTCCAAAAGTTTTATTTGCCTCGGACATTCATCAATCAAGAAAAGTTACCACTTTGTATGAATTTTTTTATATTATCTGAAAGAATTAAAAAAATATTTTATAATCTTATTTTTACGTTTTCTTTCTTTTAAAAAGAAGTCAATGCCAGTTAATTCTGAAATGCCTAAATTCATCCAAATAAATTTTGGTTTAACTGTTTAAACATTATTAAAATGGAATATCTCGAGATCAAAAAGATCAAAAAGTAAAACATTAAAATGGAATATCTCGAGATCAAAAAGTAACACAGTAACATATTAAAATGGAATATCTCGAGATGAAAAAGATCAAAAAGTAACACATTAAAATAGAATATCTCGAGATGAAAAAGATCAAAAGTAACACATTAAAATGGAATATCTCGAGATCAAAAAGATCAAAAAGTAACACATTAAAATGGAATATCTCGAGATCAAAAACATCAAAAAGTAACACATTAAAATGGAATATCTCGAGATCAAAAAGATCAAAAGTAACACATTAAAATGGAATATCTCGAGATGAAAAAGATCAAAAGTAACACATTAAAATGGAATATCTCGAGATGAAAAAGATAAAAATTAACATATTAAAATGGAATATCTCGAGATCAAAAAGATAAAAATTAACATATTAAAATGGAATATCTCGAGATCAAAAAGATCAAAAAGTAACACATTAAAATGGAATATCTCGAGATCAAAAAGATCAAAAGTAACACATTAAAATGGAATATCTCGAGATGAAAAAGATCAAAAGTAACACATTAAAATGGAATATCTCGAGATGAAAAAGATAAAAATTAACATATTAAAATGGAATATCTCGAGATCAAAAAGATCAAAAAGTAACACATTAAAATGGAATATCTCGAGATGAAAAAGATCAAAAGTAACACATTAAAATGGAATATATCGAGATGAAAAAGATAAAAATTAACATATTAAAATGGAATATCTCGAGATCAAAAAGATCAAAAAGTAACACATTAAAATTGAATATCTCGAGATCAAAAAGATCAAAAAGTAACACATTAAAATGGAATATCTCGAGATGAAAAAGATCAAAACTAACACATTAAAATGAAATATCTCGAGATCAAAAAGATCAAAAAGTAACACATTAAAATGGAATATCTCGAGATCAAAAAGATCAAAAGTAACACATTAAAATGGAATATCTCGAGATCAAAAAGATAAAAAGTAACACATTAAAATGGAATATCTCGAGATCAAAAAGATCAAAAGTAACAGATTAAAATGGAATATCTCGAGATGAAAAAGATCAAAAGTAACACATTAAAATGGAATATCTCGAGATGAAAAAGATCAAAAGTAACACATTAAAATGGAATATCTTGAGATGAAAAAGATCAAAAGTAACACATTAAAATGGAATATCTCGACATGAAAAAGATCAAAAGTAACACATTAAAATGGAATATCTCGAGATGAAAAAGATCAAAAGTAACACATTAAAATGGAATATCTCGAGATGAAAAAGATCAAAATAACACATTAAAAAGGAATATCTCGAGATGAAAAAGATAAAAATTAACATATTAAAATGGAATATCTCGAGATTAAAAAGATCAAAAAGTAACACATTAAAATGGAATATCTCGAGACCAAAAAGATAAAAAGTAACACATTAAAATGGAATATCTCGAGATGAAAAAGATAAAAATTAACATATTAAAATGGAATATCTTGAGATGAAAAAGATCAAAAAGTAACACATTAAAATGGAATATCTCGAGATGAAAAAGATCAAAAGTAACACATTAAAATGGAATATCTCGAGATCAAAAAGATCAAAAAGTAACACATTAAAATGGAATATCTCGAGATGAAAAAGATAAAAACTAACATATTAAAATGGAATATCTCGCGATGAAAAAGATCAAAAGTAACACATTAAAATGGAATATCTCAAGATCAAAAAGATCAAAAAGTAACACATTAAAATGGAATATCTCGATATCAAAAAGATCAAAAAGTAACACATTAAAATGGAATATCTCGAGATGAAAAAGATCAAAAGTAACACATTAAAATGGAATATCTCGAGATCAAAAAGATCAAAAAGTAACACATTAAAATGGAATATCTCGAGATGAAAAAGATAAAAAAGTAACACATTAAAATGGAATATCTCGAGATCAAAAAGATCAAAAGTAACACATTAAAATGGAATATCTCGAGATCAAAAAGATCAAAAAGTAACACATTAAAATGGAATATCTCGAGATCAAAAAGATCAAAAAGTAACACATTAAAATGGAATATCTCGAGATGAAAAAGATCAGAAGTAACACATTAAAATGAAATATCTCGAGATGAAAAAGATCAAAAGTAACACATTAAAATGGAATATCTCGAGATGAAAAAGACCAAAAGGAACACATTAAAATGGAATATCTCGAGATGAAAAAGATCAAAAGTAACACATTAAAATGGAATATCTCGAGATCAAAAAGATAAAAAGTAACACATTAAAATGGAATATGTCGAGATCAAAAAGATAAAAAGTAACACATTAAAATGGAATATCTCGAGATGAAAAAGATCAAAAGTAAGACTTTAAAATGGAATATCTCGAGATCAAAAAGATCAAAAGTAACACATTAAAATGGAATATCTCGAGATCAAAAAGATAAAAAGTAACACATTAAAATGGAATATCTCGAGATCAAAAAGATAAAAAGTAACACATTAAAATGGAATATCTCGAGATGAAAAAGATCAAAAGTAACACATTAAAATGGAATATCTCGAAATGAAAAAGATCAAAAGTAACACATTAAAATGGAATATCTCGAGATGAAAAAGATCAAAAGTAACACATTAAAATGGAATATCTCGAGATCAAAAAGATCAAAAGTAACACATTAAAATGGAATATCTCGAGAAGAAAAAGATAAAAATTAACATATTAAAATGGAATATCTCGAGATCAAAAAGATCAAAAGTAACACATTAAAATGGAATATCTCGAGATCAAAAAGATCAAAAAGTAACACATTAAAATGGAATATCTCGAGATCAAAAAGATCAAAAAGTAACACATTAAAATGGAATATCTCGAGATGAAAAAGATCAGAAGTAACACATTAAAATGAAATATCTCGAGATGAAAAAGATCAAAAGTAACACATTAAAATGGAATATCTCGAGATGAAAAAGATCAAAAGGAACACATTAAAATGGAATATCTCGAGATGAAAAAGATCAAAAGTAACACATTAAAATGGAATATCTCGAGATCAAAAAGATAAAAAGTAACACATTAAAATGGAATATGTCGAGATCAAAAAGATAAAAAGTAACACATTAAAATGGAATATCTCGAGATGAAAAAGATCAAAAGTAAGACTTTAAAATGGAATATCTCGAGATCAAAAAGATCAAAAGTAACACATTAAAATGGAATATCTCGAGATCAAAAAGATAAAAAGTAACACATTAAAATGGAATATCTCGAGATGAAAAAGATCAAAAGTAACACATTAAAATGGAATATCTCGAAATGAAAAAGATCAAAAGTAACAGATTAAAATGGAATATCTCGAGATGAAAAAGATCAAAAGTAACACATTAAAATGGAATATCTCGAGATGAAAAAGATCAAAAGTAACACATTAAAATGGAATATCTCGAGATGAAAAAGATAAAAATTAACATATTAAAATGGAATATCTCGAGATCAAAAAGATCAAAAAGTAACACATTAAAATGGAATATCTCGAGACCAAAAAGATAAAAAGTAACACATTAAAATGGAATATCTCCAGATGAAAAAGATAAAAATTAACATATTAAAATGGAATATCTTGAGATCAAAAAGATTAAAAAGTAACACATTAAAATGGAATATCTCGAGATGAAAAAGATCAAAAGTAACACATTAAAATGGAATATCTCGAGATGAAAAAGATCAAAAAGTAACACATTAAAATGGAATATCTCGAGATGAAAAAGATCAAAAGTAACACATTAAAATTGAATATCTCGAGATCAAAAAGATCAAAAAGTAACACATTAAAATGGAATATCTCGAGATGAAAAAGATCAAAAGTAACACATTAAAATGGAATATCTCGAGATCAAAAAGATCAAAAAGTAACACATTAAAATGGAATATCTCGAGATCAAAAAGATCAAAAAGTAACATATTAAAATGGAATATCTCGAGATCAAAAAGATCAAAAGTAACACATTAAAATGGAATATCTCGAGATCAAAAAGATCAAAAGTAACACATTAAAATGGAATATCTCGAGATGAAAAAGATAAAATTAACATATTAAAATGGAATATCTCGAGATGAAAAAGATCAAAAAGTAACACATTAAAATGGAATATCTCGAGATGAAAAAGATCAAAAGTAACACATTAAAATGGAATATCTCGAGATCAAAAAGATCAAAAAGTAACACATTAAAATGGAATATCTCGAGATCAAAAAGATCAAAAAGTAACACATTAAAATGGAATATCTCGAGATCAAAAAGATCAAAAGTAACACATTAAAATGGAATATCTCGAGATCAAAAAGATCAAAAAGTAACACATTAAAATGGAATATCTCGAGATCAAAAAGATCAAAAAGTAACACATTAAAATGGAATATCTCGAGATGAAAAAGATCAAAAGTAACACATTAAAATGGAATATCTCGAGATCAAAAAGATCAAAAGTAACACATTAAAATGGAATATCTCGAGATGAAAAAGATCAAAAGTAACACATTAAAATGGAATATCTCGAGATGAAAAAGATAAAAATTAACATATTAAAATGGAATATCTCGAGATGAAAAAGATCAAAAGTAACACATTAAAATGGAATATCTCGAGATGAAAAAGATCAAAAAGTAACACATTAAAATGGAATATCTCGAGATCAAAAAGATCAGAAGTAACACATTAAAAATTAAATATCTCGAGATGAAAAAGATCAAAAGTAACACATTAAAATGGAATATCTCGAGATGAAAAAGATCAAAAGGAACACATTAAAATGGAATATCTCGAGATGAAAAAGATCAAAAGTAACACATTAAAATGGAATATCTCGAGATCAAAAAGATAAAAAGTAACACATTAAAATGGAATATGTCGAGATCAAAAAGATAAAAAGTAACACATTAAAATGGAATATCTCGAGATGAAAAAGATCAAAAGTAAGACTTTAAAATGGAATATCTCGAGATCAAAAAGATCAAAAGTAACACATTAAAATGGAATATCTCGAGATCAAAAAGATAAAAAGTAACACATTAAAATGGAATATCTCGAGATGAAAAAGATAAAAAGTAACACATTAAAATGGAATATCTCGAGATGAAAAAGATCAAAAGTAACACATTAAAATGGAATATCTCGAAATGAAAAAGATCAAAAGTAACACATTAAAATGGAATATCTCGAGATGAAAAAGATCAAAAGTAACACATTAAAATGGAATATCTCGAGATCAAAAAGATCAAAAGTAACACATTAAAATGGAATATCTCGAGATGAAAAAGATAAAAATTAACATATTAAAATGGAATATCTCGAGATCAAAAAGATCAAAAAGTAACACATTAAAATGGAATATCTCGAGACCAAAAAGATAAAAAGTAACACATTAAAATGGAATATCTCCAGATGAAAAAGATAAAAATTAACATATTAAAATGGAATATCTTGAGATCAAAAAGATTAAAAAGTAACACATTAAAATGGAATATCTCGAGATGAAAAAGATCAAAAGTAACACATTAAAATGGAATATCTCGAGATGAAAAAGATCAAAAAGTAACACATTAAAATTGAATATCTCGAGATGAAAAAGATCAAAAGTAACACATTAAAATGGAATATCTCGAGATCAAAAAGATCAAAAAGTAACACATTAAAATGGAATATCTCGATATCAAAAAGATCAAAAAGTAACACATTAAAATGGAATATCTCGAGATGAAAAAGATCAAAAGTAACACATTAAAATTGAATATCTCGAGATCAAAAAGATCAAAAAGTAACACATTAAAATGGAATATCTCGAGATGAAAAAGATCAAAAGTAACACATTAAAATGGAATATCTCGAGATCAAAAAGATCAAAAAGTAACACATTAAAATGGAATATCTCGAGATCAAAAAGATCAAAAAGTAACATATTAAAATGGAATATCTCGAGATCAAAAAGATCAAAAGTAACACATTAAAATGGAATATCTCGAGATCAAAAAGATCAAAAGTAACACATTAAAATGGAATATCTCGAGATGAAAAAGATAAAATTAACATATTAAAATGGAATATCTCGAGATGAAAAAGATCAAAAAGTAACACATTAAAATGGAATATCTCGAGATGAAAAAGATCAAAAGTAACACATTAAAATGGAATATCTCGAGATCAAAAAGATCAAAAAGTAACACATTAAAATGGAATATCTCGAGATCAAAAAGATCAAAAAGTAACACATTAAAATGGAATATCTCGAGATCAAAAAGATCAAAAGTAACACATTAAAATGGAATATCTCGAGATCAAAAAGATCAAAAAGTAACACATTAAAATGGAATATCTCGAGATCAAAAAGATCAAAAAGTAACACATTAAAATGGAATATCTCGAGATGAAAAAGATCAAAAGTAACACATTAAAATGGAATATCTCGAGATCAAAAAGATCAAAAGTAACACATTAAAATGGAATATCTCGAGATGAAAAAGATCAAAAGTAACACATTAAAATGGAATATCTCGAGATGAAAAAGATAAAAATTAACATATTAAAATGGAATATCTCGAGATGAAAAAGATCAAAAGTAACACATTAAAATGGAATATCTCGAGATGAAAAAGATCAAAAAGTAACACATTAAAATGGAATATCTCGAGATCAAAAAGATCAAAAGTAACACATTAAAATGGAATATCTCGAGATCAAAAAGATCAAAAAGTAACACATTAAAATGGAATATCTCGAGATCAAAAAGATCAAAAAGTAACACATTAAAATGGAATATCTCGAGATGAAAAAGATCAAAAGTAACACATTAAAATGGAATATCTCGAGATCAAAAAGATCAAAAAGTAACACATTAAAATGGAATATCTCGAGATCAAAAAGATCAAAAGTAACACATTAAAATGGAATATCTCGAGATCAAAAAGATAAAAAGTAACACATTAAAATGGAATATCTCGAGATGAAAAAGATCAAAAGTAACACATTAAAATGGAATATCTCGAGATCAAAAAGATCAAAAAGTAACACATTAAAATGGAATATCTCGAGATGAAAAAGATAAAAAGTAACACATTAAAATGGAATATCTCGAGATGAAAAAGATCAAAAGTAACACATTAAAATGGAATATCTCGAGATGAAAAAGACCAAAAGTAACACATTAAAATGGAATATCTCGAGATGAAAAAGATCAAAAGTAACACATTAAAATGGAATATCTCGAGATCAAAAAAAAGATAAAAAGTAACACATCAAAATGGAATATCTCGAGATGAAAAAGATCAAAAGTAACACATTAAAATGGAATATCTCGAGATGAAAAAGATAAAAAGTAACACATTAAAAAATGAATATCTCGAGATCAAAAAGATAAAAAGTAACACATTAAAATGGAATATCTCGAGATGAAAAAGATCAAAAGTAACACATTAAAATGGAATATCTCGAGATCAAAAAGATCAAAAAGTAACACATTAAAATGGAATATCTCGAGATCAAAAAGATCAAAAGTAACACATTAAAATGGAATATCTCGAGATCAAAAAGATCAAAAAGTAACACATTAAAATGGAATATCTCGAGATCAAAAAGATCAAAAAGTAACACATTAAAATGGAATATCTCGAGATCAAAAAAATAAAAAGTAACACATTAAAATGGAATATCTCGATATCAAAAAGATCAAAAGTAACACATTAAAATGGAATATCTCGAGATCAAAAAGAGCAAAAAGTAACACATTAAAATGGAATATCTCGAGATCAAAAAGATCAAAAAGTAACACATTAAAATGGAATATCTCGAGATGAAAAAGATCAAAAGTAACACATTAAAATGGAATATCTCGAGATCAAAAAGATCAAAAGTAACACATTAAAATGGAATATCTCGAGATCAAAAAGATCAAAAACTAACACATTAAAATGGAATATCTCGAGATGAAAAAGATCAAAAGTAACACATTAAAATGGAATATCTCGAGATCAAAAAGATCAAAAGTAACACATTAAAATGGAATATCTCGAGATGAAAAAGATCACAAGTAACACATTAAAATGGAATATCTCGAGATCAAAAAGATAAAAAGTAACACATTAAAATGGAATATCTCGAGATGAAAAAGATAAAAAGTAACACATTAAAATGGAATATCTCGAGATGAAAAAGATCAAAAGTAACACATTAAAATGGAATATCTCGAGATGAAAAAGACCAAAAGTAACACATTAAAATGGAATATCTCGAGATGAAAAAGATCAAAAGTAACACATTAAAATGGAATATCTCGAGATCAAAAAGATAAAAAGTAACACATTAAAATGGAATATCTCGAGATGAAAAAGATCAAAAGTAACACATTAAAATGGAATATCTCGAGATGAAAAAGATCAAAAGTAACACATTAAAATGGAATATCTCGAGATGAAAAAGACCAAAAGTAACACATTAAAATGGAATATCTCGAGATGAAAAAGATCAAAAGTAACACATTAAAATGGAATATCTCGAGATCAAAAAAAAGATAAAAAGTAACACATCAAAATGGAATATCTCGAGATGAAAAAGATCAAAAGTAACACATTAAAATGGAATATCTCGAGATGAAAAAGATAAAAAGTAACACATTAAAAAATGAATATCTCGAGATCAAAAAGATAAAAAGTAACACATTAAAATGGAATATCTCGAGATGAAAAAGATCAAAAGTAACACATTAAAATGGAATATCTCGAGATCAAAAAGATCAAAAAGTAACACATTAAAATGGAATATCTCGAGATCAAAAAGATCAAAAGTAACACATTAAAATGGAATATCTCGAGATCAAAAAGATCAAAAAGTAACACATTAAAATGGAATATCTCGAGATCAAAAAGATCAAAAAGTAACACATTAAAATGGAATATCTCGAGATCAAAAAAATAAAAAGTAACACATTAAAATGGAATATCTCGATATCAAAAAGATCAAAAGTAACACATTAAAATGGAATATCTCGAGATCAAAAAGATCAAAAAGTAACACATTAAAATGGAATATCTCGAGATCAAAAAGATCAAAAAGTAACACATTAAAATGGAATATCTCGAGATGAAAAAGATCAAAAGTAACACATTAAAATGGAATATCTCGAGATCAAAAAGATCAAAAGTAACACATTAAAATGGAATATCTCGAGATCAAAAAGATCAAAAACTAACACATTAAAATGGAATATCTCGAGATGAAAAAGATCAAAAGTAACACATTAAAATGGAATATCTCGAGATCAAAAAGATCAAAAGTAACACATTAAAATGGAATATCTCGAGATGAAAAAGATCACAAGTAACACATTAAAATGGAATATCTCGAGATCAAAAAGATAAAAAGTAACACATTAAAATGGAATATCTCGAGATGAAAAAGATAAAAAGTAACACATTAAAATGGAATATCTCGAGATGAAAAAGATCAAAAGTAACACATTAAAATGGAATATTTCGAGATGAAAAAGACCAAAAGTAACACATTAAAATGGAATATCTCGAGATGAAAAAGATCAAAAGTAACACATTAAAATGGAATATCTCGAGATCAAAAAGATAAAAAGTAACACATTAAAATGGAATATCTCGAGATGAAAAAGATCAAAAGTAACACATTAAAATGGAATATCTCGAGATGAAAAAGATAAAAAGTAACACATTAAAAAATGAATATCTCGAGATCAAAAAGATCAAAAGTAACACATTAAAATGGAAAATCTCGAGATCAAAAAGATAAAAAAGTAACACATTAAAATGGAATATCTCGAGATGAAAAAGATCAAAAGTAACACATTAAAATGGAATATCTCGAGATCAAAAAGATCAAAAGTAACACATTAAAATGGAATATCTCGAGATGAAAAAGATCACAAGTAACACATTAAAATGGAATATCTCGAGATCAAAAAGATAAAAAGTAACACATTAAAATGGAATATCTCGAGATGAAAAAGATAAAAAGTAACACATTAAAATGGAATATCTCGAGATCAAAAAGATCAAAAGTAACACATTAAAATGGAATATCTCGAGATGAAAAAGACCAAAAGTAACACATTAAAATGGAATATCTCGAGATCAAAAAGATAAAAAGTAACACATTAAAATGGAATATCTCGAGATGAAAAAGATCAAAAGTAACACATTAAAATGGAATATCTCGAGATGAAAAAGATAAAAAGTAACACATTAAAAAATGAATATCTCGAGATCAAAAAGATCAAAAGTAACACATTAAAATGGAATATCTCGAGATCAAAAAGATAAAAAAGTAACACATTAAAATGGAATATCTCGAGATGAAAAAGATAAAAAGTAACACATTAAAATGGAATATCTCGAGATGAAAAAGATCAAAAGTAACACATTAAAATGGAATATCTCGAGATGAAAAAGATCAAAATTAACACATTAAAATGGAATATCTCGAGATCAAAAAGATAAAAAGTAACACATTAAAATGGAATATCTCGAGATGAAAAAGATCAAAAGTAACACATTAAAATGGAATATCTCGAGATGAAAAAGATCAAAAGTAACACATTAAAATGGAATATCTCGAGATGAAAAAGATGAAAAGTAACACATTAAAATGGAATATGTCGAGATCAAAAAGATAAAAAGTAACACATTAAAATGGAATATCTCGAGATGAAAAAGATCAAAAGTAAGACTTTAAAATGGAATATCTCGAGATCAAAAAGATCAAAAGTAACACATTAAAATGGAATATCTCGAGATCAAAAAGATAAAAAGTAACACATTAAAATTGAATATCTCGAGATGAAAAAGATCAAAAGTAACACATTAAAATGGAATATCTCGAGATGAAAAAGATCAAAAGTAACACATTAAAATGGAATATCTCGAGATGAAAAAGATCAAAAGTAACACATTAAAATGGAATATCTCGAGATGAAAAAGATCAAAAGTAACACATTAAAATGGAATATCTCGAGATCAAAAAGATAAAAAGTAACACATTAAAATGGAATATCTCGAGATGAAAAAGATCAAAAGTAACACATTAAAATGGAATATCTCGAGATGAAAAAGATCAAAAGTAACACATTACAATGGAATATCTCGAGATGAAAAAGATCAAAAGTAACACATTAAAATGGAATATCTCGAGATCAAAAAGATCAAAAGTAACACATTAAAATGGAATATCTCGAGATCAAAAAGATCTAAAAGTAACACATTAAAATGGAATATCTCGAGATCAAAAAGATCAAAAGTAACACATTAAAATGGAATATCTCGAGATGAAAAAGATCAAAAGTAACACATTAAAATGGAATATCTCGAGATGAAAAAGATCAAAAGTAACACATTAAAATGGAATATCTCGAGATGAAAAAGATCAAAAGTAACACATTAAAATGGAATATCTCGAGATCAAAAAGATCAAAAGTAACACATTAAAATGGAATATCTCGAGATGAAAAAGATCAAAAGTAACACATTAAAATGGAATATCTCGAGATCAAAAAGTAACACAGTAACACATTAAAATGGAATATCTCGAGATGAAAACGATAAAAAGTAACACATTAAAATGGAATATCTGGAGATGAAAAAGTAACACCTACTTTTTGGAAATATCCGTTAGAAGTTTTGTTTTAGTTTGTGACACAAAGTCAAGTGTAAAGTGTTCCAACAAATAATTCATGTACATGATATGTGAAAGGAACACAAAAAGAAAAGAGTTTACTCAGAGTAAAATGATGACCATCCCGGTTTTACTGTATAAAGTTTGGGCGAGAGACAACATTGTCATGTGACCACGGACACGAGCTACCTAAGGGACATGCCAATTCTATAAAGGAGACAATTATTTATTATCTCTCTACAATATTTTGGCTGATTCACGAACGTTGAAAAATATTGAATTCGGTAGGTTGTCAGAATGAACATTTAGTTGCGTAGCTAGTTGAGCAGACTTTTGTCTGAAGTCTGAAGAACGAGATTTATCTATGGCACATTGGGGCATTCCATTGTGTCCACGAGGGCAATTCCATTCCTTGGATTGTGATTGGTTGCTGGTCTATAAGTGAAAATGTTAGTATATAAATACCAACTTCAACTTAGTATTTTTATCATTAAGGGTTTTTGGACTATTGTCTTTATCTTTATTGTTATTTCCATATTGTTTCGGCCGATATGTCCTCCAGCCTTATTCAGGTGTTTGTCGAACTCGGAAACAATAAATATTAAGACAATAGTCCGAAAACCCTAAATGATAAAAATCATCAAGCTTCGTCTCAGAAATTTTGAAACTTCAACTTAGTAGTGTCACAGATTCTGTATTAAGTTACAGCCTGTTTTATTTTTGTCTACCAACTGGACGCTTGTAGGGACACCGGCAGGTAAGTGCTAATGTTATTATTCTACAAAAAAGGCAAGTCGAAATTTCTTTTGATAAGATTGTTAAGTCAATGAGAATCTAAGCAAATCGAATTTTGACGGATAAATATCATAGAGAAAGTTTGTGGCCTCAAGTGTATGATTAGAAAATTATATTTTTGATGTTACTGAAGCCCGAGCAAAACTAACGGAAGGAACGAATTCATAAAGTAATGCTTTTCTTGTAACCTGTTGGAACTCCTTTTTATAACCCAGCCGGAAGTGCTTACTTCGACAGCCATCGCTAATATGGCAAAGCTAAATTAAATTCTCGACCGACTCCACGTATCTATTTCCGGGATGAGAGAGAGAGAGAGAGAGAGAGAGAGAGAGAGAGAGAGAGAGAGAGAGAGAGAAAACTAATAGGATATTTTCCAATTAATCAGCGATTGTTACGTGACTTTCAAACAAATCAATTTTTGAGCCGATTTGAACCAATTAGATTATAAGAAAAGGCTGATTTGAGCCATCAGTCAAAAGGAAATGACTCCTGGGAGCAACCATTTCAAAAAGATGTCAAACGATGACTTAGCATCAACATCACCATAATCATCATCAGCAACTGTCAAAAGATGTCTTCGCAGCTGTAGCAACTTCGAAGAGATCCAAAACGGCCACTAAGAAGTAATTTAACATCTACTGTTAATCGCTCTAAAGATAGTTAAGCAACTTCCACATAAAGAAAAACTAAAAACAAACAAACAAACAAAAAACAAAAACAAAAAAAACAAAAAAACGTCAGCATAATATTATACATGAAAAAAGTTTCGTCAAAATATTTTGTGTGTGTATATATATATATATATATAATAAACTGTAAGTCAAATTTCGTTATGATTCATGATTCGTCAAAATAAAAACTTAGACGGTACATGACCAAACAAAACGCTGTTTACTCTACAGTCGTGGTGGTGGGTCACATTATCTCTTTTGGCTAATTAGAAGGCACAACAAGCGGAAATTGTCGGTAAACGGACATTTTGACAACAGAATTTCTTGCATAATCATCACACGAGGGTATATGAAAAGTCACACGACTATGTGTGTTGTATGAGCTAAAGGCGAAAAAGGAATGTGTTCTATACCTGACAAAGACAATAACGTTGATGTCGAAAAATATAATTTTTCTTTTCCTTTTATAACCCGAAATGTACGTATGGTTAAAGATAGAGAGAGAGAGAGAGAGAGAGAGAGAGAGAGAGAGAGAGAGAGAGAGAGAGATAGACAGAGAGAGAGAGAGAGAGAGAGAGAGAGAGAGAGAGAGAGAGAGAGAGAGAGAGAGAATCGAATATGGCGGAGATGTATACACAGGTGCGAGATACGAATCTTCAGTGAACTGCTTCCTCTTCGTTCTGATATGCAAGATTGGTACAGGGCCACCTCAAGACATCGAATTACCTTAGTTTCTTCACGCTTCTCTACTTTCGCAAATCTGGCAGAATCTCAGGCCTCGCTTCGCCTTCCAATCCTAAGCAGTTTGGCGCAAGGCCAGATCCCAGAGTGACGTGACTCCCAGTGGCTGTCTTGTCAGTCTTCTTCCACATCGGATCGAAATCTCCGTGGTTATATAATATTCTGGATGCCCACGCAAATTCTCGCGGTTACACCTACAGTCTGCTACTTATGTATAGTGGTTTTTAGGAGAACACAATGAATTACGAAACTTTGCTTTAACAACACAACAACGAAAGTTCTTTATTTGCAGCTTTGAATATTTGGTTTGCTTTTGGTGCTGCAAGACTCATGGTGTTTAGGCTTGTTAGTGTTGGAGACGAAATGGCTTAGCGGGATGTTGAGATGGCAGCGTGTTGTTGGACGTGTGAGGGATGTGTTTAAAGTCACCGTGTAGTTTTGTATCTGGTTTTTGGAGGAGAGTCTGCGATATCTCCATGTTGTCGAGAGCGGAGTTACGCTCGGATCGACATAGTCAATTTTTGGGGTGACATAAAGTGGTGCCTGTGGAAGGCATGCTGAATGTTTCTAATTTATGTTCAACTGGAATTCCTCGTAAAGAATCCATGAATTATATGGTTCCCTCGTTGAGTGTCCATGTTGCTGCTGCTAGTGTTAAAGCCACAGTGAGATGTCCACACTGGGTGGCTTGTCTAGCTAAAGAGCATCGCTAAGCAGGGACGACCAGAGGAACGTCTGTTCTGGTCGCCGTCTCAAGCCGAAGAGACTGGGTTTGGCCGCTCACCCGTTTTGCTAGCCGGAAAAGAAGGTCTGGGCTGAATAGGATAAGTCATCCAGATTGGGTGAAATTCAGTGTTGAATTAAATTGCGCGCCAAAACAAAATACGAGATTTTCCTCTTCTCTACATATGCTTTCATTTGTATCGTCATCATTTAAACTTTTGTTTGTATATTCATCATTTTAACCTTTATTTTTATTGTCATCATTTAAACCTTTATTTTTATAGTCATCATTTAAACCTTTATTTGTATCGTCATCATTTTTACCTTTGTTTGTGTATTCATCGTTTCAAGCTTTGTATTGTCATCGTCTCAACCTTTGTTTGTATTGTCATAATTTTTTCTTCTATGCTAAAAGGGCGGGTTGTTCTCCTTAGAACAACCATCTCTTCACCTCTTTTTCTCTTACCTTGCCTTACCATATATATACAGACGAAGACATTTTTGCTGGGAGTTAAAGTTACGAGGCAAAATATACAATTTGTGTATTTTCCCCTTCTTTTTCCGGTTATTTTGTAGGGGGATTCATTATATGTTTTTAAATAAATTTCACATCATTTAGGGATATTTTTAAAAATGAACATAGAATCTTTTTCTTTCACCATCTTAACAGATGAAATTGTAAATATGGGATCTGTTAGAATTTTAATAGGATTTCTGTTTGGTTTCACAAACAATAAAATATCCGGAAAACTCCAGAGATGTTTCTAAGATTATTTTAACATTATGCGAAATCTGGTTCTGTGAACTTTGGCATCAAAATAAAATATTTCTTCGGCTATAATTTATAAGATTTGTAATGTTTGATGAATCAATTTAAGTATTGTTTTTACATAAAAATGGGCCAAAAATAGCCTCGTGTCAACAACAATAAAAATGATTTATAGAACTGAAGGACGTTTTGTTTTTCTCCTCCTCGTTTTATTTACTTCCATATTTTTGTCCCTTCCGGTCGTCTTAACCTTAAATTAGTTTTGTTTTCTTTTTTCTTTTTTTCACAATTGCCAGCAGTTATGATTATGTTCAACATTTCATGTGGTGATCATTGGCCCACGTGTTGTTTTCTCTCTGTATGTGATGTGATAAAGTTAAACAATTACAATCAGCCGAGAGCAATTGACGTAACAGAAAAATTGAGGAGCCCTGAGGTGGACACACACACACACACACACACACACACACATGCAATATAATTAAATCAAAACCATATATATCTATATCTACATCTATGTATGTATACAGGGAGTTTCAAAAGATTTGATATCGTTATAAATAAATAGTGCTCAATATCAGTGATAGAGCATACATATTTCCATAGCTTAGGCAAAGTTAAATATTACAATCAGCCGAGAGTAATTAACGAGACAGACAGGAGTCCTGAAATAGGCGCACACACACTCACACACACGTATATATATATATATATATATATATATATATATATATATATATATATATATATATATATGTGTGTACAAACAGACTTGCATGTTTAAAAATACACCCATGTACTAGTTCAATTCAGTGAAATGGAATATTTTGTTTTTTTTGTGAGTAAATTTCATATTTTTCGCTTGAATTTGTTTAAGATTGGACATCTTACTTTAAACAAAATATCAATTAAAGATATGTAAATAATCTGGAAATTCATCCCGAATAATTTGAATTCATCTAATGATTTACACATGAAGTAATTTCATGAGTATTACCTACCAATATCAAAGTATTGGTATAAAAAGTATAAAACCTTCGGTGTTAAGCCTTTTGTTGTCCATTATCACGAATGACAAAAGTTAAGGATATGTCGGAGGCACAAAAAGCTATCATTCATGCATTGTGAGAAGCTGGCAAGACTCAAAATGAAATTACTGTCCAGGTGGGATGCTCTCAGTTTGCCATCTCAGTAACAAATATTTTCAAAATAGTCCAACTTTGGTTTCAAACCCAGATAACTTTAGCAGTTACATCAGAACATCAGCTGAATTGAATCCTTATTTCCAATCAATTTGCCAATTGTGGTAAAATTTCCAAAGTCTGAAATGATGCAGGTATAGCTGTTTCTTGATCCATAGCACTCTGGAGATTCCATTAACTTGGATATGACAACAGGATACTGATTTTGAAGCCACTATTAACATTTAAACAGAAACAAAAATCTTCCATGTAGGTTAGACATAATCAAAATTGGTTTGTTTATCAATGGAACCAAGTGATCTTCAGTGATGAATCAAGATTCTGTATTTCCTTCGGTGATCGTGGCCCCTACGTCTAGAGAAAATCATACGAGAGGTATGCTACGAAATGCATGAAAAAAGCGTGGAATTCCCTCAATCTGTAATGGTTTGGGCTTGCATATCTGTTACCAGTGTTGAAAGACCTGATTTTTGAAAAGATCGATTGATGTTACTATCAGGATGTCCTAGATCATTTCCTTATCCCATACATTGAGCACGTTTGGGGACAACGAATTCTTGAAGAAAGGAAGAAAAAGAAGGAGACGAAGATAGGAGCTATCTTTTAAATTTCAACTTTACTTTTGTGTTTCATACGGCAACTCTGTAAAGAGGAAATGTCTTCCAGAAGTATCAGAGAACAGTTGCATCTCCCAAACGAAGCGTTAGAATGTACTAGTCGTTTTCGATGGGTGGTAAGTCCAAAATCAGCGTTTTTAGTTGTAGGTGATAAGTTCAGTTGGTGTTTTTGATATAGGCTGCTGCTAGAGGAGACACTGTTTTACACCAAGTACGAGACTTAGGCGGACACATGCGCTGTCTGCCAGCAGCCGTGGGAAAGAAGGTCCGTCTAGTATCAAAGGTAAAGCTGAAGTGAGAATTGTGGTAACACCCCTGGCCAGCCGGGCGACCCCCGCTATATCAGCTTTCTTAAACCACTAATGGCCATTAGATCAGATCGTCTAGTGGTTTCTCTTACTTCCGACCAGAGGCATTACGCATTTCTTTACAGATATGCAAAATACAACCGAGAGGGTGGAAGAAAGAACAAACACGGGCTTGGGTCAGCTCCAAAGGCAAGAAGGGGAAAGTCTGTGTGACACTTTTGTGCAGCTCTCTGTGCATTTGCAGGCTCTTGCGCTCGTGCATTTTGTACGAAACTTCTACAAAGCCACTAACAATGCTGACATCTTCTTGCGTTGGTTAACTCGGCCTCTGTAGGTCAACAGGTCTTAGCAGTCGTCTTTCTGACTTAATGTTCTATAGTTGGATTCAGTGTCGATATCTTTTGAGTCTTTTTCTTCATACAAACACTATTGGCTTATTTCTTCTAGTTGGATTGTCTACGTATGTTACTGTTGTCTTTCACGTGTTTTAAGATTACTCCTATAATTTCATTATTCGTTTTCCGTAGCCTCTTTTGGTGGTAATGTTTTTAAAATAGTAGGTAATACTACTCCCTTCTTTTTCTGCTCACCGAGCTATTATTACATTAGCAATCAGAAGAATTATAAAGAGGATCTTTGTTTATCTAAAATTAGAATAGTCAAGATTCGAAGGATCAACAAATGTGCTGGTGCTCTGAGTGTCCAATAAGGTATACACCAGTATTTCTGGGCTTTCAGCATTTACACTGGAGAGCCGTACCGGTATAATCAAAATGTATGATTGTTGTTGTTTACAAAGTAGTAAAAGCCTTTTCTTCCTTGGTTGTTTCAGCTCTTTTGGTCTTAGACTGTTCTTCGTGAAGCGGTGTGGGATGAATCTGTTTGCAAATATTGAAAATAACCTTTTTCTTACAATCTTTTGTGAAATGGCCTACCCTGAGACTACTAAGACACATATTTTTGCTGAGAACAAACCTCTTTTTCTTGTCGAGCGACATAGCCTGAAATCCTTCACGTTTGTATATGAAGTGATTTAGCTTTCAAAAACAGCACTTCATCTGCCATGAAGTTTTTGCATCTGAATTGTTGAGTTTGGAGGCTTTGTGACGCTTCTTGATTTTTAGGTGTCTTGCCTTTGGTGTACTTGTAAATGTTGCCAGTGCACTGGTTTTCAGACGTTTCTGAATTTTCTCAGAACTTTCTTCGGCTTGGTTTAATGCATGGAGGGAGGAAATCGGAATGCATGCTTCCACCGTCTCAAACTTAGTAAATTCCTTGAAGCTTGGATATGGCATATCCTTATCGAAAGCTTTAGTGACATACCTGTTCCAGCATTCAGTTGCCCAATCGAGAAGTTTTTTCAGCAATTTTTAATTTTCCTCGCAATCATTCAACACTTGCAGACCGGGTATGTGTGACATTGTACAGTTGCAAATTACAAGGAAATCACTAACGTCCCTAAGTTTGAAGGATTCTCTGGGTCCGATTTTAGGCCAGCAGTTGAGCTTTTCTCTGAATGCTCTTTGGATCACAAAAGAGGTGACCATAACGCTTATGTAGGATATCCAAAGCTTGAGTGTAAGCTTCTTCATATGTTCGATAGAATATCCCTTCTAGTACCGAAAGAGTTTCGCCACGTAGGTATTTAAAAAAAAATAGAATAGCTTGTATGCTGAGTTCGTACAGCACGTATCTATTAAAGCCTTGAAGGTGGTACTCGACCCAGTAAATTTAAGGGGGTTGTATATATTATATTGTAGTTGTCTCAATTCAGCCTCCACTCTCTAGAGGAAGAGGAATTAAAAAAGGCATTCATTATGGCTTCCTTAGAATAAACGCACGTGTGACTTAACCTTCTGGTTTGTGCTGCATTTTATCTCACCATATGCTCGAGAATATTCCTTTTCCGGGGTTACTATTTTCTCCGGAATTATCTGCATAGCCGAGATATGGTGTCAGAAGTGGGATTACTTCGAAAAAAGTTTGGTAAACATTCAGATCCTGGACCCTGTGTATTTGTTTTATACGATTAATATTTAAACATTATTCTAAATTTGTTTCGGTGCTGTACCATACCTGAGCTGTATTGCTAGTAACCACCATTAACTCATACCGTTCCTTAAAATAAATGTTCATTTGCACAACATGTCTAATACGGAGCAAATTACCGCTCTAGCGGATAATTCCGATGAAGCCCTGTAGACCCAGCAAATTGTACTCGACCCAATGAATGTTATATTTCAAATGAAACAACAGCAACTCGCCATGCAAGAACAGATGACGCGTCTCATGGCACAATCTATACCAACTGAGCAACAGACTCTCGCCCAGTTGCGTAAAGATTGGGCGCCTGGTGATCGAGGCGAACTCATCACATAACAAATGGATTATTTTCCGGGATGCATAGAGTCGCTACAAGCAAATAACTTCTCTGACCGACCCAAATGAGATTCGAAACGAGCTACGATCAGCGTGTAGTTTATCAGTCAATGAAATTCTATTCAATTACCTCGACTCTGACACCCCTAGCAATGCCACTGAACAACAGCTGCTAAAACATAAAATCCGTAGCAGTGAAGTTCGTTTATCTAAAAGTCTACAGACAGCAGTTCTTCAGGATGAAACAAAGTGATGGAGAAACTATCACAACATTCGTTTCCCGACTGAAAGCACAGACAACACTTTGCATCCACTGTTTCTCTGGAACGCACAAAGTGCAACGTTGTATAAAGCCATACTCCAAATATAAGATTAAATCACAAGTCATTACCGGCATACGTAACACATCTCACCAGAGCAGAATTTTGACTAAGATTTCCGCATTACCATCTCTGAATGATCTAGTTGAACGTCTACTGACTTTGGAATTCACCTCTAGAGCTACGTGCCACTTCCAACCAATAGAGGCATCCAGTCCTGGTCAAATCACCCCTATTAAGCCTGCATACCAACAGAAAAAGTCATCTAGGAAACCTACACCTCCTAACAACAGGAGCAATGAAAGTCATACCGAAAAGTGCAAGAGTTGTGGGTACAATATACACCTAAATAGCCGTAAGCAATAACCTTCATGGGGGGGGGAGTCATGCCACAAGTGAAAACCACTTTTCCTCGGTATGCTATAGTACAGTCTCGTCAAACTGTATAATAGAGGACAATGCCAGTCACGACCATGTTGAAAGTTTATTTTTCATAACAACCATGAATACACAACCCCCGCTATGACTAGATGGAGGAGAAGGAATCCCACATGGCACCTGAACCGACAACCAATTGACACCAAAAAGAACCCAAAACCAAGGCCATTCATTGATGTAAAGGTCACCTTAAATGCAAGTGCCGACAGAAAATTAGGACAGTCTACAAAAAAGGACCTAGAACCTAAAACCGTTCAAGTTACAGCTGTAACAGACACAGTAGCTCAGACAAGTACAGCAAGAGAGGACATTTTAATGAAACTGGGATGCAGCCACAACTCCGTACTGCGTCCTAAACACTGTTTGTGTGCTGTAAATGATAACAATTTGCCAATAAAAGGAGCATTGATTGCCACTCTATCACATGGTGGCGAAACTTGTATGGAGACATAAAGGCTTATACATTTCACAGACAGCCTTAAAAAAAAGTTGAGACTTATCAACAAGAACTTTCCGACACAACCCCAAAGTGAAATAGCTGCCACAAAGAACGTTCAAAAGGCAATTGATGATAAGTCAGCACCATGTGGTTGCCCCATCCGATCTCCTTGCCAACCAGTACCAGACACATTACTTTTTGCCGCCACGCCTGAATATCGTGAAAAGCTAGAAAACTGGATTAAATGTTATTTTACCAACAGTGCATTCAACACATGCACTCACCAAAAGTTGCAGACCATGACAGATGAACCACTCTCCATTTCGTTCGGGGACAATTGCAAACCTGTAGCCGAACACAAACCCATCCCATTGCCTCACCACTGGAAAGAAACTTTTAAGTTACAGGTAGATGCAGATATTGCACTTAACATCATTGAACCAGTCCTGCTGAGACACCGATAACATTGTTGCCCAGAATGATTATAGTTCCCAAAAAAGATGCGAGTCCACATAGAACTACCGATTTATAGGATGACGATGTGGCGCTTTCATTTTGGCACACTGTTAAATACATTAGACTTTGTGGCGATAATGGGGTTGTCTTTAACCTAGACAAGTTCCATTTCACAAAAGACAACGTGGAATTCGCTAGTTTTGATATCAGCTCGACAGGATATAAACCCACTCAAAAGCTAATAGAAGGCATTAGAGAATTTCCATTTCATATGCGTTCGCCCAGGCACCCATCTTGTCACCATTTAGAAAACTGCTCAAACATAAAAGCAGATTCTACTGCATTGAAACTTTAGAACAGCTTTTTCAGTAGTCCAAAGCCCAAATCATAAACAGTATCTAAGATGATGTTCGAACATTCGAGATATGCCTGACCACAGATTGGAGTCGAACAGGAATAGGATTTACCTGCTCCAAAACATGGGAGGTGCCCGTGGTGTAGTCGTTATCGCCGTAGGAAATGAACACGGCGATACGAGTTCAAATCCTGGACGATACTGATTGCATTTCACATAGCACTAATACCCTTGGGAAAGGTATGAATCCAATTATTCTCCCTCCAGCTATGGGTAAATAGTAGGACAGACTAGGTTCTTCAGCCTTGGTTAGGCAACTAGTCTAGGAGAAGGAAAACTCTGAATTCAAACCTGTTAAACTCCGCTTAAAAATTGACCTTGTGTCATATCCTGCCCGAGCGGAGGGGTTGGGTAAATAGTACCTGCTCCAAAACATTGTGAACAACAAATCACCTATGTGGACCAGGGCATTGGGAAGTTATCTACGCGGGTTCCCAACTTACCATGCCCGCAGAAAGTTGTTACGCGCCCATCGAGGGAGAAGCTTTGGTTATAAAGTTCGGTTTGGAAAGTTGGAAAGTTGCAGAATGTTCGTTTTAGGCAGCCCCCACCTGATACTTGCCATTGACCACAAACCTCTCGTGCCGATATTTAATGATCGCAACCTGAACGAAATAAAGAATCTAAGGATTTTAGACATGAGAGAGCAAACCTTGATATATAAATTCAAGGCTATATCAATACCCGGCGATGCGAATGGAATGTCCCACATCCCAGTGCCAACAGCCAAGCTTACAGCAGTTGAATCAACCGACTTGGAAGAAGCAATACAATACAATACGACCAGGAAACATTTCCCATCAACCTCGCATGCATAAATCGGGGAGTGAACATAGATTATCAATATCACAGCACCCCCCAAACTATTGGACAGGGTTTTCCCGAACGTAAGGAACTCCTACCCATCCTCCTTAGGGAGTTTTGGAATATGCGAAATGACCTATACATCATCAACGCACTAATATTCAAGGAAGAACGTGTTTTAATCCACCCAAAATATACGCCTCGAACTTATTGAACAGCTATATATTGGACACCATGCAGCGTCCACTCTCTAGAGGAAGTGGAATTAAAAAGGACATTTATTATGGCTTCCTTAGAATAAACGCATGTGTGACTTAACCTCCTTGTTTGTGCTGCATTTTATCTCCCCATATGCTCGAGAATATTCCTTATCCTGGGTTACTATTTTCCCCAGAATTATCTGCATAGCTGTAACAGGAGTCTCCTGTGAAAACAGATGGCTCTGGTGCGGGGAGTTTAGATAGTAGTAAGGATTCCTTGAATGCTTACACAAGTGAATCCTCTATCACGTTCAGCTCTGTCTTTGTTTGGATTAGAGTTGAAGCTATTTGGGGATTCTTGCTGCTCAGCTTGCTGGTGTGAATTGAAAATTCACCTGCATGTTAGGTGTTTCCCTCTTCTGCCCCTTCCACCACATCGTTGCTCTCTGCCTCAGCATAAACTTTGTACTCTGTTTCAACCACTTCCAGATCTCTTTGATTTTTCAGCTTCTTGAATTTTTCTCTTTGCATGGAAATGTCATCTCGGTGTATTTCTGCCTGTTTAGTAGCCAAACGCGCAGCTGCCTCAGCCTTCTTTGCTCCTGGCTGCTACTTCCACCGAGTCTGGACACAGTTGAGCCATAAATGGACCTGGCATTTTCCCTCTGCAATAGCTTGGAGAAAGATTTTTTTACAGCGACTGGATTGAAGATTTGGTTGGATTCCTTTTGCCGTTCCTCCAGAACTATAATTACTTCAGAGGTTACTGAGGTACCGGTATCCATTTTCCTTTTTATATCTGGAAGTGGTGTGGTCAAAGTTCGCAAACTTTCATACGCTTGCTCAAGTTCTTTCTTACATTGCTCTAAGATTTCAATCATTTCCTCCAGTTCAGCTT
The DNA here is from genome assembly GCA_963585895.1 of Sepioteuthis lessoniana. Lineage (NCBI taxonomy): Eukaryota > Metazoa > Mollusca > Cephalopoda > Myopsida > Loliginidae > Sepioteuthis > Sepioteuthis lessoniana. The sequence continues at coordinate 60,206,270 of OY757910.1, read as the reverse complement.
TGGAGCATTCCGATTTTAGTTTTATCCTGGTAAAGTTTACCTCAGACTTAAAGTTCGTATATGTGCTAACAAACCTTCTTTCCATTTTCATCGTTTCTTCTCTTCGAAAATCTAGCATTTTTCCTCTCAAACACCTTAATCATTCAGATCACCTCACTTTTTGAGACTGAGTCTCTTGGGGATCCGCGTAGGCTTCAGTTTGCTTTGACCGCACCGTTCCATCGTAATGAATTAAAAAATCGACCGATGGAAGAGTGAAAGGGAGAATATTACTTATAAAACAAAATCTTTTTATTTATTTTTTAGTTCATCTTTTTCTCAAGAACAATGAAGACCATCACCACCTTCGCTAGACTATAAATTGACAAAAAGATTTGGACTCACTGTTTATCTGACCCTATCACTTTTGTTTGGGTTTAGCGAGCGGTACCTTTCTTCAAGGTAAATGTTCGGAGTTTTTTTTTGTTTCTTATCTATTAGCGAGATATTTCATTGTTAGATGGCTAGTATTTCGTTATAGTAGTTCTTTTTTCTGGTTGAAAATCAAAACACAAGTCTCGACTGACGTTTGACTTAACGCTAGTTTTATTTTTCTTCAATTCAAGACACCGTGAAATACTGAAATAAAGAGCTTAAAACAACCATTAATAGTTAATATTCTTACAATAAGGGGTCTTATAAAATACAGAAATTTCACAGGAAAGTTGGGAAAATAAATTTACCTGTGTGCCGTAACCAGAATGAAAGAACTGCTAAGGTCCGAATCTTAAAAAAATTCCCTCCAAATCTAACAACTAGTCCTAGCCTGGGCGGAAGTCACTGGCATTCTGGGATTTCTAACTGATATGGGTCCTTATATAATTGTTTCCCTTACACAGTCCACGTTAATCTACCAGTAAGGAGGAAAGGATACATGTCTAAATTATGGTGCACTTGAGGGCGACAGCTACACTCCTTCCAACGAGTGCTCTGGATATTACACTAAACTGCATATGATAGTGAAGTTCCAGTCCGGGAGCTTTGGGTAACGTGGCATGTTTCCCTTCTTTGGAATTATTACCAGGTTTATGGGTCCAATAGTATAGTTCAATTATTTACTAAGGATAATTATCATAAGTTATTTAAAGGGAGTCCTTGTAGCGTAATGGTTAAAGTGCTAGAAGTAAGCGAGTTTGAACTTCAGTCGCGCTATTACGTTCACTTTCCGACTAATACTCCTAAGAAATGTATAAACACCTTTAAAATTGTATCCTTTCTGTTCTTATGGAAGGATGTCTTTGACATTAAATAACCCTCGAAGGTTGATATAGCATTAAATAAAGAAACCAAACCAACCTAGTAATTAGAAACTATGCAGCTGTGTACAAATAATTTATGTTAAGTAGGAATACTTGATAAATAAAATTACTGATGGTAAATATCAATACTTGAAACCATTTAGCAAACAATTGATTAATATCAGAGTTATTAGCGTTAGATTAGAATGCTTGAAAATATTTAACTGTGTGCAAAAAATAACCTCTATCAACACGTTTAAAATATAGTAACCAATGATCTATTTGCTTACAAATCATATACATAAAACAGGATTAGGCATTAAATAACCCACAAGGGTTGTTATCCAAAAAAACACTGACCAACCAAAAGAATTTTCTACATTATTATTTAGAAAACTATTCAAACCATTGCTGTGTTAAAAAAAATTCCATTCAAAATATGAAGCTTGGTAAAATGAAAAACGATTCAGTTTTCGGATAAATGCTGTTTGATTGATTTTAACGGTATTCCAACCCATCTGGTGTAGTGTCTAGAAGTTAGGAAATCACTTACACAACCCTGGCAGCTAGGGTTGTAGAATATACCGACTGTATTTCTGTAGAGGAGTAAGACCTACCAAATGAGTGTCCTGGATATGGCATTAAACCATATAGTTAGTCTCCAGTAATGCGGAGTACCCCTTCATTGCCATCGCTCCCCGGTCCACTCTGGCCCGGAGTGGTAGCACCTGATAGGGTCCTATCTATGGGTCAAATAGAACTGTTTGACATTCAAACTGTGTCCCAAAAAATGACTTATGCTAAATTGAATTGTTTGAAATAGAACTGTTTGATCATTTAACTGTGTGTAAACAAATGACTGATGTGTAACTGAATTGTTTGTCATACATAGCAATACTTGAAACCATTTAACATTGTTGACTTATGCGAAATTTAATTGTTAGAAATAGAACTACGGGATCATTTCCCGCCCTGTCAGCTGGGGCAGTAGAATACGGCGATAACACCTCTACAGAAGGTTAAGACCCCCCTCCAATGAAGCCACCTGTTGGCCGTGGGTGGCGACCCGTAAGCTGCTAGGACGGAACCCTGGTGGTTGAGCAGTCATTGATCCAGCAACAGAGTGGTCAATAGCTTGCAACACCCCACCGAGCTCTAGCTCGAATGGTGATTTGGGAGACGCGAAAGAAGGGATTGTATGACGATGCAAGCTTTTCTCATCGTGATCTGGTTTTGTATTTTAGGCATCAGCTTAGGGTCAAAATCAGATGCGATAAAAAACGCTTGGATCACATAACATTCAACAAAAGGTGGGTGAATGCAGCGAGCCTGGTCGTAAGAAAGGGAGCAATGTTGGAGTCATCCTTCCCTCCTCTGCCGGCCCATGGCGTCTACGGTACGGGTCCTTAGGGTCCTTACCCCTAGTAAGTAGGATTGTTTTTTCCCCTTGAAACCTAGTTAGCAGTATGTTGTGAATCATTGTCCCCGTCATCTAGTCGTTAGTTTCTCAAGATCTTCCCCATCCCCATTATTTTTGTACCTCAACCGTATCCCAGTCCGCTTTTATTGAAGATCTTGAACATTCATATGTATAAAAATCATATTACCTGCTTCTATCGATCCATACCACGCCCGACCCTTTATTTCTTTTACCCCTGTAGATTAGGATTCCCGCCCCACCTAGGGTAGGTCCGGCTTGTTTTCGGTTCTTTCGACCCGGAAAACAGTCGGCCTCCAATTTTATAGACGGGGGGATGGGAGGGCAACTAAACGGGGAATTTTTCCTTTGTTTTCGTTATTGTATGTTTCAGGGTTTTTCTCCCACTCCCATCATATCCACTGTAAATAAATCATATATTGTAAATAAAATCATACATCACTTTCAGGTTTTAAGTTGGTCTACTTCATAAAGCAAATGTGGTATTTTGGTGACTGCTGTGCGCATGGCAATGGATGAATGGTTATATATTGTACTGTAGAATGGGTCGGCGAATGTGGCTAGCTAGGTCCCCTTAGAATATATAGAACAGCATAACCGCTCCCTTCCCCTCCCCCCAAACTTCAAGGCCTTGTGCCTTCGTTGTAATCCATACAGTGAAATAAAGCAGCTTTACAGAGAACGAAAAAGACAGCACGTTCTGTAACAGGTGATAGTATAAACATTTTCGGTGAAGTAGTTCTCACAGTAACCTTGAATGGAATTACAAAGAAACTCATAGCATATGTGCTAAAAAACACAGAAATCTATTCGGTACCGATTGGATTGAGAAATTCAACCTTTGGGACTGCCCTATGAGCACGTTCTGCCGTAATTTAAAAAGCCCAAGTACTAACATAGAAAAATTAAAACAGGAACCTAAACAAAAATTCCCTGGGGTGTTTTCAGGCGGCCTTCGGAAATGTACAAAAAAGAAAGCAGAATTCCAGGTAAAGGACCATGCTCAGCCCATATTTTAAAAAAAGCGAAACGTCCCTTTCGCGGCTCTAGAGCAAATAGATGAAGAACTAGACAGGTTGGGAAAAGCAGGTATCCTGTCTAAGACAGATTTCAGCGAGTGAACTGCGCGAACAGTCTATGTGAGGAAAAAATCTAATCAAATTAGGGTTTGCGCCGATTTTTCAACAGGGTTGAACTAAGCACTAAAAGACAACCACTACACTCTCCCTAGCCCTGAGGAGATATTCAAGAAACTTAATGGTGGCAAAATCATTTCAAAAATAGATTATCGGACGCATATCTTCAAATCGAGGTGGAAGAGGATTCTAAACAGCTTTTTTTTTGTCTCTACAGAAAAAAAAAACTCTTGGAAAGGGGGTGTTATGGGACCGTTACCTACCCATTGATGGACTCTTCCAAATCCTATATTAATCGAGAGCCAAGTATTCTCGTCGTTGAGATGAATAGTCAGCTAGTCGTAGAGACTGGATATTCGACTGACTAGTAAGCCTAGCTTACGCCATCACTTTTCTCCGTATCTTGTTACTTCAATATATCCTTAAACTTATACCGTGTTCCGAGTTACCTTTTTGCGGTCCCAAATTGGGTCCGCATCAGTTATAAAAGCCAGAATTTGGCTGAGGTTCGAAATCTTGCTTTTAATACGAGTCTACTGGTGTCCCAGTCTCAGCCAAGGCGAATGGGTTTCCCCCTTGGTTCATTCCCTTCTCAATTTGGAATTCGTGGTGGGTGGTGGAGCATAGGATCAGTGAAAACATATAACAGATATGGCTTCTTTCTCAAAAAAAAAAAAAAAAGAAAATTCAAACGTAATTTAAACGAAATGGACTTTTTCCTAGATTCATTATCAATGAATCTAACAATGCTCCGATTACTAATTTATCACCTTTCATAATTGAAAAAGTAATATCAACAAACTTAACGCCAATTACTATCAAAAAATTAAAAAATCAAACTCTGCTTGTCGAGGCGGAAAAGAGGAAACACGCCGATTATCTATTGAAAATAACAAAGTTCCACTATATCAGTGTCAAAACTTACCCTCACAAATCCCTGAACGTAAGTAAGGGGGTTGTGAGAAGTAAAGAACACACCTTATGCACCATCGAAGAAATAAAAAGAGAGCTAAAAAAGCAAGGTGGGACTGAAGTGAAAAGAGTATCAATTAAAAAAGAAGGGAAAACAATAGGGACGAATACATATATAATGTATTTTAACACCCCCAAAATACCCGAAAAAATAAAAGTTGGCTATACAATGGTGAGGGTCGAGCAATACATACGCAAACCATTGCGATGTTACAAATGTCAAAAATATGACCACCATGAGAATAATTGTAGAGAGCGTGAAGCCTGCGGGAAATGTGGTCAATCCTGACCACATTAATGACTGTCAATACCCATATAAATGTGCAAATTGAGGTGGCGATCATCAGGTGTACGCAAGATCTTGTAAGGGTTGGAGGCAAGAGAAGGAAGTATTAACAGCAAGACACTAGAATAATATTCCTTACTATGAAGCCCGTAAATTTGGAGTTGGCTCTAAGACCACTACATATTCCCAAGCAGTTCAGTGTAACAAATGTTGGATCCCAAGCCATATAGGAATCCTGGGAAATGATAAAGTGGATTCATTAGCTAAAGCTGCTCTCAATATGGTGCTCGATAAAAAAAAAAAAATACCATATACTGACCTCAAACCGAAAATCAGGCCAATAATCACAAAGAAATGGCAACAATTATGGTAGAACCCCCTCCCTACAACAAGCTCTTCCAAGTAGAGCCCATTTTAAAAGAAAGGAAGCTGGATCCTAATAATACCCCAAAGAGAAGAAACCGCTCTTGCCCGGCTACGCATTAGATATACTAGATTAACTCACTCCTTCATTCTAAAAGATGAGTCTCTCCCTAAATGTTCATGTGGAAACCAGTACACTATGAAATACGTCTTGATTGAATGCACAAAACTAACCAACATTTGACGAAGTTTTTATTATGTTGACTACATGAACAAACTATTTAGAATTATCGACCCTACGCAGATATTGAACTTTCTGAAAAGAACCGGCCTCCTATCAAAAATGTAGACTGATGTATTTTCCATTCTCGCAATCACTTAACTGAGGAAACAGATTACTAACATTAGATAGAACTACTAGTGTTAGCTAGAATAGCTCCAAGTATTACTGTGTGAAAACAAGTGAGCTCTGGTTTGTCTAAAAATGTTAAACTACAAATTATCCGTTCACAATTCATATATATTTAATACATATACATAAAGAGGATTTGGCATGAAATAACCCATAAGAGATTGATATGCCATAAAACCCAACAAACCAAACCAAACCAAACCAAACGGGATCATTTAACTGTGTGTAACAACAAAATTTGTTTACAAATAATATATTCAATATATATGTAAAAACAGGATTTGGCATTAAATAACCATTAATGGTTAATATGGCATAAAACAAAACCAAACCAATTTACGTACACTATATATATTTATATTTTTTGTGCTTTATTTCTTTAGAGTAATGATTTCATTCTTAAAACATGTCAAAATCTTCGGGCTGATTGATTAATTTTCACGGCATGTTAACCGTCTTAGGGTTATTCTATGACTAAAGGTTAGGGAATTGCGTTTATTGTACATTCAAATTTACATTTTTCTGAAGTTGTTTTTAAGAGGTTTTTAGTACTCGCAGCCCTATCAAATATGAATAACACTGGTCAACAAAATTTTTGTAGGCACATCCCTATCGAATGTAAATTACACTGGTCAACAAAATTTTTGGTAGGCATAGCCCTATTGAATATGAATAACACTGGTCAACAAAATTTTTGGTCGGCACATCCCTATCGAATATGAATTACACTGGTCAACAAAATTTTTGGTCGGCACATCCCTATCGAATATGAATTACACTGGTCAACAAAATGTTTGGTAGGCACAGCCCTATCGAATGTAAATTACACTGGTCAACAAAATCTTTGGTGGGCATAGCCCTATTGAATATGAATAAAACTGGTCAACAAAACTTTTGGTAGGCACAGCCCTGTCAAATATGAATTACACTCGTCAACAAAACTTTTGGTAGGCACAACCCTATCGAATATGAATAACACTGGTCAACAAAATTTTTGGTTGGCACAGCCCTATCAAATATGATAACACTGGTCAACAAAACTTTTGGTAGGCACAGCCCTGTCGAATATGAATTACACTCGTCAACAAAATGTTTGGTAGGCACAGCCCTATCGAATGTAAATTACACTGGTCAACAAAATTTTTGGTAGGCATAGCCCTATTGAATATGAATAACACTGGTCAACAAAATTTTTGTAGGCACAGTCCTATCGAATATGAATTACACTCGTCAACAAAACTTTTGGTCGGCACAGCCCTATCAAATATAAACAACACTGGTCAACAAAACTTTTGATAGGCACAGCCCTATTGAATATTAATTACACTCGTCAACAAAACTTTTGATAGGCACAGCCCTATGGAATATGAATTACACTCGTCAACACAAATTTTTGGTAGGCATAGCCCTACTGAATATGAATAACACTGGTCAACAAAATGTTTGGTAGGCACAGCCCTATTGAATATGAATAAAACTGGTCAACAAAACTTTTGGTAGGCACAGCCCTGTCAAATATGAATTACAGTCGTCAACAAAATTTTTGGTAGGTACAGCCCTATCGAATATGAATAACACTGGTCAACGAAATTTTTGGTAGGCACAGCCCTATCGAATATGAATTACACTGGTCAACAAAATTTTTGGTCGGCACATCCCTATCGAATATGAATTACACTGGTCAACAAAATGTTTGGTAGGCACAGCCCTATCGAATGTAAATTACACTGGTCAACAAAATTTTTGGTAGGCATAGCCCTATTGAATATGAATAACACTGGTCAACAAAATTTTTGGTTGGCACAGCCCTATCGAATGTAAATTAAACTCGTCAACAAAACTTATGTTTGTTCCATTTCCCTTGGTAGCGCTGTAACACTATATAGGTGGCCCGCCAAGCAGACGATTCCTTTGTCTGTTTTGGCGCGAAACCAGACAAAGGGTTTTTTGGACCTGAAATCTCGCCGTATCTGGAAGTGGTAAGGGGACGCGAAAGAGAGTTGGTTGGAGAAAGAAGCTGACAGGCAGTTGGCGTGGAACCACGGACAGGGGCAGTCGACAGTGGACACCCGAGCAGAGAGGCGAGGCAGCATCAGATAGGGTCCAGCGAAGAAGATCGAGTCAAGATGTCGGCATTCCAGTTGCTTTGTGGAATTTTCACTAGTAATTCATGCTAGCGTTAGTTCATATATGCTATCGGAAATGTAGTGTTGCATACTCTCCTTCTGCTCTGAGTTGACCCCAAGCATTTTGTTCGTGTTTGTTCGTCTGTTTTATTTTCTCCTGTTCCCCCGATCGTATTCTTGTAGTGGTAAAGAAATGTGCGTTACCCCCCTCGGAACCACTAGTTGATCACCGGCCAAGAAGTGAAATGGTTAGATGAATGAGGCAACGTATGTGGGGGCGAGGGGGTAACGTTACAGCGTTCCTTCATGGTCTTGGGGTCCTGATGGAAACGCTCATTTTGTTCGCCACTTACTGCCTCTAAGTTCTGAGGAAATCTATCAAGATGACTGTATAGAAAATGGAGTTTGTTGCTGATATTTGCCAAAAATGTAAAGGACGAGAAACCCTTTTACAAGCAATAAGAATATACAGCCTGGATATAGGAATGGAATTTGGCATTGAAAAATTAAACGGAAGGAATAGAATTGTCAGATCAGGAAAGTATCCTTGGAGAAAAAGAAAACGACATATACTAAGAATATTGGAAGTAGACACCATTAAACAGAGATGAAAGAAAAAAGCAAGAAAGGAGTACCTCAGAAGAACGAGAAAACCAAGCTCTGCCACAGAAACCTCACCAAAAGAATAAAAACCCGGGCAGTATGATACTATAGCCCATTCTTAAAATGGACACGGGAGGAACCTAGACAAATGGGCCGAAGGTCTAGGAAATTAATGACGATGCACAAAGCCATATCCCCATAGACAGATTCTAAGTGTCAGGAAAAGAACGAGGGTCTTGCCAGTCTTGAGAATTGCGTTGATGAGGAAAAGTGCGAAAAAGACTAATTAAAGTAGCTTATAGCAGCAATGTCAACATAATGACAAACAGTAAAAAGACAAACAAAGGATAGTAATCATACAAGCATATAATATGCGAATGCAGTGAACTAGTGTAAGAAGAATACAAGACTAGGTACGACTGGGTAGGAAAGGTGATACCTAACAAATTGTGTTAGCGATTTGAATTTATTCGTCCCACCAAATGATAATGCAGAAACCAGTCTTCTGGCCGAGATTAGGGGATCTGTTTGCATATCAAAATTCCAGAGAATTTTATGTCTCATTTTCTAGAATCGATTCCGGTTTTATGATTATACCATTTGGTAGTACGGTCAAATTTCAATCTCTTTCACAATTCCCAGTGAATCTCCTTTCCCATCCAGTCGTACCTCGACTTGTACTCCTTTTGTGCCAGTTTGCTGCATTCATTTATTAAGTGATTAACCTTTTCATCTCCGTCTCCACATTCTGTTGCGTATGATCGATTTTCGCTTTTATACATTTTTCTTTATAGTGTTGTTTTCTGTTGCTGTTGGAAGAGATTCAGTTTCAATTTTTAGGTTTCCTTTACGTAGCTATGTCCAGCTCTTCTTGTGTGGAATTTCACTTGTTTGTAGCATAAAATATTCTTACTGTTGCTTTTATTCCCATTTCTGTTTCCTAGTTTTTGTTGTTGCTCTGTTTGTTCTTATGTTGTCAGTGCTGTTACTGGCCTCTGTAATTAATCTTTCTTTGCTCTTTTTAAAGTAGTCCTTGAGTATTCGTATTGGTGCATCAACACAATCCTCAATGCTGGCGAGTCTTCTTCCTTTTTTCTATTCTTGACACATAAAATTTATGTCATCATTCAAATGTAAGGCTTTGTGCAACATCATCAACTTTGTTCTATTTATCGATGTTCCTCTCTTGTTCATTTTAAGAGTAAATCTGACTATCTTACAAGAGGCACTGTCCGGGAATTTGCCTTTTCGATGGGGTTTCTGCAGTAGAGCTTGATTTTGAGAAGCTTTCTCGTGTTTCTGAGGCGCTCTTTTCTTGTTTTTTCTTTCATTTACGTTTTTTTTGATGTTATCTACTTCAAATATTCTTAAATACTTGTAATTTTCCTTCTCGCCAAGCGTTCTGATGCTTTTCTGATTTTGCAGTTCTATTTATTTTGTTGTTTCTCTTTATATTATCAACATAGCTCATTTTTCATTGCCAAGTTCCATTCCTATATCCTGGATGTATATTTTTATTGCTTGTATCAAAATTTCCAGTTCATTTTCATTTTTTGCAAATAGATTGATATCATCCAAGTATATAATGTGATTAATTATTTCTTGTGGGTTTATAAATTTATTATATCACTCCTTGTGATTATTATTATCATTTGTTTTACTCCACAATATAATTATTGCTTTTCATTCAAACGTTGAGCCTGTATAATATTTGACTTGTTATGGTCTTAATTAAAAAAATGTTTTTCTAAAAATTTGGTATCAGTAAAAAAAATTTTTTCATAAATTCCAAAAAAAGACCTAAACCAGACTAATCAACACCAGACCCTGATTAAAAATTCCACTGTTAACTGACACACTATTTGACTCCTTAGGGGTAGGAGTTAACCAATAGAATAAGAGAAAACAAAATTTAACTCCTGCAAAAACTTAGATTAAGAGGAATGTATAAAAAAGAACCGATTGAAGAAAGTCAGAAAAAAGAAAGAGAAGTGGAAGCACAATCAGAGGAAAAGAACTTATCCAACTATTGTAAAATACAGCTCGCTGACAATATGGGACGAGGTTAAAATCCCACGGTGCAGTCACAAAGTGATGCACCGGAAGAGGGTGACCTGTGAACTGCATGACAGTTATTTCCGCTCGACGATGATCAAACATGCCACTGCAAAGAGGGCAGAAGTTACATATTCCGTTGGCTAGTTATGGGAGGAGATTGCGTGGGCGAAGAGGCGTGTCCATATCTCCGTGTGGGAGTTTGATGGTAATATAAGGCCGACGATTTGAACGGAAGACAGTGAAATTCCGCTGTTCACGCAAGCTTGTCCCGTCGTTAGCCCGTGTGCGTTTTCTTGGTCATCGTCTAACTTACACCGAAGTGTTCAGGCCTCATAGACGAACAATTCTAATACCTCTCCTGATTGCTCCTACTTCACACAAGCGTCCGTCGAGAAAATAAATATATATTTTTATATATATTACGTGTTGTCGTTTGTTTGGCCAGAGCGAAACGTAACTCTATTAGACCCCAAGAAGGATAAAAAAAACAAAACAAAAAAAACAAAACAAAAACAGCGCCACCAAAAGAAAGAAAGACAAAATATTCGCGAGAGCAATTTCCTTTTCTTTACGTAGAGGCACCAATATCCTCAAATAACTGTTACGGTAAGTTGCCCCCGACACCAAAAATAATCGTAAATTAAGGTCTCTCTCTCCACCATAACACATAACAAAACAAAACAAAAAAAAAAAAAAGAAAAAGAAAAAATTAAAAAATAAATAAATAAACGTCACCGTTATTATTTGTTCCAGTTTTTTGTATCCCTGTTATTTCTTGTTTGTTGAAGTATTTTCGTCCATCTCATTTCCGATGCTAAAGTTACGACTACCCACCTCACACAAGCAACAGACTAATAGAGCAAATAACGCAAAAAATCAGAAATAAAGAAGCATCGATGCTTCTGTGGTTGAAGTTGTTTGGTGACTTCCATGAAAAACAGTTTCGTAAGATGTTAGACATAAGTTTAAATCTTGTCAGAAATGGCTTCTTTTTTCAATTTCGTTCCGGATGCTTTTGTCGTCGAAGCTTAAAGTGCTAAGAAAGTAACAATAATAATGTGGAGTAAAACTAATAATAAAATAATAGTAAAAATGCGTGATCTAAAAAGAAACAATAACGATGGAGTTAAATTAGTAATAAAATTAGTATAAAATGAAATTAGTCATCAAAATAACATGTTGGTGGGCGTTTGCTAAAAAGTGTAGCTGTGCAAGCTATGGTCTTTAAGATGACCTTTTTGTATGTGTGCCAGTTAGAGAGAGCTATTCTTCGGCAGCAATCGAGCCACGTGAGACTTCCAGTGTAATTACAACGATGCAATGCAACAACCCTGGACCCAATTTAGTAAATCTTTGTGGAAGCCATTGCACAGTACAGGCGTGTGTGTGCGTGCACACACACTGCATACACACAATCTTTAATTTTTTTATGCTTTGATGTCCTTATAGTTTTCGTCGCTGTTTTAAAAGACATTCTGCTCTGTGATCTTCTTCTTCTTCTTCTTCTTCTTCTTCTTCTTCTTCTTCTTCTTCTTCTTTACACTCACTCAATTCTTAGTTAGCCCAGTCGGCAGGGGTTAAGATATGCTATCACACTAAAGGGTGTCTTGAGTATAATACTAAATTACATCTAATGGTGAGACTCCGGTTCTGGAGATTTAGGGAGTGTTGAGTACCTCTACATTGCTATACTCCAGGTCTGCTCTATTCCAGAGTGGTCGTTCCAGTTAGGGTCCTATCTATGAGTCAAATAGATCTGTTTAAAAATTATTCGTATTTGATAGGACCATGTGCAAAAAACAAAAACAAAAACAAAGAGGAAAAATTCTTAAGAAACAACTACACACATATACAAAAAAAAAAAATGCAAATATGAATGTACAATCAACACGATTCCGTAACTGCAAGGTATAAGATAACACCAGTCGGGTTGACATGTCATTAAAATTGATCATTTAATTGATCTAAAGCCATCCATACTTAGTTTCTTCTTTCATTTGTTCGTTATTTCTTATAATTCATTAATGTTGTCGTCATCATGAATTTCTTCTTCTTCTTCTTCTTCTTCTTCTTCTTCTTCTTCTTCTTCTTCTTCTTCTTCTTCTTCTTCTTTTCACTCAATTCTTGGTCTTTGTTGTTGTTCTTTGTCTGTTATCACTTTTAATTTTTGCTTTCATCATTCGACCACACCATCTTTGATTATATTCATTTGTTTCCTATTTCTGTTTATGTAACATCTTTTTAAAATACTCTTTATCTGTTGACTTGCTGGTTCTTGCGTAAAACTCACACATTTGTGAGCGTGATGCTTTCTCGCCTTTTTCCTAGCACACAGACAAACAAGTAGAAACAAACGCTATGTACATATTATCTAAAAATATGTCAGTTACTGCTTTTGAAATTCTAATTATAGTAACATATATCGATTTTTGCTTCTTTCCGTGTCCTCTCCATTTTCTCCTAATTGAAACTTCTATTTTCTCGTCTTTTCTCGTTCATCTTTGTTGTTTTGTCCACTGTAACCATTTTTGAAAAATATATTTAGATCTCTAAACAATAACGGCACTAAACATCAATTTTTTGTTGCTTCTCGTGCATTTCTACATTTGTCATCGATTTATTTCCTTGAATTCTTTTGTTACCAACACCAAATTATTATTTCTTTTTCTTGCATTTCTTTTTTTTTTTTAATATTTTACTTTTGATTTTTACTTTTTTTCTATCATTTTTTCTATCTTTTCCTCTATTTGGTTTGGTTTCTTTCTTTCTTTTATTCTTTTTTTCTTTCTTTTTTCTTTCTTTCTTTCTTTCTCGGCCCACCATATTTGCTCTTTCCACCTACGTTTTAATTCTTTAAGTCGATTAAGAGAAAATAGAAGAGATGGAGTCTGTGCCAAAATAAAAAGACGTTTATTTCCCAAAATAGCGTCTCGAGAATCTATAAATACAACGTCAAGCTAATGGAATATTACAGCAGCGTAACACTATAAAATAAAATAGTAGAAGAGAAAATATATAGATATTTTATTCTAGGCTAAAAAGAACCATGTATTTTGCTGAAAATATGCTTTTTCTTATGTTTTTTCGATATAGCTCAATGGTTGAAAAGAGGACTCATGAAAATTTAGTGACTTTAAAATACTCGTAAATGTTTATGTCAGTGGTACATATTTTTGATATCTAGTTTAAATTACACTTTTCTGGCTTAGATGTTCGGCAAGTTTATAGTCAAGGAGAACTAGATCACTCCACCCTACTGTTTTGTTCCATGCTTAATCGACTATCCAGTTGAAAATATTTCTTCAAGATGACAAGTGGCGGAACTGGATGCTTCTTGATTTTTGATTTGCACTTTTATTTTATGAATGAAATAGCCTCAATATTTGAATGTGTTTGGTCTAATCCATTTTAGCCATTCTTTTATTATTTATGAGTTTAAAATTTTAGCTTCAATTGTCCGGTATTGATCCATAATCCGAAATCGATGTTACCGATGTTTTCAAAAAGAGTTAATTCCTAATGTATATATATATTACTAAAATTCTTTGTATGTATGTAACCGTAACCCAGAAAAAGTGGCCAATCATACCGAGATTTTTTATTAGAGGTTAGAATGTTCTTAGAGAATAAAGCAAATTCTATCCAATTTAGAACTGAATGTGAAGTCAGCGTTTGAAAAGGAAGTCATTTCTAATAATCCAAATTCTTGATATAACGTAGTTAACTATGAAATACTAATTAGAATCCTTCACTTCTTCCTAAATAGAAGCATTAATGAAATCACGGAACTTTATTACAAAGATAATCCAACGGATTCACGAGTCGTCTTTTATTAAATAAACTTTCATTACTGAAGAGGATAGCCACATTACCAGCAGGATGAAAGATAAAACAGGTCAAATGGCAGATTAATTCGTTTGAAGGGTCATAAACATCGAGCACGTTCATACCATGATGAATACAAAGATTTTGATTTGTCGTCTATCTCAGAGAAAGACATTCTGATATAAAACTGGGATTGATGGACAATTAGTTTTAATTAAAGTACTCGTCTTAGAGAAAGATATTTGATATGAAACCGGGAGTAATGGACTATTATTTTCTTTATACCATGGAATTTTTATAGATAATCATATGATGGCTTTACACAAATTTGAAGTGAATACATCATGTCTGTAATATAACAAAAACCAAAGATCATTTATTTTATGGTTGTTAGTATACAGCATAGATCGGAAATGAAGTGTTTAAGTCTTCAGTTAAACCCCAACTAACATTCGTTTTCCTCGGATGAATTGTCTAAAGATTGGTTAATTCAAATCTTGTCAGAGATTTTATTTTATTTTCTAATTTTTGATTCAATACAGATGTTGTGACAATGCATTGAAAAACAGGATGCTTAAAAAATCTTAACATTTCAACGGGAGTTCCTTTATGAAATTAGGATTTTAAAGTCTCTGCCTGTTCACTATCCCTGTGAACACATTATTGGTATCTTTCTCATGCGGTTTCCGTAATATTCGTTCCGCTGTTCTTATAAAGATACCTCTATAGAAACATTCAGATTTTTATAACACGTGAATGGCCTGTGTGTTTCGCCTCCTATCTTTCGTCTTCAATTTCGCAGTTGAGTAACTATATGGTTCTAAATAGCACTTCCTCAAGAGACATGGAACAATTATCTCTAGCAGGTTGGTCTATTCTGTCGTGTGAACAACGGTCATTTCTACACACTGGGCGAGAAACGGGAAAGACTGACTTCATGACATATAACTTTTGCTTTCTTTAAGTACCAATACTTATACTTTCTGAAATTTCAATGCTATTTGTATGTGTACATATCAACAGAAATATCAAGGAACCCACTAATACTAAAACCATTTTACTCAAATATATTTAATTTAAAAAAGTATTCTAATGTTGATTGAAATAATTCTACTTGTAAGCGTTCAAAGTGCTCATAGCGAAACTGTTGTCGTTGTCGGAAGTTGAATCGGTAACCACTGTCCAAATCCTGAATGATGCATTTCACATCACGCACTCTTGAGAAAGGTATGCATTCAACTGTTCTCCCTCCAGCTATGGTTGATAGTAGGACAGCTTAAAGTATTTAACCTTGGTATTGCAACCGGTCAAGGAGACAGAAAACTCTGAATTTAAACCAGTTGTAGACATAGAGTGTGATGGGCTTCACCCGGCTATTCGGATTCAAGACATGCTATATTAGTAGAGCCATCTACGACCACAACCAGGTTACGAGATTAGTTAAATCATTTAAGATTTGATCTAAATCAACGTCCTAGGATTTTCTTGAGTTTTAAAAAGAACTTATTATACCCAGTGCTTATCATTGAGAGAACCACAATATTCAGCCTATTGATCTTAAAAGAATATTATATTTACTTTGTCATAGAGGCGCGATTGGCGTAACGGCTATTGTCACATGAAAATGGAGTCAACAACCTAAGTTCAAATCCTGGACGAAGCTGTTTGCGTTTCAGTTCGCACTAATGACCGTGGGGAAGGCATGAATCCATCTTGTCATGCTAAGCAAGTCAATCTGCGGTCAGACCTTCCCAAGATTCAGCGGGGTCCTTAAGACTCTTGGAATTGGTCTATAGGTCGTCCGACTGTGCACTAGCGATCTAATAGCTCGCCATAGAAAAGCGACTCTAGAACCATCTCGTCATCCTTGTGCTGGGTGTGTCTTTCTTAAATAGAAGTATCAGTATTATTATGGACCACTATTACAACAGACTCTCTGTCAGTGGGGCTTAGAATACACTGACTGTATCCCCAGCGGTGGATAAGATCCCCCTCAAAAAGGAATGTCTTGGGTATGATACTAAACTGCATCAGATAGTGTAGTACCAGTTCTGGAGATCTGAGGGAATGCCAGGTACTCATTCATTGCCATTACTCCCAGGTTCACTCTTTAGGTTCCATCTATGGATCAAATAGATCTGTATAAAAATTATTCGTATTCGATAGGACCGTGTGCAAATAAAAAACTCTTCAGAAACAATTACACGAAAATATAAATATGAAGATGAATCTCCAATCTCTAGGCATAAAATAATACGAGACGTGTTGAAATACCATTAAAATCAACCAATCACTTAATCAATCAACACTATTACAATAGGGACCCAACGAAGTCACGGGTCGTCTAGTATCATTTTAATGATCCATTTCATTTATTGTTTTATATCAAGAGTCATACAGTCAATTTTGTGTTATTTACAGGCAATCAATATTTGATGCTGTAAACGAATAATTAAGAAAGAAAAATATATCAAAAATTCAGCAAAGTTCTTTATTGATTGATATCAGAAATATCGTTGCGGAAAAATCAATAATTCTTTCTTCGTATTCAGAATGTTCAGATCTTTCTGTTACTTTTCCCGAACAAATTGATCTAATTTTCAATTGGAAAGTCACCTCTCTTATTTCTCAGAAGCAAGGTCACACGACTTTGCCAAAAGCAATATAGCATTCAGGATTATGACATTAAATTAATCTCTTTTTTAATACTCCGTGAGAGAGTAGCAATGTTAAACGATTAGTGGTTTAAGAACCTTTACAATATATATATATATATATATATATATATACTTTAAAATGAATATGCCCGCAAGTGAATTTGGTTTCAGGTTATTAATTTTTTCTTCTATGCGTGTTTCTGACGTTTAAAGTCGGATTTGTGTCTATGGAGTTAATTGTCCGTGACCACCTTTGGTCTCTGCAGAATGAACTCCAACTGGACATTCATAGACACAAATCCAAGAATTAAAAAGAACCCCAACCCTATTAAAATAGTCGCCCCTATAAAAACCAAAGAGGGCACCCAAATAAATCATTAACTTCCTGCAGATGACTTTAAACCCCAGAAATACGTGTAGAAGCAAATATATATATATATATATAACCTGAAACCAAATCCATTTGTGAACCAATTCGTTTTAAAGTATGTACCTTTTCTTTCATTGGATGAATGAAAAAAAGAAAAAATATGCATACTTACTAAGCATAGTCTATAGTCTAGTAAAACGTCTTTATAGTTGGACACCAGCAAGGCTCAAAGTCATTATATTTACGAAAAGGCCAGTGAAACGAACTTACAATGATTGATATTGTAATACGATAAAGTAGGGCTTGTATGAGAAAGAGATATATATTGGGTTGAGTCATAAATAATTTTCCTTTTTTAAAAGCAAGTTGTAACAACGAATTTCAAACTTCCAATGTTTTAAATGCAACTGGAAATTACCAAATTAAAAAATGCCTTCATCAGTCATTCTTGTTTCATAAATGAAAGAGTGCATCATAATTTAATCTATGATTTTACATCATTAAAATTGAGGAGCTGAAAGTGCATATTTCACATGTCTATGGGAATTTAAGAATGGCAAAAACGCTACAGAAACAGCTGTGACGTGGCATAAAATATTTATCCCAGGACGGGAGCTTATTTTCCGCACGTGTGAAGTCGGGACAGTCTGGCACTCGATTCCCCGCAAAATAAGTCCTAGTTAAGAGTCTCTTTTCGGGCATATGGGAACTGGCAGATAATGTGGAGGTTAATTTGGGGCTAGACTGACCGATGCTGGCAAGGGGTTTCCAAATTTCACGTTACACACACCCACCAGGCCACTTCGTCTTCCTACCACCCCCAGGATAAAGGAAGATATGGGCCTCTAGGTTTAGATATAATATTATTATTTATCGTAGTCGACAATTTCAATTTCCCGTGTAATGTTTTTAAAGGCGAATAAGACATTTAGCGAGAATAAATTGAGGCGAAAATGAAGCTGAAAAGGAACATGCAAAAGAAGGCAATTCGATAGGCAAACCACACAATGAATAAATTTCGACCCGAGGGGACATCTAAAATATAACAAGGTTTTAATACGTGCGGACAAGCAAATAATTAAAGCGCCGGCTATATTACTAGCAGACAAGACTTAAACAGAATATCTTTCTTTCCATTTCTTTTCTCTCTTTTCTGTCTTTTCTCTTGAACCTTGAAAAGGTAGCAAAGTCCACTCATATGTTCACAGTTTATGAAATGAATCTTTTTATTCCATTTCTCTTCTTTTCTTAATGCATATAATTCTCTATATGCTTCTTTCTTTAAATTGAGAGAGAGAGAGAGAGGGCATACAATTGCAATACTTAGGAAGGGTGGAGGGAGAAAACGGTTTTAAGGTTTACTTAGCTTTTCGACGGGTTTCTTCTGAGAGTATTTTCTCTTCTACGGGCTAGCGGGATTCTGTACAGCTTTGCTTGAAGGCACCGGTTATCTACTTGTCCAAGATTCTTTCCGCTTTTCGCCGGAGTTTCGGCGACAGTTTCAATACATCTTGTCACGCCAACTGCTGTCCTGAAACTCGGCTCTGCTTCTTCGCCCGAAGTTTTGGCATGAGATCACCCGTCCTCTCACGGCAACCTCCGTCCTAAAAACTGAATCCTTTATTCCTATTTCCTCTGACGAAAAGGGTGGTACTTCCAGCTTTAGGGTTCTGGCCAATCATTTGGCCTCTTTCTTCTTCCTCACCCTGCCAGGTAATTCATTCGGACTACTATCTTGACCTCTATGTCCCCCTTCTCTATCCACCCGGGTGAGGTTATGGAATACAGATAGCGTGACTTACATTCTAATTTCCTCTTTTAAAAGTCAACCTTTGGGGCCTGTCAATTCAAACACGGAGAGGTAGGGGAAATTTCTTATTTCTCTCCTCTCAGTGGCAGACCACGTGACACAGCTAAGAAAACTTCTAGCGTTTATGGCCACGGTGTCATTACTGACCGTCATGTCTGAAACTGGTTTTCAAAGTTTTCTTCAGGGGATACGTCATTGAGAGATGAACCCAGACCAGGACACTAATCATGCCTTAATTGGTGGAATGCAATTCACGCAAAAGTACTCGTAAATTAGCACTTGACCTCAAAACTTCTTTATCCACAATCCATATGAAAAAGATATGAAAAGTGAGTAAGTTGAGGGTTTGGGTTCCTCATGCTCTAATTGAGAAGAGTAAGGAAAATCACATATCTACTGTGACAAGTCTTCTTTTAAGGCCGAGAAATGACCCGTTTATCAAGAATATCATTACAGATTACGAAAAATAGGTCTTTTATGACAATGTTGAACGCAAAACGCAGTAGATTAACAAGGATGAATCTCTGCTGTCTACTCCAAAGGCGGAGTATCATGGAAGAAAAGTTATGCTATGTGTATGGAAGGATCACCGCGGTATTATTCATTTTGAGTTTTTAAACCGTAATGTTGATATACTCGCAATAGCTGCAACGTGTGCATGAAAATCTAAGAAAACACCCCACACTCGTCAGTATGGAAAATGTTGTGCTTCTCCATGATAACGCAAGGCCACATTCAGCCAGAATCCCCCATGAAAAATATTGGATATAGGCTGGCGTGTTCAATCCCATCCACCATATTCACAAGACCTTGCACCAAGTGATTTCCATCTTTTTCGTTCTGGACAAAATGCTCTGAATTATAAAAAAAAATTTCTCTAGAAGATCATGTGAAAATGTTTGTGGAAAACTTCTTGAACTCGAAACCTACTGAATTTTACTTGAGAGGAATCAACAAGCTACTTTATAAATCGCAAGACTTAAAAATATATAAATCGCAAAATAATGATAAATGTACTATTTATTGAAATTAATTCATTTTGAATTATTCACAAATGAATCATATTTTATTAAAACATAAATCATATATGACTCAAATACATACCAAAGTCTGCCCAACTACTTTCCCATATCGAGAAGGAGAATAGTTGGATTAATACCTTTTTAAAGTGTATTAATACTAAATGAAATGCAAGCAGTCTCGTTCAGGATTTGAACTCATTTCGCCGTGTTCATCTCCTATGATGATAATCAATACACTACAGCGAGATACTTAATCCCATATGAGGTTCTTAGGTCATTGATAAGTTATTTTTGGACAGTCTTGATTTTTCTCGTATTCGTGATCATGGCAGTCCATTTCCCACTATAAACTGTCCAAGTAATCTGCACACTCTTGATTCACAATTGTAGTTTGCGTATTTATTTATTAAAGTTTTGAAATTGTAAATATTTCATGATCAAGTAGAATAAAAAGAGGAAATTGTATTCGTTAGTAAAGACGAAACGTCTCGATGAAATGATAAGTTTGTATGGTATAAGGAAGGACAAAAAAAAAGTTAAAGTCCCTTAAATGAAGGGAGAAGTGATAAAAAGAAAGAAAGAAAAAGAATTGATGAAAGTAAATTCAAATTAGTTAGGAGAGAAAAAGTATGGAAGGCAAGAAAAAAAAAAAAAACTCCAAAAAATAAACGAAAGCATGAATGTAAGATGAAAGAAAGGAAAGAGAATGTTGATAAAGAGTGACGAAGGATGGAAAACCGAAAAAATTCATAAAGAAATATAGTAGGAATTCGTAACCATAGTTTTAATTATCTGCGATCGGAATCAGCAAAACTTTTTTGTCCAAATCTTTGACTTTAACGGCATGTCAACCCTTCTTGGTTTATTTGATACCGAAAGGTTGGGCAATCGCATTCATTCAACGTTCATATTTGAATTTTTGTGTAGTTGTTTCATAAGATCTTTTAGAACATGGTTCTATCGAATCATCATCATGTCGTGCGGCTAGCACGGATATCCCTGGCCCTCTCTCTCCACGTCTCCCTATCATTCATCGCCTCTGGCAGGTCTTCAGAGTTACATCCCGTATCACCACATAGCTGCTGTATGTATGTTCGAGCCAGTCGTCCTGCTTTTGATTGGCCATATGCGGGGGGTCACAGGAGTACATCACTTACGAGCTCGTCCTTGCTTCTCCAACAGTGTCCGACACGTCTGGTTCGTCTAGCTTGGATAGTTTTCGTGATAGGTGGTAGGTGACCGTATAGTTGGTGCCTTGTGGAGTGTTGCTGCCAGGACTTGTTCAATATTGCTCTTAACATTCTTGTACAATGGCCGTCTTACTTCTTCTCCAACCGTTTAGTCAGCGTCCAAGTAGTGCATCCATATAGCAGTATCGACACGACGGCAGCCTGGAAGAAACTGCGTTTCATTTTATCGGTCAGGTTTGATTTCCATATGATCGATTTCCACGTACACATGGGAAGCAACGAATTATACTAATTTTTAAACAGATCTATTTGACCCATAAATGCGACCCTAACAGAACTCTTGTGAATCTTTAGCCTTAGTTTTTGTACTGGATTTAGTGTAGGATGATTTTAGTTGGAGAAGTTGGTTTGTTAGTTGCGAGGGAAAGTTTGTTTGTTAGCGAGGATAGGTTGTAACGTTGTGTGTTTACGTTGTGTTGTTTCCTCGCTGAGTGTTGTAAGGCCCTCGCTAAGTTTGTGAGAAATAAAAGGAGGATGATGAAGAAGTAAGATGGCGATAGTCGAAATACATTTTTATGAATAGGTTTTTATTTGCAGCATGGAATATTTGGGTTTGCTTTTGGTGCTGCAAGACTCGTGAAAGGTTGTGAGTATTGAGACGAAATTGAGTTATGAGAAGTTGAGATGGCAGCGTGTGTCGTCGGACGTGAGGGATTGTGTTTTTTGCATTTTTGACGAAAGACATGTTGCAGTTGTAGGAATTGAACTTTGGATGTCACCGTGAGTTTCGTGTCTGGTATTTGGGGAGAGTAGGCGTTATCTCCATTAATGTGGACCAGAGGTGAAATGGGTGCTAGCGTGTCGAGAGCGGGATTACGCTCAGATCGACATAGCCAATTTTGGGGTGACATAAAGTTGTGCCTGTGCGAGGCATGTTGAATGCATCTAATTCATATTCAACTGGGATTCCCCGCGAGGAATCCATAAATTAGATGGGTTCCCTCGTGTATCCATGTTGCTGCTATTTTAGAGCCGCAGTGAGGTGTCCGCACTGAGCGGTATTGTCCAGCTAAAAAGCATCGCTATTGAAGAACGGCCAGTGTGACGTCTGCACTGGTCGGCGTTCTTCAGCCAAAGAGACTGTGTTTGGCAGCTTATCCGATTTGCTAGCCGGAAATGAACGGTCCGGGGTGAATAGGATAGGTCATCCTGATTGGGTGAAATTAAGTGTCGAATTAAATTGCGCACCAAACCAAAATACGAAATTTTTCTCTTCTCTACAGATCTAAGAGTAATGGCTATGAATGGGTACTCCATACTCCAGAGATCTCCAGAAATAGACCCTTACCATCACATGCAGTTTAGTGTCATATCCAGGACACTGAACAGTGAGCTAAATTCTTATTAGGTACTCCATACCTGTGGCCTCGTGGCAAATTGAGCTTTTGTATTTCCCCCGTACAAGCAGGATGTGACACTAGGTCAACATTTAAGCGGAATTTAACAAGTTTGAATTTAGGATTTTTCTTTTCTATGACCGGTTGCTATACCAAGGCTAAAGAGCCCATTCTTCCCTACTATTAACAGTTGGATGTATATTATTATCAATGTGAAATACAAACAGCCTCGTCCAGGATTTGAACTCGGGTCGCCGTGTTCATGTCCCACAACAATAACACCTCCTAAATTCAGCTTATTTCTGAAAATCACTATATCGAAGAAAATAAAAAAAGAAGAAGCGTTTCTGCAGAATGAATCATGATTCATCAGCTGTGTATAGGCGTGTGTTGCTCGTCGGTCTGGGTGTGGCATGGTGTGCACAGGCACACACTTTTTACTCAAAGACATTATCCACATTCATGTCCTGTCAGAATGGCTGCACGTAAACGTCAAAATGTGTAGGCGGGAATATTTAAATCTATTCAGTAAAAACAAAAGAATGAAAATAGGAGAGAGAGAAAAAAAAAAAAAAAAGAAAAAGAACTGTTCGCCTGAGAGAATGCCTCTTCGGCACATTATTTCAAGTCAGCAGCCAATTACATTGACACAGGCTGCTGACGACACTTTGCCAATGATTGCCCCTCGCCATACTCGATTTTAATATTTTCATCCAGTTTATTCGATAAAGCAGCTATTTCGCATTTTTATAATCAATGAGAACATTTATCGTGGACCTATATTTTTATTTACCCTCTATCCTATATATATATATATATATATATATATATATATATATATATATATATATATTAGTATTATTTGGTCCAGTTAAACCGGAGTTGGGAGTAATTCCATCAGGACAAGAAAACTATTCAAAATTGAACATTTAAATTTTCCTGGTAAAGAGACATTACAGAGACATGTAACAGACATTACAGAGCAATAATTTCATTAAGGAAAAAAACAAACCAATCAATTACTCCAAAATGTTTCGATAGTAAATGTAATCTGTGTTTGGAAGAAAAGATACACATTTTACTTTACTCAGAGCCTGGAAAATTATTAAATAAGAGATGTGAATTAATAGCTAGATGTAGACAGAGGGCTAAATTTAAACTATAGAAAATTAACATAAATAATGTTTTAAAAAAACAACAAAGGATTAAATTGAGAATTAATGTAAATGAATAAAAATAAAATAAAATAAATGATAAAAAATGTGAAAAAACCATATCATATATACGTACTAATCATTAAAAGTGTAACTGATTTAATAGGCTCAAAAATAAATTTGATTTAAAAAAAAGTTAAATTTAATTAAATCTTGAAATTAATTTGATATAGTTATTTCTGTATCGTTACGCAAAGTTATTGAATAAAGTTAATTTTCTAATTTAGTATTAAATCTGTAGTTTTAAGTCGAAAAGTAATTAGAATTTAAAAAAATAAAAAACAAATTTTAAAAATTAACTTACTATTATTCTAACCGACAATACAATAAAAAACGAAAGTAGCCTAAATGAGGAGATAACTCTTCACCACTCTTCTATCCCCTCCCACCCTTCTTTCCTGTGTCTATTCTGATTTATTTTATCCATAAGATCCGAAGAAGTCCTGTTAATTGTTTTTCGTGTTTTTGAATTTTATCAAAAACACATAACAGGATTGAAATAAATTTATAATCCTAATGTGACCGGTTTGTGTTTTTTTTAATGAAATATATATATATATATATATATAATACTTGGGGATGTACCCGATCTATGACCGGACTAAAACGATTTTAGTGAATTAGATAGAAACGGGTAAGACAAGCAAAGAATTAAAAATGTGTCATTATTTGTTGAAAAATTATGCTGATTAATTGAAATGAAAAGCATTCTTTTATTTTAGGAATTATTTTTATTTTTTATTCGATTTTTGTTTACAGTAAAATAATGGTGAAAGGTTTAAAAAATTTTCATGATATTTTGGTCATCAATATATTTTATTTTTTATAATTAGTGCTTAGTTACAGGAAAGATTTTTACTCTATTATATATAAAAAAGCAGCATAGTTTTAATTAATTACTCTCTAAAAATTTAACAATAAAAGAATCTCAGGATTCACGTATTACAATATTCTTTTATTCAAGGATTTTTTTCTTTTTACTTTTAGAATATTATTAAAAAATGTAACCCTTAACTCGTGAGTGGTCTGAAACATCATCATAATTTTATTTTTCAAGAGACTTTTAGAAAAATTTGACAAAAATTTAATTTCAGATTTTAATTGCCTGTTGAGTGATAAAAATGTATTCATTTAATTTTTTACCTTATGAAATTATAACAATAAAAATACATTAAGAATTAAAAATGCATTTAAATTTTAGGTGGAAAACTTAATATATTTTGTTCTAATATGAAAAGTATTCGTTTAAAACTTCAGTTTTTAAGCTATCTACAAACAATGCTTTCGTTTATTAAAAAAGAATTTATCCTCTAAAAATGTATCATTATTGGTAGGTACAATAAAAAGAAGCTAAGAATTAAAAATGTAAAAACTTTTGTTTTATAATTTCTTTTTTTTTTGTTTGCATTTGATATAGTATCTTAAAAAAGATACTCCTCGGTTTGAAATATTTCCGTGATTTCTCCCCCCCCCAAAAAAAACTTTTTTCACAAAACAATAAGATCTTAAAAAGCTTTAAATTCTATTTCTGTCAATGGAATCCGTCTAATACTTAAATATGGCCGGTCTTGAAAAGAACAGAAGATTTCCCCTTTTTTATATTTATAAAGAAAATGTTAAAACCCACCCTTCGGGTATTTTATTATAACGAAGTTGCCGTCTAGCTTTTTCTCCATCCGATTAGTTAGCGTCCATATAGTGCATCAAGTCCTGGAGGCAACATCCCACAAAGCATCAACTGTACGGCCACCTACCTCCCATCATGAAAACTATCAAAGTTAGACGAACCAGACATGCAGGACACTGCTGGAGTAGCTGGGGCGAGATCATAAGTGATGTACTCCTATGGACCTCCTCATATGGCCGAGCAAAAGCAGGACGACCAGCTCGAACCTACATACAGCAGCTATGTGAAGATACGGGATGTAACCTTGAGGACCTGCCAGAAGCGATGAACGATAGGGAGAAGTGGCGAGAGAGGGTCATGGATATCCGTGCTGGCAGCACGACATGATGATGATGATTATAACGAAGAAGGTGATTAAATTATCCTCTCCGTTATATTTAAATTAAAATATATGTGTCGAACGAAGATACCGAAAGTTTTTAATTTAGAACTTTAATAAAGGCTTGGGTTAAGAGGTAGCCTTTGTGCTGGTCGTCGAAGTGGAGAGAAAACAGTTAAAAGGTGATGAGCAGGCATTTGGCGTTCAGCCAGTAGTTCTAAGTCCCATAGATTTTGGAGTGAGGAATAAATGTCTTCAAGATAGATAAGCAGAATAGAGATGGAATAAGGCAGCTAGGTGTCTGTGCGATTTTTTGCATCACTACAGTCATAGCAAGGGTTTTGTTGCTGAATAAGGACAGGAATGATGTAGTCAGCCATAATCGCAGTCCTAAAGCAGAGGGGGATAGAAGAATGATGATCTCCCACAGAGTTAGGAGGAATACAATAGCTGAATGTCTGAGCGAAATTACGCGTGGCTGAAGTTATAGCAAAAGTGAGAGGCGACATAAAAGTGTTCCTGTAAGTGGCGGAATAAATACATCTAATTTATATTCAACTGGGAACCTTAGGTCAAGGAGGGTAGATTCAAGGGTCCATAAATTAGATGGCTTTCCTCATGATGTAATGGTTCTGCTACTATGAAGAGAGAGGAAAGAAAGTACACCCGTCCTGCTCGAAAGATTCCGAGGAAGAGAAAGTTTAGCGGGCTTTCACCATTTTTATGTTACCCGAGGAAAATGATCCGGGCAGAATAGGATAAGTCATCCTCATTGGGTGAAAATATGCAACGACCATAATGGTCAAACTAATTTACGCGCCAAACAAAAATACAAAGTTCTCTCTGCTATACTAAAATGTATCTGATAAAATATATTCTGTTTAATGTACTTGATATATTCAAATTATATCTGAATGATTCAATAATCTATGTTTTCTATAATGCCTCAGATAAAAAAATTTCCTTTATTGTACCTAATTTGTTATAATCATATATTATCATATATAATCCTTATATTCTTCAATGCATCTTTTCTATAATGTATCTTACAAATATCTTCTCCTTAATGTTTCTGATAGATTATACAATGGTGATTTTAGATTAACATAACCTACAACTGATATACGTCCACTTCTGGATTTTGCCATTTCAGCGAACCATAGAGACAAAAGAAAAGAAAATGAACCGATAGACAAATACTGGGATTTTGCCAGAAAGCTGAAAAAGCTGTGTAATATGATAGTGATACCAAAAGAACGCGCTGTATTTGTCATACGCCCCACCAGCGTACGAGTATGGCCCAAGGCCGTTTTTTAGGTGGGTCCGGTCAAAGGGTCTGAGCCTACACTCGTTCGGCAGTTCCAAAAATGCCTCGGGCTCCGTCGGCATTCCCCTTTTCGGGGCGCCTCAGTCTCTAGGTGATAAACCTAACCCCTCCGAGGAGGGTTAAAGCCTGGGAGGATGGCCCCCTGAGGCCAGAGGTATATCAAGTGATGAGACACACCCGACCGAACCGTGCACCACGCACCACAGCCGGCCAAAGCTTGTACCACCAACTGGAAAAAATGCGCTGCTCGCAAAAAAAAAGAACGTGCTGTATTTATCCTACGCCCTACCAGCGTAAGAATGTGACACAAGGCCGTTTTTAGGGTGGATTCGGTCGCAGAGCCGAAGACCCACACGAGAGGCAGTTCCAAAAATTTCTCTGACCCTGTCGGCATTCCCCGTCTCAGGCACTGGGCGGTAAACCCAAACCCTCCGAAGAGGGTTAAAACCTGGGGGGACGGCTTCCTGAGACCAGAAGTATATCCAGTGATGAGACACACCCGACCGAACCGTGGAGCATGCACCACGGCCGGCCACAGGTCTGCCTAAGCGTAAAGTTTATCTTTTAGAAAATAGGAGTGGAAGTACAATTCTTCTTTAGCTAGGAATAGGCCTCGGAAGATAATCCACTTTATTTTGATCGAGTTACTTTTGACAGACGTGTTCTGTAAATGTTGTTAGATGTAATTTATTCCCTTTTCGTAGCTGTAACCGCAGGTCAGGGTCGTAAAAGGGTTTCGTCATTTCCGGCCGTACCCAGGACACAATTTTTCTAGGGAGTGCGAGTAATCCGATCTGTTTATGTTTGTGAGCAGGTCGCAACAATTCTACTGCACTTTACATCTTTCAAGACTTTGAAACTATGGCCCTCTTGGTCTTAAGCATGTAAAACTCTTTCAAGACATTAAGTCAATAGGGGCCACTCGACGTTTTTAAAAAAAACACTCAACGTCTTTCAAGACCATAACATTCCAAAGCACTACGTCTTTCCAGACCATAACATTCCGATGCACTAAGTCATTCAAGACTTTACATTTTTCCACACTAGGTCTTTCCAGACCTTAACATTCTGTCGCAATACGTTTTTCAAGCTCTTAATATTATGCATTACTACGTCTTTCAAGACTTTATATTCTACCGCCCTACGTCTGTCAAAACCTTCACATTCTAAAGCATTACGCCTTTCAAGACCTTAACATTCTGGAGTACCCCGTCTTTCTAAACCTTAACATTCCACAGTACTCAGTATTTCAATACATTTCGAGACACTAAACTCTTTGTTCGATACTTAACAGTCTATGTCACTCAAAACATTTTATTGCGCAATACATCTTTCAATACATTATCTTTCTACATCTGTGAAGGACTTAACATTCTATGTCTTTCAAAACCTTAATAATTTACGCCTCGCAAAGCCTAAACATTACCTGGTACGCTACGTCTTTCAAGACCATAACACTCTACTGCAAACTATGTATTTTGAAATATTAATAATGTATATCTCTGGAGACCTTAATACTACACGGCACACTACGTCTCTGAAGATCTTAGCACTAATCAGTACAAGACGACTTTCAATACCACGATACACAACAACACTCTCTAGACTTTAACAATCTACGTTTTGCAAAGCCTTAACACTACACACCACACTCCGACGTTCAAGACCATAACATTCTACAGTACACTATGTATTTCATGATCTTAACAATCTATGTCTGTGAAGACCTTATTTAATTTGATTTGCAATTTTAAAAATAAATAAACCTTGTTCCTTGTTTGACCTCTCTTTCTCACTGCATTTGTCTTCCGAGTAGATCAGCGAGTTGAGTTGTGTTTTCTTCTTCTGTTACTTCTACCACTGCAACTTAAATAAAAGTTCATTGGTCATTACACAATCTGCACAATTTTGTGGAGTTGCCCGTGGTGTAATGGTTATCGTCGTAGGAAATGGACACGGCGACTCGAGTTCAAATCCTGGACGAGACTGATTGCATTTCACATAACACTAACACCCTTGGGAAAGGTATGAATCCTATTATTCTCCCTCCAGCTATGGGTAAATAGTAGGACAGACTGGGTTCTTCAGCCTTAGTGAGGCAACTAGTCTAGGAGAAGGAAAACTCTGAATTCAAACCTGTTAAACTCTGCTTAAAAATTGACCTTGTGTCATATCCTGCCCGAGCGGAGGGGTTGGTAAATAAGATTACACAATCTGCTCAGGTGACATAAATTTATAACAACCGGATGTATTAAGTCTGGTTCTTGACCACGATCGATAAATGACTCAAATGTATAATTTTCGCAAAATGAATTTAGGATTTTCCACACTTCAGATTCTAAAGTTAGCCAGCATCTAAGATTGAAACGCAACAAATTAAATAATGAAGCTTATTTATTACTGGTCAGCCGACTTCGACATTAAGTCGATCGTTCACGTGTCAAGATAGAAGTACTAAATACGAAACACAGATTTTTATCCGCCTTGTCGGCTGAGGCTGTAGGATACGCTGACTGTAACACTGCAGAGGAGTAAGACACCCCCAACCAGTGTTCTGGGTATGATATTAAACCCTCTGATGGTGAGGCTCCAGTCCTAGAGTGTTGGGGAATGTAGAGTACCTCTTCGGTGTGATACTACTTCTTCGGGTCCATCTATAGGTCAAATGGAACTATTTGTGAGCAAAGAAAAGATTAATACTAAATTGATAAATTAGTATTGAACAGCAATACATGAACCCATTTAACTGTTTGCAAACGAATGAATAATGTTGAATAGAATC
Organism: Sepioteuthis lessoniana; assembly: GCA_963585895.1. Lineage (NCBI taxonomy): Eukaryota > Metazoa > Mollusca > Cephalopoda > Myopsida > Loliginidae > Sepioteuthis > Sepioteuthis lessoniana. Next base: position 60,175,999 of record OY757910.1, on the reverse strand, counting down.
ATTTGTGTTAGATAGCAATACTTAAAAACCATTTAGTGTACGGGTTTGACATTAAACAGCATGTGATATTGAGGCTCCATATATGTATATATAAACAAGATTTGAAATTAAATAGCTCACAAGAGTTGATAAGCCACAAAACGCAACCAAACCAAACTAAACAGATTTTTTAAAGGTAGAGAATGAACATTTCATTTATCTTTTTGTCTCTTACCAAATATTTTTTATACACGCTATGCTCAAAGATTTTCCATAAGAAATTGATGTCATCTTTAAAAAACAACATAAAGATTTTCAAAATTAACGCGGTAAACGAATTGTAAAATTGAAAACATTTCAGTAATCAATGAATTAATCATAATCTGAACTTTTCCGCTCAAAATTTCACTTTGATGGTTTTAAAGATATTCAAATTGATTAAAGCTATTTATGTTTATATATATATATATATATATATATATATCATGTCCTGCTATTAGCACAGATTTACTTGACCCTCTCTCGTCATTCGTTTCTATCATCCATCGCTTCCGACAGGTCTTCTAGACTATATCCTGTGTCCATACAGTGCTGTTGTTGATAAGTTCTTGTTGGTCGTCCAGCACTTGCACGTCTGTATGAAGGGCTCCATAAAACATCGCTCATGAGTTCTTCCTTGCTTCTCCGTCAGTGTCCGGCATGTCTTGTTCGTCTTATTTAGATGGTTAGAGAGGTAGGTGGCCGTACTGCCGCTGTTTTTTGGGATGTTGCTTCCAGGATTTATTCAATAGTTAGTAGCCTTCTTATGCAATTCCGTCTAGCTTTTTCTCTATACGCTTAGTCAGCGTCTATGTGGTGCATCTATATAATAGAATTGACACGATCGTTGCTTGGAAAAAATTGCGTTTTATTTTATCGGATAAGTCTGACTGCCATAAAATCGATGACCTGTCGATAGCAGTCCATGTCTTCGCTAGTCGCACATTGATGTCATTTTCAGTAGATGAGACACTGCTTCCGAGGTAGGGGAATTTGTCCACTAGTTTCAGAGAGTCACCATTTAGTGTGGAGATGTTTTCTTTTTGATTAAAACACATGTTTTGTCTGCTTTCACATGGAGGCCAATGCCACCAGCTGCCTGCTCTAGACTGTGCAGCACGGATTCGGCTTGGGTTGGTGTATTTGTCAGAAGTGCTATGTCATCCGCGTAGTCTGCGTCCGTAATAGTTTAGCATAAAGCTATTTTCTTTAATTAGATCTATTGACGTTCGAAGTACCTAGTTTAGGCTGATTATAAACAGATATGGGGTTAATGTATCCCCTTGAAAAACACCAGCAACAATGTCAAAGAAGCTTGTGTCTTCATCTGCTGAGCAAACTTTTGCTTTCATGTTTTTTAAAGAGCATCATTATGACTGTGACAGTTTCTTTGGGGAGACCATAGTGTTATATTTTGACCTTCCACCCAGCCCAAAAATACTATTCCAAGGTGATACACCAGAAGGAAGTGACACATTCCAATGGCCAGTAATCGAAAGAGATCGTGTGGGCGGATTAAGGCTTATGATATGGGACAAGGTGAAAGTCCCATTGTGCCACTACAGTGATGCACCGGAAGAGAGTAACCTCTGAACTGCATGACAGTTATTTCCGCTTGATGACGATTAAACATCCGATTTCAAAGATCCAGTAGGCGATCGTGTGGGCGTTGAATTATTATTTAACTCAGTTGAGTTTGGGGTGCCAGAGCAGTTGCCAGTAGAATTCCAGGCAGTAGGGACCAGATGTTGTAGGGAAGGCCACACCCGACCGAGGGGGCCCTCGGAAAAGCCCCGATGGAGTGGACCCCAAGACCTCTGGTTGAGCATCTAAGAGAACAAGAAAGACACAACGTGACGGTCATAACAGTGGGGTCAAAATATGAAGTTTATGTTCAGTCTCCAGCATCCTCTCACATGCAAACCTTCAACAACCCTTCCGAACCCTTGCAATAAAGTGAGAGAGGTAAATATTTTTCTAAAGAAGTCTTCTTGCGTCTTCCTTCATGCGTCCTTTATTCCTGCGTCCTTTATTCGTGCGTCTGTCGTTTATCATGCGTCTGTTATCATTGCATCGGTATGTATCCAGTATATATATGTATGCAACAATAGGTTAGAAGTATTTGCTCCATCTTCCCGTTGTGTATGGAGAAATATACAAATAAAAGTGTTGCCTCGAGGTTTTTTTTCACAAACTCCTTTTAAGATTCGACGGATTGTTAGAATCTGTGATGTTGTGGATCGGTTTCTCCGTAAACCATTTTGATTCTTCCTTAGAATTTTCTCGTTATTATATATATATATATAAATGAACAAAAGTGATGAGAAATAGGAATATTCATTGTTCTCAGCTAATTTCTCTCTCTCATTCTTTTATACTCAAGCAGAGACAGCCACCACAATGTTTGACATGCAAGACACTTTACACCATTAAACATGTGCAATGTGGAATGTGGAGCTCTAGCTATCACAATGGAGTGGCATTCTAAAACAGATAATATGAGGGATATCTTTGAGAACGTCCACATGGATGATGTTTTCTCTTTTTTGAGAGATACAGGATTATACCTAAAAATATAACACTTTTCTCAATTCTGGAAAATTTAGCAATCCAACTTACCAATCAACTAAGTACAAATAAATTATTATCGAATAGCAATACTTGAAACCATTAAATCTCTGCGAGTAAAACTGTAGTGAGAAATAATAACAACTACTTGGCTGTGCAAAGAAATTATATCAATTAAACTACCTCATGTTAGATAGAAATAATTGAAACCATTTACTCGTGTGCGAGCAAATGAGCTAAGGTTTTTTTTTCAGGTACGTTCTCTACAACATATGTGTTTGCAGATCATGTATATCTAATATATGTGAACTGGATTTGGCATTAAATACTCAATCGTGGTTGATATGCCATAAAATCCAAACAACTAATCAACCACTTTCTCTCTCTCTCTCTCTCTCTCTCTCTATATATATATATATATTACTCTGTTATTCCTTTGAAGTATATTTTGTCAAACACTTTTATTTTAACAAAAGATCTGGAAACCCTGTTGACGGGGTTTTGAATAGGCTGTCTGTAAGACCCCTCAAAAAGGAATGTCCTTGGTATAACATGTAATTTTCCAGAAACTGAGCGGTTTACTCAGATGGCATCAGCCAATTTTGTAAACGTAGAACTATGAGAAGGTTGCTTGACAGGCATTCGACATTATAAATGGGGATGTTTCTATTCAAAAATAATTTCGAAACTCAAAATCAGAATTTTAAACACAAATATATTCTCAGTCAATGTTGATCAACTGAATTACATAGCAGAAAAAGTCAACACTGGAGTTATGTATATATATGGACTTGAACAGTTAGTCCAGGAGAAGTAATAGTGTTATATACTCATCTGCATAACAACACAATGAAGAAGAAAGACGAGCGAAGACTTCTTTATAAAAATATTTACCTCTCACTTTATTTGTAAGGTTCGAAAAGGTTGTGTGGGGTTTTACTGTGAGAGGGTGCTGGAGACCGAACATAAACTGTAATATTTTGACCCCACTGTTATGACCGTCACGTTGTGTCTTTCTTGTTCTCTTGATGCTCAACCGGAGGCCTAGGGGCTCACTCTGCTGTGTGATGGCTTTCTTTATTGCATCTTATCAGCATCTTCTCCGGACCTCAGCTCATCAGGGCCCCAGGCCCCTTCGGCCTGGTGTGGATTTCCCTACCACATCTCGCTCCACTGGAACTCGAACTCTCTGGCCGGAACTCAACTCAACTGCCCCTGCCACTGCCAACTCCTCAACTTCCGTCTTGACTGCATTATATAATAGTTCAACGCCTACACGATCGCCCACTCGATCTTTGAAATCGAATGTTTAATCGTCATCAAGCGGAAATAACTGTCATGCAGTTCACAGGTCACTCTCTTCCGGTCCATCAGTCATGGGCTTTACCTTGTCCCATTTCATCAGCCAATTTCCGCCCACGCGATTTCCTCTCATAACTGCCATTAGAATGTGTCACCTCCTTCCGGTGCATCACTTTGGAATGGCATTTTTGGCCGGGTCAAAAGGTCAAAATATAACAATAAATCGGGAGAGAAGTCGTTTCAGTCATGGAAATTAGAGGGGGGCTGGAAGTCAGCTTCTGACTCAGAAGAAAATAGAACAGTTTGAAGAACAACTTTATATCTTCATCTCAGGTGACCCAGATGAAATTTTTCCTCGACCATTAAAAACACCAATAAACAAGAACTTTAACCTCTAAGAAGGTTGTTGTGCTGCTGTTTTGTCTCCAAGTGACATTGTTGGTTTCTCACGAATGTCGAAAGGTCACCCCATGATCTCTGTAAATTAGCTCTGTATTTATTCACCCAATCGCTCTGCGAAAAGCAGAACGCAACACAAGGTCAATTTTATGCGTCGTACCGTTTGTTTGAATCCAATTTTTTCTTCTCCTAAACCGGTTGCCATACCAAGGCTAAAGAGACTAGTCTGTCTTACTATATTACCCATAGCTCGTAGTTGGGGGAGAAGAGATTGGTTCATGCTTTTCTAAAATGCATTAGCACAAAATGAAACGCAAACAATCTCGCTCAGGATTTGAACTTGGTTCACTGAGAATATTTTCTAATTAGCCGTGTAGTCAGTTGTGAACTATGTAACATCATTCCATTATTCTTCCTATTTTGCGAAACGAAGTGTTAGTTAATATGATACGCTGTTGTTTTCTGGGAATCTATTCCATAGAAAAAAAAGCTGAGGTAAATATTTGTCACGTTAATCATTAGGACAGGGAATGTAACCTTTTAATCAGATCAGTAATTGGGCTAATATCAGTTTCTACGTAAATAACATAATTAAAAAAAATGTTGTTAGTCTTTCACTTTTCTAGTATTTTCATGGAAGGTGTTTAGATGAGCTTTATACTCAAGTACCATTAACCTGAGAGTTTCGTTCACCTCGTCTCATGAAAAATCATTCATACTTTCTTGATATTCCGCGTTTTTGATGCGAGTTCCATACAAAGAGCTTCTTCCTAAAATCCGCTAAAACTTGGAACGAACTCACCCATGTGTTTTCCAACTGAATACGATTATCAACACTTTATTTCCAAAGTCAATAACCATTTTATTGGTCCTTTGATTGATTGATTGATTTTAACGGTATGTTAACTCGTCTAGCGTTATTTTATGCCGAGAGCATAGGGAATTGCGTTCATTGTACGTTCATATTTACATTGTAAATTCTCTAACTTAAAAAAATCTGTTTGGTTTGGTTTGGTTTGGTTTGGTTTGGTTGCGTTTTGTGGGTTATCCAATCTTGTGACCTATTTACATGTAGTAGTTTCTTAAAAGGTTTTTATTTGCATACAGTCCTATTGAATAGAAATATTTTTAACAGATCTCTTAGACCCATAGATGGGACCCTAACAGGCCTACTGGCCCTAATCCTGTTCTATTGGTTGACGAAGTTTGCATGAAAAATTTACACTCTTTGATAAGTTAGAAATTATGACAATGAGTGTTGATTCTTATAACCTACTAAAAAAATTCAATCTTTTCGTAGTGAACTCAAACATAGTTGTCCCCCTGGATCAATTCACAAAGAATACTAAAGAATACTGGAGAATCTTTACCTTAATGAGGCCCCAACCAAGGGGGTAGAGTGTTCGCCAGTGGTCCTGGAGACCTGGGTTCAATCCCAGGTCGTGTCATACCAAAGACTTTTAAAATGCTACTTGATACCTCCTTGCAAAACACTCAGCAATACAAGATACGTATCAAGGGTAAAGTGGAGCAATCCAGGGAAAGGAGTAGCGCCCTTCCCTACACCGCAGTGTAGTAGCTATTGAAAAGGGAACTTTCTGGTTGCCCTCGACTACGGTCGCCAACTTTACTTACTTCTGTAATGAAGCACACGTGGACACATATCCGAAGTATGTCGTATTGTGACTGATTATTTTTATTTTCTTCATTGGATTTATCTTTGAGTAACTGGTTCTTGCCAGGAAAAAATTCTTTTTCATCTCATTGAACTTTTTTAATACCAAGACTACATCGAACTTGCGTGTCAGTTTCAAGTTATAACCTCACCTAAAAAAAAAACAAAAAACAAAAACAATACAACACAAGCATTAATGTAAAGTTTAAAAAAAAATTTCATTCTTTATGGCTGGCCGGAGTAGCGGTTCAGATATGAAGGCTCTTTTTGTAACCACTGAGAAAGGGGATCAATCTGACAATAAAAAAGAAAAAAGTAATAACATTGACAAAACAAAAGAAACCAAAAAAAAAAAAAATACACCAGGCAATAACACAATGTCAGAAACGCACCACCAAAAGTAGCGTTCAATGTCGACGAGTTGTTCCGGCAGGCGTTTGCCATATCTCATCACGTCAAGAAGAAAGGTTCTTTCTTCGATTTGGAGCAGTTCAGACGAGATCAATAGAAAAAAGTGTCGGGCTGTGTGGTTGACAAACGAACAAAAGGGATTGTTAAAATCACAAAAGATTCGATCACTAATTCGTTGGCCAGTCTCGGAGTAAAAGTGGTTACCATAATAGCTGGCATCTCTTACGCTTTTGGGGACCTACTGTCGCTCATAATAGAAGATGCTGTTGCCTTTACTAAATCGTTGGCTAGTCTATGAGTAAAAGTGGTTGCCGTAATATCTGGTACATCTTACTGTTGCTCGCAATAGAAGATGCTGTCGCTTTTACTTGGAAGACTTTTAAAATTGGAGAGAATATTTTTAAAACAGAGTATTTAGGGCTCCGAAGTGCCACGTTGCCAGTATGTGAGGTTCCAAGCTATCTCGTAAACGAGAATTTAGCAACATACATGTTGCAGATTGGTGATATCAGTGTGCGGGAGGAATGTAGGTTTGACATGATCGATAACGAAACCTTCTACTCTATCACAATTGGTTGGAATTAGAACCGCGTTGGCCGCGTGTCACTGTGACTGGAAAGAAACCAGCCTGAGGAAGAAGGCCTTTGAAAACGCCCGACCGCATGAAGAATCCCCCTCACCTACTATGGCGAAAGGTAAAAAGGAGGCTCCCGTAGTATTGCCTGCTGTCGGACAACGGGAAAAACCATCCCTTCTCCCTCGGAGACATCTCATTTACCAACAACAAAAGCGTTGGATGCCATGGAGAAGTCAAAAGCAAACCCAAGCTGCGGAACCTCAGTTAAAATATGTTCCAGGACAGATATTTACGATTTAGAGTCCCAACTACCACCACCACCACCTACAACAAAAAGGGCAGATGACCGGGGAGGGAGAAATTTGAGAACCTTCTGGAACTGAAAAAGCGGCTGGACGAGGCAAAATTATCGGCCCCCAACTTAGGGTCTTTTCACTCCATTCCGTTTTCACCTAAGCCCCGAACAATCAGGCCACCCCTGACACCTCCAGGCCAGCAGATGCCTCCACCCAAAATGACGGTCCTAAAAGGTTCTAAAGAAGCTCATCCTCTATTGCTGCCGTTAGTTGAAATAACACCATCATCAACAGCAGTATCAACGACAACAGCAACCAACACTACAGCAGCATTAGCAGTTGCATCACCATCACCAGTAGTCGCAACTACAGAAGCAGTAGCAACAATAACTACAACAGTAGCAGCAGCAGCATCAATCACAACAGCAACAGCGGCATTACTAGCTATATCATCATCAACAACAGCAACAACAACCACAAAGAAACAGCAGCGGAATTCTCCTGTTGGTAGGTCGGAGGATGAGCTACCAAAACAAAAATAAAAAGACTTGCCAAGACACGAAAAGGGTAAAGATGTATGTAGGGTGGACGTGGATATCCTGGGGAGGAGAAACAAACCCAAGCCTCAACAACTCAAAGACTTAAGGATCCTCTAGATCTTCAAAGAAGGTAGAAAGGTGGAAGGTAGAAACGTTGGGGACCCTACGAGCGTTGGTGTTGTCGATGATCAGAACGGACCGAGGGTATGATTGGAGAAGCCACAAAGGCCCTCCACCTGCTTTCTCTTCTCGTTACTGAGGGAGATACGATGAAATCTATTTCAGGAAGGGTTCCTATTTCTTTACACCATTCCCTCTGTAAGGCATTGAAATTAACATTTCGACAGGATATTTGGAGTCTTGCTTAAGACGGCATCATCGATAAAGAGAAGTCCTGTCGGAGTCCTGACTCCGGCTATGTTCAGTCCAGGGGCCAAACTTCTGTAATCGTGATGATGATTGAATGATTCTAACTTCTGTGAAGGTATACTATTGAAGATATATCAGCCTTTCGCAACTTACTTTGATGGTTGTAATAACGCAAATGCCACGTGTTTTTTTGTTTTTCATATCCGGTGGGTTGGACACTAACATAAAGAATAAGACGTTTCGTTTCATTGTCTATGGGCCCAATACCATTTTTGGCGCATCGAGCCTTTTGTGACGTCATCAAGGCAGGTAGTTTAGTGGGATATTGGAACGCCGCCTTTGATTCCAAAATAGACAGAGAGGAGCTAGATGGCTTACAAACGCATTGGATGCAAAATATTTCCGAGAGTTTTTCACAAGATTTGGTCTCGTAAACAAATTCAGAGAAAATCATCCAAGTAGGGTAGAATGGACTTGGGCTGGCAGAGGCACCTCAGATCAGCTTTCTAGCTATCTCGACCGAGTGTTAGAAGAGTTGGCAAAGATTTATTTGTCTGTGAGACACACAAGTTAGATAAGGCTGAGGTTAGGATGTCAGGTTACTGGAAATTCGATTCATCCTTGTTGGATGAGGATTTGGGGATCATATAAAGCGGGAATTGACAGGTGTCATAAGTGGAAATAGTTGGTGAGCAAAGCTTAAGGATAGAATTGGATCTCTTGCTGCCGACTATAGTAGAAGACTCAAGCTTAGTAGACTAGCAAAGAGCGTTAGAATTTTGGTTAGATGGGGTGGTAAAGACGGGAGATAGCGTAGAAATTAACATAGCTAAGGCGAAGCCGGCTTTTTCACAACACAAAGAGAAAAAAGGTTCATGAATTATGAGCCGAGTAACTAAGACATACTTTACTGAGATACGTATATTGCGAGTGTTGCATCACCAGACGAACAAAGTCAGATTATAAACGAAAGCATTTGAAGTGAGTTTCGCAATTACTTTCAGAAACCTTTTACTGAGGAGCTTGGACTGAGTTCAACTCAGTTCGACACCTATCTTGCCGATTTCCCTCGCTTCGAGGCAACGGAGGCAGCTGGGTGTGAGGGACGAATAAAGGAAGATGAAATTCGGCTGGCGCTGAAAACAGTCGTGGCGGATAAGACACCCGAAGTGTACTTGAGGTTGTCGCATATGTTTATCTTTTTGCTGGCGACTGTCTATAACAACTGGATGAAGAAGGGGTCGATCCTCCTACGCTTCACCAGGGATACAGTAAAGTTTTTTTTTCCGCAAGAACAATCATGCCAGATATGGGATTAGTCACTATCGCTTTTTAACGATGCTAAACACTGGCTTTTGGTGAAGATCTTAGCAGACTGCCCTGCCTTGTCTAATTGGTCTTGAGTAGTGTTGCGCCGTTTAGAGCCGGGCTATCCAGGGCAATCTTCAGTTGGTTCGTACGATCATAGGAAAAGTCGACTGTAATATCGCATTGATCTGTTTAGCTCAGTTCAAAGCCTTTAATAGGGTTTACTATGGTTTCTAGGTGGTTGTTTTGTCTGTGACTAGATTCGGGGTAAACTTTCGCGACTGGATTCGCTCTCTGTATGCGTCAACGTTGTCTGCTCTCACCCATGCTGTACGTCCTTGCGTTGGAACCTTTCCTTTGTAAGTTGAGAGCGAATCCGGTCCTACGTGGTCTTACACTACCTGGTGCCACCACGGCCTGCTAATGTTGATAATGTTAGAGTACAGTGCCGAGGTCGTGGAGGTCATCAAAAAATCGAAAGGGTATGTCAGTGGCCAAAGTTAATCATGAAAAATCGGTTAGTTCGTAGTTTGGTTCGTGGAAGAGATGTGCCCTTCCTTTCAGTTGAACGGACGGTTATGGTCCTATGCTAGTCACGGAGCCCAATGTGGTGTGACTACTAGTCACAGTACTTGTGGCTATTGTGTTCGTGACTGCCACATTAGTTTCCGGCTGTTTGCTTTGTCAAATACTTCCATGCCCACGTTGTGTTTGAAAGATCCACGGAAGGAGGTTGATACAATTCAGCCGGATCTTCTTCTGACGGTCAGGTAATATGAGTGGCTAGATTGTCTGGCAACACAAAGAATAGAGAAAACCCGTTGTTTAACAACAACAAAAAAATCATTTTTATTGAAGCGCGTTTGTGAGACAATAAATAACAAACAAACGAGGTTTGCTTTCCTGGCAAACAGAAGAAAGAATATCGAAAGAGGAAGAGTGACGATGAGGTGCGGTTAGAGTAACACTAACGTCTCTAAAGTCTGGGACTTTGAAATTTTGTAACGTCTGAAGGTTGTTCGGGTTATTTCAGGTCTGGAATGGAAAAGATACTTCTTTGGCAGTCTTGAGTTTCTTCTTGGTCCCTTTTTCTTATCCTCTCTGAGGATTATTTTAATCATCCCATTTTTATAGATCAATATTTGGACTAAAAATTATTGGTTGTCCAATAAGAGACAATTAGGAGTCATATTCCCAATGGTCAGCCAATCCTAGTTCAGGATTATATCTTACAGGTATAGGGAAAACCCTTTTTAGATGCTTTGACCAATGGGAACAGGTTTAGAGCAATGGGGTTGAACAAAAAAAAAATTCTCAGCCTCGCCTGACTGGATGAAGCATGCCCAACTCACCTTTATTTAGGGTGGAGCAAAATTAAATCTCCCTTTTGACATTGACTTTCAAGATAAGGACTAGAAAATATATTTTACGAAATGATCCGTTTCATGATTGTGATTAATGAAGTTAGTTGACAACCGAAAAACTAAATAAATTTGTTAACCTTCAAAATGAAAAATAATTGTCTCGCACTTAACTGAGCTTTAGGAACGGTCAACTAGCTTTTTAGGTCATATAAGCCTTGAACAAAAAAGATACTTATTTTAAGGATCTTTTTTTGTTTTTGATATATATATATATATATATATATATATATATATATATTAATTAGAATATATTTCATAAATTCTAATTTTTACATATTAATTAAGTACTCAACTGCCCGTCGTATCACACGGTCCATGCAAGATAATCGACATCCGGTTCGCTTTCGATCTCCAGCTAGAGAAAAATTGGTCTGAGGCATTGGAAAAGTCGTGGCCTCTGCTGGCAATTGGTCACGAAGAAGGCTCTTCTTAAAGAGCAGGGCTGAGGTATGGGGCTTGCACGTCTCCCTCGTCGTGTACTGTTCTAGTTAACCTAAAAAGAGTTCTGTTCCAGTTTGCTTGGGGTAAACGGACTCTTTTGGTGAGTCGCAAGATCTGTCATCTTCGCCCCACCCCACGAAAGCAGCTGAAGGGCACCAAAAATTGAGATATTATGTTATGCTGCGTCTCAATTTCCAAGGTCGGATATGCGCATAGCATGTTGAAAACGGCGAATTCTGGAAAGAAGACGCTAAGAAGGCCTTTCCGACTTTGAGAAGTGTACATTCGGATGATGGGAAGACTCACCGATTGCCCAGAAACGAGTGCCTCTTTTATTACGAATGTCGGCATGCTCTCAAAGCCTTCTCTCGGTTGCAAACTGGTCTCTGACAGCCGGCCATTATCGAGTCGGGCATTATATTAAATGTTTGAGAGGCAGGGACCGTTCGAGGTGACTTGATCGATGAGCTCGGTTTGACGAAGGAGGAAGGTCGTTTATTGTGGCCGTGGGCTCCCGAAATCCGTTGACTCAAAAACGACCAGGCATCGCTCACTTGGCTGGTGATTTGGAACACCCTCTGGGTCAGCAAGAGGTTTTTCTTAGCGCGTCTGTCAATTTCACCAGAGTGCGTCCGGTATGGTGACATGTAAGAGCCGATCGCGTACGTCCTCTTTTATTGCTCGGTCATGCGGTCGTTGTGAAAACTTCTTGAAGGCTACATGTTTCGAACACTGAATAGAAAGTTCTTTATTCTGGAAGCCAGTTCTGTACATAGCAATCTAGTTTCGTCGCTGAACAGGATAGAACACTACGTGTTTCTCAGCTGACATGACATTATAAGAATCGTAATTTGGACGACGTGACAGTAGGGACTCCACGAAGGCGAGCCTTTTTCGTTTCAGACTCTGGTATCGTTTTACAAACGCCAAATTGAAATTAAAATTCTGTATGAGACACAAAGATTCTCTTCTTTGGAATTCAGCAAAAGGTGAGTGAAAGTTCCATGTTGGTGTCGCGTGAAAAGTACTAACCTTGAGTTCTTTTCGAGGTAAGAGTTTCACAAAAGATTTTGGATCCCTGAAGAAGTTCAGTGACAAACCATGAGATTAGTTTTTTAGTAAGTGAGATTAGTTTTTGTCTTTGTTTTGAAAAAGCTGTTAAACTCAGCTAGAGTATAGTAGCTCTTCGGACTCATGTTATTTTTATCGTTGCAATTTTTTGTTCTTTCCTCTTCCCACCCTTATTAGATGACGGGTACTCGAATTCTCCAGATGTACGCGGAAAATAGTTTTTTCCCCGCAGTTTTTTTTGACCGGTGAATATATTAGTCTGAGAAGTAGGTGGGCAATACTAACGTTCATTTTCAAATTTGTATTTATATATTTATTGTATTCATTTGGCTTTTGTTTGGGATATTTTATTTTTGTAAATATCATTTTTGTCATTCCCCCTACTTTTACAATTGTGTAAATATGGAATTAGCTTAGACCCTCATAGAGTGACTGGCTTGTTTTGTAGTGCGACAGATTTTCAGAATAATTGTATCGTTATGGTGAATGAAATATCATAGTATGTTTTAGATCCGTAGATAGAACTAGTGAAATTAAAGATAGAATAGTGATGACTAGTCTCTCCCCACCCTTTTCAGTCTTGTGTCAAATTTATAAATTTATGATAAATATTACCACTGTTAAGTTCCTGGTTGGTTGGTTGGTTGGGTGGTTGGATTTTATGGCATATCAACCTTCGTAGGTAATTTAATGCCAAATCCATTTTTATACAAATAATCATTTCTAATTCAAACAATTCAATTTAGTATGAGTACACAGTTTAATTGTCCAAAGCCTTTCTATTTCAAGCTATTCAGTTTAGTCAAACAGTTCTAATTCAAACAATTCAATCTAGCGTCAATACAGTTTCAATGTCAAAAACGGTTCTATTTCAAACAATTCATTTTAGCATAAGTACGCAGTTTAGTTCTATCTAAACCATAGATAGTACCCTATCAGGTGCTCCCACTCCTGGGAGCGATGGCAATCAAGAGGTGCTTCACATTCCCTAAACCACCAGCATCACTGGAACATCACCATCGGATTGTTTTGTGTCATGTCTTGGAGACTCGTTGAGGGGTGTCTTACCCTTCTGCAGAGATCTAGTCGGTGTATTCTACCGCTCCAGCCGACTAGACAATTAAGTTCATGGTGTGATGGCTACCGTTGTAAGAAATGGAAAGTGGGAAAAGTATGAATCCAATTATGGGTATGGGTAAATTGTAGAGCAAATTGGGGTCTTCAACTTTGGTTTGACAACTGCAGAAGGAAAACTCTTAATTCAAATTCTGCTTGAAATCAATCTTGTGTCACATCCTGCTTGTGCAAAGGGGTTAGGCAAGTATATATATATATATATATATATATATATATATATATATATATATTGAATCAGAGTTTTAGTCAAGCAATTACCTCTTCAACCCTGTGGTGTAATAGTGAGCTATCCTCGCAAATCTATTGTCCATGAGTAGTTACCCACTTCTGGCAAAATAAACTAAACTTGTTAAATGATTACCCATTATCATCATTCTTTATTTGTTTCTTACTAGTATTTGCTATTTGGCTAATCTTTTCTTTAATACCTTTTATCTACCGTCATTCATTATGAGCTTTTGGATCAATAACAATCTATTCGCCATGTTTCTCGCTAGCATAATTAGTTGATATTATAGTCATTTACAAAGCTTTGTAAAGTTTGGTACAAACTTTGCATTGTTGGGTGTGTAGTTTGACGTGAGGCCTTGATATTGTCAAGGAAGAAAACTGAGAAGCTCATATTCATACTTTTACATAACTCCCTCTTTATTCAGATGTTAATCAGATTGTGCAGCCCTTCATAATAGCGGCGTTTTCGTTTTGTACTATCATTAGAAAGGGAAGATAAATTCTCCAGGTATTCTTTGTTATGGTGGCTCAGAATGGACCAAAACCATTTACAAAAAGTTTTACACTCTTTGATTGGTCAGAATTTATAGCAATGAGTAGAGTTTTTGACTCTTATTTCCTGTACCCTCTTTTAAAAAGTTCTTTCTTTCTTTCTTTCTTTCTTTCTTTCTTTCTACTCGCCTCAAAACGTGTGTTTTTTGGTATCTCGAATCCAACTCTAGGAATCAAACTGAAAAGCCAGTCTTATGTTTATATTAGCCAATCAAAATCCATATTTTCATTAAACCTTCAGTTTTGGTTCCCATATTTTTGCACCGGAAAAGGATATAACCTTTGACGAATCAGTATGCCAATTATCTGGCAAATGTTGAATGGGCCAACAGTACCGAGTGTTCTCACTTACTCACTACTTTCTACGAGATCACCTTGTGAGGATCAATCTCACTATTCTGATAAGTTGGTCTGTTGGACGAAATTATTAAACCTATGCTCCAAATTGATTTTATACATGCCGCTACCGTCTACTGAAGCTTTTAATACATATGATTAATTGATAATACGCAGCAATCTGTTTCTGAATTGGTGTCGATTTGTTGGTATGTTTTTTTAATTATTAGTAATCGTACGTGATTGACAGCCATGTTGATGAATTTCTCGGAAGAGCATCTAATTAGATGATGTTATTTGCCCGTCGAAATTTTCCGCCATAACTCATCACAAAGCTCATTAATGGAGCAACCAGCGAAGAATGAAATCGTTCACAATTCGCCTGAGATAAAATACAACTTTCCATCGTATTCCAATTGTTTTTTTTATGCTTAAGAAATAGTAAATCTTATTCTTCGATTTCTGTGATAAGTGAAAAAAAAATCGTTCCATTTTGTGAAACTAAAATGACGTGAGTTGCTCTTATAAAAGCTACTGAATTATTTTCATTTTTCTCTTGTAAGATTTTGAGTTGGCAGGGTTCTGAATACGCTGGCAGTATCCCTTGCTGAATGGAAAGACCACTCCAAAGAAAAAAGGGTGTCCTGAGTATGGCACAAAACTGCTTCTGATGGTGAGGCTCTCGTTCTGAAAATCTGGGAAGTGTGGAGTATTCCTTCCTTATTATTACTCCCAGGTTTAATCTGACTTGTTCATAGAACAATATGTGCATATTTTATCGGTTTGGATACATTTGTGTATTCTTTTCAATTCTCCTTGTATATATATTGTGCGTACATATTAAATGTAAATGAACTTATTTTGTCTTTCCTTCCGTTTATTCAGTGTGAGGGTATCACGGATATACTAATGCTGATATTGGACTTTGGTGAGTGGGGACTCAATAAAATATCCCCCTACGCCCAAGTAACCCAATAGTTTCATTGGTTAAGTTTAAAACTGTAACCCTAAGAAAATATATTCAGTAAGAACTTTGAATAGGGAGGGATTAACTGGATTTACATTTTGTAAAAAATGACTCGGAGGTTGAAGTTTGCGTAATCCATTCTGAATTTCTGAAGCTTGAGAATTTTTATTACTTAGGATATTTGGAGTATTGACCGCATCTTTATTGTTAGACTCACAACGTTTCGGCCGATATGTTTTTCGGCCTTCTTTAGCTGTTTCATGTCGAGCTCAGAAACCTTGAACTGAACCTTTTAAAAGAAGCAGCATATATGTTGGGCTACAGCGCAACATATATGCTGCTTCTTTTAGACGTCTTATTCTCCAGTGTTTTTTCCCTATCAATTATTTTACTTCATCCCACAAAGGCAGACGGTTTTACTTTTCTTTCCATATATGGTCAACCATACCCGACTTTTCGACCTCTCCCCTGCATACTGCCTCTCGATGTTCTTCTAGCCTTACTTTTAGTGGGTGGCATGTCTCACCTTTGTATATTCTACCACAACTGAATAGGATGGAGTATAAGCAATTCTTGGTCATGTTGTATTCTGTAGGGGGCTTGATTCGGTAGAGATATTTTCGAAGAGTCGTGCCTCTGGTGAATATTGTCCTGATATCATATCTTTAAAATCTTTTCGGCAAGGTCTTTAACATAGGTCAGATAGACAGTGGCGTGTTTTCGGGTATTATTCTCTGTCGTTCAATCTAGATTTCTTGGAGCCGATGTTATGCTCCCTGGGAAGTTGTTGTGATCACAACTCAAATCCTTACAACTGAAATAAGTTCGTTTTTTACTGAATGCTTTCTTTATATGTCCTTGTATCAGAGTAAGCTCAACTTACATATTATTATTTCCCTTCAAATTTATGTACACTCAGTTTCTGATATAGTAAATCACTAAATCAACGAGCTCGATGCATGTGGGATACATTCAATATAAGATGAATAAAAATACTTGTAGACTTATATACTTCTTGGCCTAATGAGTAGAGTATTCGCCAATGGTCCGGTAGACCGGCGTTCAATCCCAGGTCGAGTCATACCAAAGACTCAAAAATAGTACTTGATGCCGCCTTCACTCAGCATTATAAGGTGAGGATCAAGGGTAGTGGAGCAATCCAAGGAAGGAGTAGCACCCTCCTTACTCCTGACTGTAGTAGCTATTGAAAAGGGAGCCTTCGGATCACTCTCGACTAAGGTCGCCAACTTTACTTACTTTACTTATATACTTCTTGGACAAAGTCAATTTTACAAAACTTCATATTTCTTGGAGCGTTCAATGGGGAACGAAATTATTGTAGCGACCATGTGAATATTTTAAGCCAACAAATGAAGTAAAAATATATTAAAAGGAAAAATTTAATGCATATTAGCATACTTAGTATACTTTAGTCAGGTGCAAGGCCATAATGTGACTCTCAAGGATTTTCTGTCACTGGATACACATATCTAGGTGTAATAATACATGTAAGCGTATCTGTATGAGTATATATGTATTGGCGTAGCATATATGTATGTATGTGCATATATACATATATACAGGAGGTGCACGTGGTGTAATGGTTATCGTCGTAGGAAATGGACTCAGCGACACGAGTTCAAACCCTGGACGAAACTGATTGCATTTCACATAGCACTAATACCCTTGGGAAAGGTATGAATCCAATTATTCTCCCACCAGCTATGGGTAAATAGTAAGGCAGACTGAGTTCTTCAGCCTTGGTGAGGCAACTAGTCTAGGAGAAGGAAAATTCTTAATTCAAAACCTGTTAAACTCTGCTTAAAAATTGACCTTGTGTTATATCCTGCCGGAGCGGAGGTGTTGGTAAATATGTATACATATATTTATATGTATTTATGTGTGTATATATACATATATACATAAATACATATGTATATGTATAATAGTATTAAATGGCGAGCTAAACTTGGAAGGATTGGTAGTAAAATAGAAAAAAGAGAGTTTCTGAATAAAATAGAAATGAAAGGATTATTTTTTATAAATGTCAATCATAAACTGAAATCTTCGGTGCTACTACGGTCAGAGATTATCAGATAAGAATTTTAGTTTTATATCTTTAGAGCTGGATGGTTGAAGCGTGAAAAGCACAGGTTTTTACCTGGAAATCAAACCTTGTATAGTCAGCAGAAGCAGGAAAGTGAATTCTAATCTCGAGTAGCACTTGGAGCAATTGCCTGCTGGACACGGAGAAAGAGGGCTGCTAGGCTAAGCTGGATTCCTTCCTCTGCCTACTGTCCGCTATAAATTCAGGTTGGTAGTTCAAGTCCATCAGCAGTTCGGGGTTAAGTTACCGGCCTCGTTAGGACAGAATCAGAGCTAGACACAGAAGGAGATAGAGAGCTTACCAGCATCCAAGTTTCACCTAAAGCCTACATTGTTATAATTAGGGTGTATTCGTCTTAGGTTGACAAACTTTCGCAACCCTGGATTGATCCGAGAAAAATTTTCATTGATAAAGAAGGTCATACGATTGGATTCTTGGGATCTTTTTTTTTGCTTTCGTAGACTTGATCCGTGGCTTCCACAGTTTCATCCAAAATCGAAGGCCGACTTCTTTTTAAAAACAAACGACATGGAAAAGAGGTTGGTTAGCCAGCGAGCCTAGGTGGGCTGTAAATTGGTACAGCCACAACAATAGGGAAGCACTCTGTAGGTATAGAATTAATCCTCAATGATTTATTCTACAAGAGGCAGACGGATAGTCAAGTCTTCCTATTATGTATATGCAAACTTATCTGAGTATGGCACAAGGCTATATGTAAGGAGCATTCAACGAAATCAAACTCACTACAGAGTTGTTGTAGACTGCTTGGTTAGCTCGTTTACCATAATCCAGTGCGAAGTTTCTTAATTATTTTGCGAGTTCATGTTCATCTGGTAAAAGACTATAACTGAGAAATAAAATAGCAATGGTCAGCTCATCGCAGACTCCCCGCAACAAAAAATATGCATAGGTTTATTCTAAGCGCAAGGACTCAGTAGTATGGCACTTAATGTGGATGGAACTCTCTACACAGTAGCTGTTTGTTTTGCTCGCTGATCACGGCACAAGGAACTAATGTTAGCCGGGAACGAGGCTAAAATATGTGCTGAAATGTGTGAATTAAATTAGAGTACTCTGCGGCAGAATCTTTAAACAAATTCATGTATATATGTGCACGTCTTTCATGAACATACACGCATGCGCACTTATACAAAAATGAAAGTATGCATCTAATTGATATATTGCCTTTCTGAGTTTTCCATATGCATCAAGTGATGTAGAAAGACTACCGCAACGTCCATCCTTCTGTCACATGTAGAGTTCCCGCTTCGTTGAATCTTTTTTTTTACTCTTCGTCATCTGGTAAAGCTCGATTGGTCAGGACGAGGAGTTAAATATTTGCCATTGGCCAGTAAGACATTTGTATTGATCACGTAATTGTAATTTAATTTCATTTTTTACTTCTTTAGAGTTCTGATTTGCAGAAAAAACATGAAAATTGAATTATTGCAAGTCATCGATTATGATGAATTAAAGCAAAGAGCATCTTGACTGGGAAGGGGTTTTGAAAGCGCAACACAGGTATGCATTAAAAAATTACTTGTTTTTTTTTTCCTGATGAATTTTATGCATTTATGGCTGCAAATTAAACATAAATGAAAACTATTTTTCTCAATCACATATCAATTTTTCAAGAAACATGATTTTATTTTTTAATTTTTTTAATTAAAAAAATGTTTAGCTATGAATTTTCTTCTAATTTTGTACTTAGGTTGGAAAATCATTTTGAGGTCAATTTTATCTATTTTGAGTGCAGAAAAGTCAGTGCAATTTTTTCCATCACGTAACATTTTTTTCACCAAATACATTTTCTACCTTTTCAAATATTTGATTGATTGATCGATTGATTCGTTAGTCTTAGTAGCATACCAACACTTCTAGGTTTATTTTATGCCTAGAGGTTAGGCAATCACATTCATATTTACAGCCTGAGTAGAATATACCGTCCATGGAGTGGAAGCACACTGACTTTCCAGTAAGGAAATATTCCCGGACACTGCAGTCAATAAAGAGGTTCATGTTGACTGTCTGTTGAAAAAAGTGCAACTCTAGATAGTGCTTCCAGTTGCCAAATCCTTAGGCAAAATTCACTTTATTAAATAACTCTGTCTGTCTGACTGGCTCTCACTCTCTCTCTCTCTCTCTCTCTCTCTCACACACACACACATATGTATAATCATCTTCCTGCTGATAGCACGGATTCCCTTGATTCTCCCTCGCCATCCGTACCTATCAGTACTTTGGTAAGTCCCCTAAATGTCATCCAGTGCCCTCACAGAGCAAATGAATGTAAGTTTTTGGCAATCAGCTAACACTAGTTTGTTCATGTGTGGGAGCTCATTGGAGAACTTTGCTTATGAGTTCGTCCTTACTTTTCCAGTAGTATCCATTATATCTTGCGTGTATTTCTTGGATGGTTTGTGAGATGGGAAGTAAGTGTCCGTACAGCTGTTGTTTTGTAGGCTGTTGCTTCCAGGATTTGTTCTGAACAGCATTTCGCATTCTTGTATAATTCCAAGAGGTACAGCTATACAGTAGTACTGATACGGCTACGTTTTATTTAATTAGAGAGATTAGATTTTATTATGTTCAATAACCAATCAACAAATCTCATGTTTTGTTTCTTATGTTCAATAACCAATCAACCAATCTCATGTTTTGCTTATGCGTATCTTGACGTCTCTTTCAGTCGATGAGATATTGCTACTGAGGTGTATGAACTGGTCTACAAATTTCAGAGGATTGTCATTTAATGCGGAATTGGCACCATATAGTTTAAAAGATATGAAATTTTTTTGCCCGAGTCTAAGTAGAGACCAATACCTCTTGCTGCTTGCTTCATGTCAAGAGATTCGGCTTGAGCAACTGTATCTGCAAAAAGCGCCAGATCATCCACGTAGTCTGCATCAGTAATAGGTTTTGCAGGATTGTGTTTGCTTCTTCTATCATCCTTATGAAATTTTTCTCTTTGAAAAGATCTATTGATATTCATTGTTAGTAATTTACGCAGATTATGAAGATAAATGGTGCCAATGTATCTCCTTGTAAGACCCCAGCGACCAAGAAGAGAATGATCTTTAATTAAAAACTGATGTCAACATGCGTATAGATAAAGCCTGGATTACCATTGATAGGTTATCGACCAAATGGAAATCTATCCTCTCTTTTATCTTATCTATAAAACGGGAATTCTTCCTAGCAGTAACCGTGTAAGAACTACTGTATGGTCGGAGTACTTGAACTCTACCAAAACTCTTACAGAAACACCAGGATTCTTTTTTTTTTTTTAGAAAAATCTTGGAAGTAACATCCTACAAAACTGTACGGCTACTTACCTCTCATATCTCAAATCATCCAAGTAAGATGAGCAAGACATATTGGGCACTGCTGGAGAAGTAAGGATGAACTCATAAGCGATGTTCTCAACTGGAATCCTACGCATAGACACACCAGTGTAAGCCGACCAGCAAAAACTTGCATTCATCAGCTCTGTGCGAAAACTGGGTGCCGTCCAGAGGACTTACCATATCAGAGAGAGAGAGAGAGAGAGAGAGAGAGAGAGAGAGAGAGAGAGAGAGAGAGAGAGAGAGAGAGAGCGTGAACTAAAGGAAATTGTACTGTCGGCACGCCTTGATTGATGATGATGATGTATGTGCCTTGTCTGTTTTCATGCTCCGTGCTGCTGCTTTCTTCTCCATCCTTATTGCTGATAAACTGGTTACGCTTTCTTGGCAGTTTTCTGGTTGGTTTGCAGTATGACGACGTTCGGGTTGAGTTTCCAATTGTACAGATCATTGCAATACTCTGTCCACCTATTCGACTTCATCATTGCTAATAACTTGCCATTTTTGAAATCAATGAAAACTGATCTAAGTTAAGGACTTTGAGGATGCCTCTGGAATGTTTACTCTTTCCTGTGATTATTCCCTCCTAACGCCATTACATTGCTCTTTTATATAACTCTTGGCAGTTTCTCATGTTCCCCCAGATCTCTTTTATTTATCCTTTGATATCGCGTACTTATCTCATTATTTGTATACTGTCATCTTTTGTCGCAAAAAAATTAGGATCTATTTCGTGATCCAGAGACGAAGTTATTTGTGCCCCTTCAGCAATTTTTCAGTTATTGTAAGTTGCACTTCTTCGATGACGTTGGTGAAAGTATCTACTTCACTGATGATCAATTTGAGGGCTACGAATTAACCAGCAATTTGAACATCGACACCAAGTATTTCTGTACTCTTCGGTTCGTTTTCGTTTTCTTTGTGTAATGGCATATCAACCTTAGAGGGTAATTCAATGCCAAAGCCACCCTTTTAGAACGACAGTAGTGGCGCTATTCATCCAATATCTGGGGGGATAAAAGAGTTCAGGCCTTTCTCAAGGGTATTAAGTCTGAAAGTGAACGTCAGTGCTCAACTGGTGTTTGAACTCGCTTACTACGATGTCGCAGTCCAGCACGTTTGCCACAATGCCATGGGGACTCTCTTCGCTGTATCCTTTAGCTTCATGAAGTAGATACGGATCATTTTGAGACAACAATTGACTTTTAGCTTTAATTTGAAGTTTAACCAGCACGATTTTAGGATTCTCGGCACCAGTTCTTGCATTTGCTTTGTTAACGTTCGATTTGAAGTGTTGTAGAACCAGTATTAAGTCAGACAGGTTGTGTACTAGTTCATTAATTGACTGCCGGGTACCGGTTCTTGATAGCTGATAGAGTTGTAGAGTATTAGATAGAATGAAGAAGTGACTTATATTTATGTCTTTTTAGTGGACCTGTGACTGTCAAATAACAATATAATTTTTAATTACAATATGATTATGCAACTACATACAATAGTAAAAGAAAACGTTCTGTACACGAGGTAGGAGTGAAAAGACAAAGCGAGGAATTTAGTTTCCGTTTTTGGTTAATGCTCATTAGCTCATGAGCATGAAGTTTTTCAGCAGAGAAGGTATTATTGGTGCTGTCCAAAGAACTTTGTAAGTCTGGAACTTTGTTACTTCTTTCGTCAGAGTTTTCTTCTGGTGGCAGGATTTCTTCTGGCGGTAGTTTCGAAATGTTTTCTCTTGATCTCTGTTTTGACCCAGACTCGGAGTTCATTTTAAAAGAAGAACATTGTAGACCTAAACATCTTAGCATAGGCATAGATGCGAGGAGATGGTCTTTTTCTGTAAAGAAGTGACAGTCACTAAAAAAATAAAAATAAAATAAAATTACTGTAACACAATTAAAAAGTGACATTCCAATAAACTGGTGGGTAGTAAAAAAACTACGAATAGTTTTCGATATTCAATTGATAAAACGTTTATTATTATAAAGTGCTAAAATACAAACTCAGTTTTTTTTTTCGCTACTTCCTGTTTCACGTTTCCAGATTCATTAACCGAGGAATAAAAGTGATCGCAACGAAGCGTTGAACTTCAAATACTGAAGAAAAAAAGTTATTTTGTACTTTATATATATATATATATATATATATATATATAGTTTGCTATAAACAGTTTAATATCAGTGAGAGAGCACATATATCTAATTTAGGATAGCTTAGACCCTGCGTCAACAGCACTTGGTGACCGTCAGTTTCTCACCTATGTGATCATATCGATGATCTCTGAGACGAGTAATTTATAGTCACTGAGCAACGTCCACTCTATGTCTTCGCTATCCTAACTATATATATATATATATATATATATATATATATAATCAGTAAGAAGAAAAATGTAACAAAAGAGACGTGTTTTAGTTTCAAATGATATTTTATTTGAAATGTTTATATTGTTTAAAAAACATGCATTTCACATTTGTTCGCCGGGCAAGAATAACATCTAAAGCAAGGCTTACATACAACAATTGGATTTAATACAATTTTCTTTTTATCCCATTTGAAAGTTTTTCATTTTTTCATTTTCAAATTATTAAAAATAAAACAAATAATACTACATATGTAATTCTTAAAAGAACTTTTATTTTTTTAATGGCTGACATTCTAATTTAGTGATTTCTAATTTAGTGATTTCTTAATATATAAGAAATCACTTAATTAGAAATAAAAAAAAAGAAAGTAAACAGAAAAATTCTCAATCATCTTTTCCACCTTCTATCTTTGTCACTTCCTTGTTCAACCAAGCAGTGTAAAAGTGAAAATTATATATAGATATAATCTATTATTTCCAGTTCTATGTATGTTAACGGGTTTGTTGAAAGGTACAAACATTACAGAGATCCCATTTCCAAAGGAAGAAAGTCTCAAATGTTTTATTCTCTTTCACTTCCTGCCGAATAAAAAAAAAAAAGAAAAAAAAAAGAAGAAAATTTGCATGATTCAGAATATGAACTGCCGAAATTTGTATGTCGTTAAAATCTCAGGACTATTCGATAATTTGATTTTATGACATTCGAAAAGAATATATATTTAAATGACACGATTAGAACAGCCGATACAACGGCCTCGTTTTGAGAATTAATCAGACTATTCGCTGTCACATAAAAATTATAAAATATCTACGTTTTTCACCTGTCCGGTTATTTCTGTTTCAACGAAATCCTATTTCGTTTTCTAATTTTGTAATATTTGGTATGTAATTTGAAAGAATAAGAAATATCGAGTTGTTGATAAAAACTGGAGGGTAGCATAAAAAATGAAGGAAAGAAGAGAGAAAAAGAAAAAGAAAAAAGGATATGTTTGTGTGTGTTAAACATGTATACGAGTAAAGTTTTATGTACAGCAGTATCGTTTTGTTAAGAGGTACGTGTCAACAAATAGATCTTAACCTCAATCTTAGACGCTTTATTTAAAATCAGGATGACGACATCAGTAGTTAACAATTAAGACAAAAAAAAAAAAAAAAAAGAAAAGAAAAGACACAAATTAAATTGGTAGAAGGTTACAGTTAGACATTAAAACTGTTTTGTTTTCTTTAACCAATTTGTCAACATCAAGAGAACATCATAACACATGATATTAAAAGATTTAAGTATCTTCATAAATGAAAGACGTATTGAAGCAAATATTTCACCGTTACCATTAACATCACCACCACTATTACCGTCCATAGTGAAGTGAGAGTTAACTACTCTTGAATTTAAAAGAGTTTTATTTTAGCGGAGGATTCACAGCAATTACTCCGTATTGGTGTTACATACATACATACATACATACATACATACATACAGAGATTAACGAAATGACTATTGTACAAACGGATATAATTTTGAATAAGCTTGTCCCATCGGGATGTTCATAGGAAAGCTTAAAAACAAGCATTTTAAAGATTTTTAACAATTAAAGAAATGATAAGAAATAAAAGAAGTAAGCAAGCAACAACAACCTTTCATTGCATTGTGAATATGTGTACGTTTATCTTAAGAAAATTTCATCATCATCATCATCAGTATGTGCGTAAACTGAATAGATTACTTCTAAGCATTATAAAAAATAACCGTTAAAATAACATCTCATTTACAGACATCACATTTACAAAAAGATAAATCAGTGATCATAATAAATAATCAGTGCTAAAACTTTAGTGTGCTCCAAAATCTGCCGTCACTAAGAATGACTGCGTTCATTTAAATCATTGAAAGGGACGCCATTTTGAAAAACTATTTGTAATTTCAAAGGTTTCTTTTGCTCATATGGGATCGTTTGAGCGGTATAATTGTTAAACTTACAATGTGCCACTTTTAGTTGACGGCTTATTTGTTAACATGAATATTTTTATAATCAAGATTTTGCAACATATTTTTAATAATATAAAAGAAAACAGATTATCACGAAAGCAATTTTTCCACTTTGATTGCAATCTTCACTCATACAAAGATCGAATGCTGAAAGCAATATAAATGTAAAGATGAATAAAAGGGGTTAAACTTTAATTCTCGTTTTACGAAATAATAATATTTTGTTGTTTAGTGACGAAGAAATTAAACATCCAGCTGAGCTTTAAGTCATTAAATCTGTTTAAAATGCAGTTAGACGAAGGTTTTAGTTGTTCGATAAATGACAAAAAACAAGTAGTTTATATCCGAGAAATGTCGATCTTTTGGAATATTACTTCTGTCTATTAAACAGTCATAAAAAAGATTATTTTCATCTTGTTTGCTGGAGATTCTGAACAATGAATAAACGTATTCCAGATTGGGAAATTATGAGGTGGATTTTGAAGAGGGGAGGTTGGAATTCGCATGGCTAATAATATTCAAATGAATTCAGAAAATGAAAGTGGTTGTGGGATGAATAAATATTATTTTAGATTCGCTTTTGAATTGATTGTAAGATGGAAAAAGTAGAATGAAATTAAAGATTCGAGCCGGTTTTAGTTTGTTTACACATTTGTTTCGCTTTTTCTTTTTGGTTTGTATCAACCAATCACAAAGTAGAAATCGTTTTCAAATGCATCACGAATACAAGTGTAAAGTATTGTACGTAAACACAGCCAAAAAAAAAAAAAAAAAAAAAAATGAAGTTATCAGACATATAAATTTGTCATTTTCTTTTTGTGTGAAACTACACAATTTGAATGCAAACGAATTTAGCTAAATGTAAAATTGAAAAAATAAAAAGCCAAGCTGCAATTTTTCTTTGCTTGTAAACAGCGTCATAAATTAAAGGAAAACTTCACATTGATCAATATCCTCATATCTATATATATGTATAACCACACACACACACACACACACACACACACACACACACACACACACACACACACACACACACACACACACACACGCATGTATGTGTGTGTGTGTATGTGTGTGTGTGTGTGTGTGTGTAAGAGAGAGAGAGAGAGAGAGAGAAAGAAAGAAAGACAATTACACATATATATGTGTATGTGTTTGTGTGAGTGTATGTGTGTGCGTGAGAAAGACAAAGACAAAGACAATATATATATATATATATATATATATATATATATATATATATATATATATATATATATATACCGATGATTATATACAAAAATAGAACTGCAATGATTTGAAGATACACAGACAAACCTAACATAATGATTGGAAAAAGAGTGGGACGAAAGGGATGCGATTTCTTCTAAATTATTTACAGCAGGTCTTGAAAATGAACTGAAGATAAGTGAGAATAAACGAAGATCATCTGAATAATTAAAGATTTATTAACAACTTTTTTTTATCAATATCAAAATCTCAATCATTTTTTCATCTTAAAGGAAAATTTGAAATATTCTTGTATTAATTACAAGAAATATTAAGTGATATGAATAGAGTTTCAAAGAAGGAAATAAAACAAGTGCTGTTTAATTGTATTCCGAGAACGATAAATAAAATTGTGAATGAAGATATGAAAGTTTTTCAGCGATACAGCTACTCGAACATATGAAAAAATTAAAGAAATATCAAGAAAATAAGATGATATATTGGGAAAGCATTTAGTAAAAATATATAATAATGGAAATCACTTTACCGCTATACTTCAAACGTATGGTGTATAATGATATATGAGTATGAAACATAGAAATTAAGAACTGCGTAGAGATCATTGCAGAGATAAAAAGAGATCAACATAGATTTGAGATCAGAGTAAAGCAAGAGATATCATAGAAGAGATATCCTACAAAAAAGGCAGCGCTAGATTAACCATTAAACAAAATAAGCACATGGTTAGGGCATCAAAGAAAGAGTGGGCGCTACAGAGATCTGATCGAAGAGTTTGCAATAAAAAAAGGTACGAGAAAATTTTTCAAATACAAATTAAATGGAAGCATATGGAATCAAAAATCAGTTTTCATCTAAAATTGAAAGTTCCAGTAAAATAATGATTTATTCTTTTTCTTGTGGTAAATTTTATTCAAGTTGTCTTAAAAAATCATTAAAAATTCTGCAGTCTTTATTTATAGAGGCACCATAAGTGCTTAGGACCTTTAAAGACTTAATTCAACCCTAAAAAAGGAGGAAAATAGAAAGAGCCAAAAGTCTACAGAATCGTGCTCGATGAAGTCCAAAGAAAATGAACTTCAAAGAGACGGGATAGCTGTATTTGCTGATGAAACGTATATATACCGTATTTTGATGATTATAAGACATAAAAATCAACATCTGGCGCTGCGTTAAACATAGTAAGGGCCAGACCTTGTGTCAGATTTAGAATTTACGGATCACCCTAGTTTAATGATCTCAATAACTTTAGAAGGGATAAATATAGTATATTTTTAACATATTTGATGCTAAATTTATGGTGGGTCATATATGCAATTGCATCTTACATACCTTAAAACACACACACACACACACACACACACACACACACACGTGTGTGTGTGTGTATACACGAATAGACATGAGGATATTGATTTGAGTGATTTGTGAACTGTAGATTTTGTTTTGTCATATAAATAGCTTCTGGTATAGTAAATTTTAAAATAAAAATAAAGATAAAAAATATAAAATAAGAAACATAAAGTTTAAGTGAAAATAAATAAATAAAAAAGGCAATTGATGAGACAAGACCCAAAATGAGTGATGCA
The DNA here is from genome assembly GCA_963585895.1 of Sepioteuthis lessoniana. Taxonomy (NCBI): domain Eukaryota; kingdom Metazoa; phylum Mollusca; class Cephalopoda; order Myopsida; family Loliginidae; genus Sepioteuthis; species Sepioteuthis lessoniana. The sequence continues at coordinate 60,147,762 of OY757910.1, read as the reverse complement.
TTGAAGTGCATTATTTCGAGGCAGAGTTTTACTTTTGTAATGTACAGAGGTCGTTTTTTCTTCTCAATCCAAGTTATTGACGGCATTTCATTGGACCTGATATTTTAAGGCGGACCATTAAAAAGAGTCAAGAGATCTGCCAAGAAAGCAGATTCAATAAAAAGATTTAATGCCGATTAATTCAATTGATAGTTTTTGTTTTTACGCAGCAGTAAAGAATGGATCTTGCTTCACCAGCCATAAATAGAAAAATGAATCGTGAAGACAAAGCCATTAACGAAAGAGAGAGAGAGAGAGAGAGAGAGAGAGAGAGAGAGAGGAGGGGGAATACTTGAGTCAGGTGCAGGCTTCGTCATGATGCGGTTAAATAAAAAGTTAACTAAACGAAGCAAACGACACCTATCTTATTTCAAGCTATTCTATGTTTGACAGGCAACGTGTGTTTGATTCTTCATTAACACGAGCCTAGAATTGTGCTAAAGCAGCTAGTCAACTCTAATCTAAGAAGTCACATCTAACGTAGTCGCCATAATGATCATTTCATTTCATTTCACCACTACGTAATAACCTCCATGACTACATAACTGCTACTACTACCAACACCTTTCGAATAATTTTTATCGCTATGGTTACGTGTTTCCTTGGTTCGTGATTGTCACTTTATTATTATGTCTTCTACTCTGCTAGTTAATTGTAAGGCACCTCCCCAACTGGATTTTCCAGCCAAGGCCGGAGAACTCACTTTTCCATTCTTCTCAGCATCAGATTTTAGCTATAGCCTCAAATAAACCGAGTTTTCTCGTGTTGTGTGCGTGAGTCTATGTTACAGCGAACCCTGGCAACAGAAGTAGCAGCAGAAATAGCGAGTTCCTTTCCTTCCTCTCTTTATCTTTTTTTAAAGTCCAACATCTTTGGACGTTAAGTCATTTGGTCGAATGATAATAAGTTTTATGGACACAAATTAAAATCACATATAAAAATAATGGTGGCACAAGGTTGGGGCAAGAATAATCAGGAAAGAGACTTGGCTCTTCTAAAAGAAAAAAAAACAACATATCAGCATCCACACACACACACACACACACACACACACACACACACACACACACACACATATATATATATATATATGTGTGTGTGTGTGTGTGTGTGCATACACACATATAAGTATGAACTTGTGCGTCTACACGCAGTTGAATTTGGACATACGGGAGAATACATATATATTTATATATATATATATGTATATATATTATGAAATTGTGTTGCATACATGTTTTTGTGATTCATACCACATACATGCACACAACAATTTATTCATCTATTTAAACCAAAAATAAGACCTGACATCATTAAATATTTTTAGATATTGACATGATCATCGTCTCAACAAATATTTGGTCACAATAATATTGGGTAAATTGTTTTGCCAAGTTCGCCATTTTCGATCTTTCAGATTGAAATTATTTGAAAACGAAGTCTCTTTTTATTTGTTCACGGGTGCTAGTTTCTGACCAATGGTTAGCAAACTAATTTTGCTGTCGACTGTTGATAAATTTGATCTTCACTTGGTGTCTCTTTGTAGTGACTTCTGAACTACACTAGATATCTACAAATTATGTATTTACGGAATTTATTTTTCTTTTATAATAACGTGTCTTGAATTGATAAATTCTATATTGTACACAAAGAAAAGAAAAGAAAAGAAAAGAAAAAAGAAAAGTAAAAGAAACTAACAAAAACAAAAAACAAAACAAAACAAAAAACAAAACAAAACAAAAAACAAAGAAAAAGGAAAAAGAAAGTAAAAACTTAACAAAATATAAAAGGTCGCTCGACTTTATCAACCAAATAAATATCTGGGTAACACTGTGTAGAATCTTACAACAAATATAGGGATTTCTGCACACACACACACACACACACACACACACACACACACACACACACACACACACACACACACACACACACACACACACACATATATATATATATATATATAGCTTTATTTCTAAAATGTCTAATATACGAACTATCTCACTACTGTGTAGACAGCAGTAGACACGGCAGACCTTTTTTTTCAGAACCAATAGTGACTTTGAACATTATTTTTGGTGTTTTGTTTCTTGTTTTTGTGTGTATGTGTATGTGCGCACGCGCACGCGCACGCGTGTGTATGTTTGTGAGTGAGAAATTGAATAAAAAACAAGAACGGTTTCACATTCATCAACAAAGCAATAAAAAATGTAGTTAGGTTTTCCAAGAAAACAGTGTGCGTGAAAACAAACTAATTTTTCCTCGTTTTTTTTTTGTAAAGACTTTAAAAACTAAAATCATCTGAGGATTTTGGGAGCAAAAACATGTTGGGAGAGAGAAACAATCGGAGAAAAAACATTTACAAATGTTTTATAACAAAGCTACTCACAAAATCCACTTTTTAAAATAATAATAATAATAATAATAATAATAATAATAATAATAACTATCACTTCCAATAAAAACAAAAGGATATGTCCCTTTAATCAAATAACAACTTCAATCATTTTTAAAAACTTTCTTAGCTTTTGAACCATACCTGACATTAAAAATAAAGGTAAAAAAGCGGACAACATTGAATTAAGTCTTTTCTCCAGATGTATTTTGTTCTTTCATATCTTTTCCGTCTATTTTTTTAAAAGTTATCTATTCTTTCATACACAGTATAATGAAATACTTTGATATTTTCTAGAAAAATATATTTATATCTGTGTATGAAAAGTTCTGCTTAAAAACTTCATTGATTTTTTTTATCTTTTAAATATACGTAGATACACGCACAAATTTCACTCAGTGAAGTACACGCATTTCGACAGATATTTTAGATTTAGGAAAATTACGTCATGTTTTAAAACGTATCAAAGTCATAATTAGATTAGCTGTCAGTTTGTATGTCTTTAGGAAGACTCTTTCATCATTTTAAGGAGGAAAAAAAGGAGTGTGCTAAAACACATATGGATGCATCATAGTTTTAGGAATCTGTCTCAATTACTTTGTGAAATTTAGCTTGACCAACATGTATTTAAACCTCAGAAATATGGGGCACCAATAAAATACTTTTTTCACTTTTAAAACTTGCGATATGTTTTGATCAAACTTTCTAACGAGAGAGAGAGAGAGAGAGAGAGAGAGAGAGAGAGAGAGAGAGAGAGAGAGAGAGACTTATTAAAAATCTGAATGGCTATGGGGGTCACATAGAATCTGAATTTAAACATTTATTCGTTCAATTTTAAATGTCATCAGGATTTATTTCGAATCGATATTCTGATATTAACTTTATAGTACTCGATTATGAAAGCTACAATTCGATCATTTAAAAAATGTAGTTGTCTTGTTCGCTTAATTAATGAAAAATTCAGGGTCCATCCTGAGTAATTACGCGTTGCTTGTGATCCCTTTTCAACATTAGGTATATATATATATATATATATATATATATATATATATATATATATATATTGAGTATGTGAGTGTAAAAAGTTTTGTTCTGTGTACGTTTAAATTGATACCCGTGACTCGTAGTTAATATAGTCAAGAGTACTAAAGATATTTATTGATGCCCCAAAAGAAGTCAGACAAGATGGTAGACATCCCTACCACACCTGATTCTTCTTTTTATTAAAAAAATCATCGTCGTCATCATTTTCATCATTATTTCACAGCCTCTATATACAAGTATAACCGTATAACCGTATTCGGCTTGTATATACACATATAAGTATAATAATATTTTTTCTTTTAACGAAAGTATAGAAAACAAATAAACAAGGGAAAATATACAAAAAAGATGGCGCCTAGAATGTTACAACATCGCCAGTTTTACAGTCTTAGGTTTACGTGTCAGTACCGATTTTTTTCCGCGTTCTTTTCGGTTTATGATGAGTTACATGACTATAAGTTTAAAAGTCACGTCTTGTAGATTATATTTCCTTTCATATTTTTTAAAAGTCCTTTTCTTTGTTACCTGACAAGCAAAATCTTTAATAATCCAGGAAAACTGCAGTAGTATGAGATTTGTCGCCTAAAAATTCTAAAACTGTAATAAAACAACTGCCGATGTCACGGACATATTTTTGTTTGCATTAAATTTAAAAAAGAAACAAATATCAATCCAGTTTTAAATGAAATCCAAAAGGAAGGTTTCATCGGATTTCACAGCCAGGAGACGAAAGTTCCCCGGAACCCAAAGTTAAAAGTTGCGTTAATATCTTTTTGTTGTTGTTGTTGTTGTTGTTGTTATTGTTGTTGTTCAAGCAGTTTAAACTGATCCATCATTTAAAGAAAGTTACGCACCACTGATCAACATCATTTTGTGCTAACCAGGATTTTTTTTGCCAGGCCTAGCTAATTCAGTAACTGAGCTAGATAGACCTGTGATCAACACATAGGGATGGGGGGCTCACTTGTAAAACACCTTCATAAATCTATCAAAAAGGCCTTCATATTTTTTAACCTTTCTTGTTTTGCTTCTTAGATTTCGAAATAAAATTTCGATAATGCCTCACACTGTCCTGAATTTGTATTTTTGTTTTTGGTTCGCTGTCTATTAGATGAATAATTTAATTGGCTGCTTCTTAGTTTCCGAATTATGATCTGCCTCAAAAATCAAATGCTTCCATAACATAAGTAGATCATCGGAAGTACCATGCTATGACCCAGTTACCAAGTCAAATAAAAATATGACCGTTATTTTCAGTTTTCTACAGTGGGCAAAACCTCGTTTTACGCACAATACTTTCAGAGGTCTAACTTAAACATTGGATTTTAATAATTATCAATGTTTTTTAATACTCTTAAGGATCCATTTTCCAGATACATTTCTGCAGACCTTCTTTTGATTGTCTTTAATACAGTCAGACTTGATTAGTAAACCACAACTAAAGTTCACTAAAGTCTTTCGCGTGAAAACAGGCATAAAACTTAACAAGTAGATTATTGATTCTAATACTATTTTTCCCCGTCCGTTTATTTTATTTTTACTTTCTAGTAATAATAAAAGAAAAAAGTTGACCAGAAACCTCGACAGTCTTTGAATTCTTCTCTAACTTAGAATTTAAAACCCGAGCAGATAATATTGACTGACTGGTTGATGTGAGCACTATTGGTGAAGACCTAGTTAGCAAGACCAATAATGGATCAGCTGGTTGGCAGGCAAAGATAGAGAGCATTTATTGCTGCTCAACTTGCTGACAACCACACAAGAAAAGTGTGCGAGCTGCTTGTTTTAGCAAAAGAAGGGTACCGTGGGAACTGGCTGATAGTCATCCTTCACTTTTACTTTTGATATCCGGAACTGCGTTCCTGCGACGCCAGAAAACACCTAAGTTCTTGCTGAGTTTCTTTAGATGCTCAACCCACAGGTTTGTTTCCTTATCGTCTTCACCCTGAATAAAGAAAAAAGAAAAAAAAATGATTAAAGATTTGAGATTCAAAGTCTCTTCTCCAAAAGAAATAAAAGAAAACAATAGGAACCCATTAATTTATAAGTTGGTTGTTTGTAGCTCCAGTCACGTTTGCAAGGGCATTTCACCTATAGAGGCTTTAAGGTATATGAAATTTGAAGCCCTTCTAAGGTAAAATATTGGAAACACACACACACACACACACACACACACACACACACACACACACACACACACACACACACACATATATATATATATATATATGATGAATTAGTGCTTATAAAAACTAATGATAAAATAAAAATGTACTAAAAAATGGGCCCCCGATTGTGTGTGATCCTAAGCTATATATAGTTAAATAATATATTATTTAGCTTATAGGTAAGTTCAGTACTGAGGGAGGCAATACAAATGGAGGGGATGGTAAAAATAATTTATGTTAAGATTAGCATATAAAAATTAGTTCACATCACATTCATAAAGTTGGTGGGCGGAGAAGTGATTTTCTGTAGAACCGTGCTTCCGTTTGTAACAAGCCCGAAGCTATAAGGATCAACCAATCATATTTGTTTTTTTATTATTTTTCTATTATTTTGGTGGCACATTTTTCCAAAATTCGGAAGGAACCAATTAGTAGAATATTTTTATTCATTAAATTTCTTCTTTACATAAATTTTTACATTTGTTTACTTACTTATTTACAAAGAATCTTTTACAAGGATATTTACCAGGTATTCACATATTTTATCCAGGTTAAAATCAGCATCTTCGTTCAGATTGTTGCCATTCGATTTTCTCTGGTTGTATTTTGAGTGTTAAGCTTTATATTTTAATTCAGTTAAGGTTATAATGATTATGAGCGAATCAATGAGATTTTCTTACTTTGAATAAATAAGTTTCCTTGTTCCAGTCTTGAACTTCAAAAACCTTTTCAGATTCTGGGTTGAGTGTGATCACACATTTATCAAGGAAAAGTGGATCCTATAATAATAATAATTATAATAATAATTAGTATCTCAAACAAAAACAATTAAACACAGTTACTATCTATACACAAATACATCCTGATATGTAGATTAAAAGGTAGATCAATTTAAAGACTTAGGTTGGCAGATTCGAACAGATCGAGATAGAAAATTAACAGTTTTATATAAATAGCATTCGAATTACTTTCATGAAGCATTTTCAATTACCGTAATTATTCGTGTATAATACATACCCCCATAGGTGAAAGCCTAAAAAAACGAGAAGTAAATATTACCTTTTTTCCACCTACACGCGTCTCTATATTCGTGACGATATTACTGAAAGTAAGTTATATCTATGATCCAAACTAACTAATATATAACAAATACTTTTGTTTTATTCCGCCACGGTGGAATAGTCACTAGAATGCGTGTTTTAAATCATTTGTTTCTTCTAATTGTGAACTTATTTTCACCAAAAGTTTGTTACATTTACGTGTGGACATGTCCTTGCCTTTGCTCTAAATATTGCGTAAATTTTGTGTTTCGAAACATTACACAAAATATTCTTATTTTTAGTTGATACAAACCGGATAAAAAATTGAACAATTGTTAAATTTAATTCAAATTTAACTGCTACAAATTCCAAAAAGTCAATGCATATTATATCTGATGTTTTTTCTAGAATTTCGTTGCCGAAAGATAGGGATGCGTATTATACAAAAATGCGTGTCATACACGACTGTTAATGGGATTCATTTTGACTAGTATTTGTCTCACCTTATTTCTATTGGTTTTTATCGCAAGGCTTGACATTTTACGATTGTTAAAACATTGGTTCTGTCTAGTTTTCTTATCAACATTACCTTTGTAGCATAAATATATACCAGATTTCTCAGAGGTCACAACGTTAATGAGTATCTCAGTTATAAGTAGCTGGTGTTCGAATTGTTTCATATATCAGACCATGAACGTTTCCCATCATCTAACATTCTAGAGCGATTAATTATATTCTAATATTTGTATTTACTCAATCCTTCCGTTACGAGCAGGGTACGACATAAGGTCAATTGTTAAGCTGAGTATAGCTAGTTTGAATTCTGAGTTTTCCTTCTCCAGGACCAGTTACCATAAGAAGGTTAGCGTCCATTCTGTCCTACTAGTTACCCATGGTAGGAGGAGAATAGTTGGATGTAGTCTCGACGAGGATCTGAATTTGGGTTGCCGTGTCCATGAACACCTCATATTCCAAAGTATACTTCTAAAATCTACAATCCTCAAGTGATGTATAAAATGCACAGAGAAAAAGTTACAGATATTGTGTTAGTCTAGCGAGCTCATACTAAGGAGTTTGTTTCACCAGAGTTCCCCAAGAAATTGACTCTAAATTTAATATATTCCTATATTGTAAAGTTATCGTATTGAATCTTACCTTGACTATTTGATATCTGCTTCCTTTACATCTCAGAGTAACCAGCGCTGCCTGTCGTATGGGCGTTTGTTGAGTAAAGAGTAATTTCTTTGGAATACACCCTTCTTGTTGTGGCTGAAAAAAATAAAATAAAGATAAAATATAAAGGAAATGATCTACAAACGTAAGGAAAGTATCATTAGTGCGCATGCTTGAAGCTTATTTTTATTGCTAATACTTTTAAATCATCACGTATAATATTCTTAAAGGAATGCTTCATTATTTTGGTGCATTAGAAAATTGCACGAAATAAATTCATATTCTTATGATAAAAAAACTTCAATTTAGTCTCGACTTCAGAGAAGATCCGACATTTTAACAATAACATAGAAAAGAAAGAAGCATAGGATCTTGGAGTAAAGACGGTTTGCTTCCTTGATTTTAACGGCATATCAACCCGTCCAGAGTTATTTTAGGGATAGTGGTGTGGGAATCAGGGGTTCCCTGAGAGAAGAAGGAGGTGACTCACCTTCTTCTGCAAAGGAAAGCCGCAAGCAGAAGACCGAATTCATGGTGTTGGATTTGCCATCAGAACAGCTTTGCTGAGGAGCATGCCTATGCTACCAGTTGGAATCAACGAGCGCCTCATGAAACTGCGCATCTCTCTCAGCAGGATCAGATACCTCACAATTATCAGCGCTTACGCCCCGACACTTACAAGCCCAGATGATGCCAAGGAACAATTTTATAAACAGTTTGACCAAGTCATCAGGTCAACCCCACCGAGCGACAAACTAGTCATCCCTGGAGACTTTAATACGAGGGTGGGAAGGGACTACAGCAGCTGGGAAGGCGTTCTGGGCAGACACGGAGTAGGCAAGATCAATGACAACGGCCTGCTCCTCCTCAGCCAGTGTGGAGACCACAGCCTCTGCATCACCAACACCTTGTTCAGGATGGCAGACAAGTAGAAGACCACCTGGATGTACCCCAGGTCGAAACACTGGCACTTGATAGACTTCATCATCGTCCGCCAACGAGACACCAGGGACGTCCGTGTGACCCGTGCCATGAGAGGCGCTGAGTGCAGGACCGACCACAGACTAGTCAGGTCTGTACTGACGTTGCACATTGCACCGCCCCACGGAAACCGCCCCAAGACTGTCAAGGCTGCCTACAATGTCGCCAGGCTGAAGGACCCATCCCACCGGGCACGATTCCAGCAAGTGCTAGACGAGAAGCTCCAAGATCGTGTGACCACCGAAGGCAGCACTGAGAAATGGACCCCTTTCAAAGAAGAGACTGCGAAGGAAGTCTTTGGAGTGAAGACCAGAACCCATGAAGACTGGTTCGATGAGAATGACGAAAAGATCGAAGAAGCCATACATGCCAAGAACAAGTCTTACATAGAGTGGCTGAATGACCCGTCCTCCGTCTCCATGCGCGAGAAGTTTAAGGCCCTCCACGTCAAAGTCCAGACTGATCTTCGAGCAATGCAGGACCAGTGGTGGCAGGACAAAGCAGCTGAAGTCCAACTCTACGCTGACACTCACAACGCCAAGAAATTTTTCAGCTCACCGAAAACCGTTTTTGACCCCTCCGCCTCGGGCAGCGCCCCACTACTGTTGTTAGACGGGAAGACGCTCATCAAGGACCAGGAGGGTCTCAGCAAACACTGGCGGGAGTACTTCAGCTGAATTGGCCCTCGTCACTTGACTCAGCCTGAATCAGATCCCCCAACAGCCCGTACGAGTTTCGCTCGCAAAACCCCCTACCATCGATGAGATCAAGAAGGCGATCCACCAGACAATCTCCGGCGGAGCATCGGGAAAGGATTGCATCCCTGCTGAGACCTATTAGGCAGCGGGCCCCGACGCCCTTGGGGCTTTCCACGATGTCCTGTTCACTGTCTGGGAGGAGGGGATGATGCCAGACGACTTCCACGACGCCCTGATCGTCTCCCTCTATAAGAAAAAAGGAAGTAAGTCGGACTGCGGGAACTACAGGGGTATTTCCCTCCTCTCAGTTACAGGAAAGATCTTTGCGCGAGTCATCCTTAATAGACTCATCACAGTCTCCGAACAGACCCTCCCTGAGGCACAGTGCGACTTGAGGCCTGGCAGGAGCACTATAGACATGATATTCGCTGTGAGACAACTTCAAGAGAAGTGCATTGAACGGAACAAGCCCCTCTACTCAGTATTCATTGACATAACTAAAGCTTTTGACACCGTCAACGGAGAGCCACTTTGGACAGTCCTTGAACGCATCGGGTGTCCTCCAAAGTTGGTGTCGATGATCAAGCTCTTCCATGACGGCATAACTGGTCAGGTCCTCTCCAAACTCAATGTGAAGGATGCTTTCGTGATCAGCAACGGCGTGAAGCAGGGCTGCGTACTAGCCCCGGTCCTCTTCAACGTTTTTTTCACCTGTATGCTGTCCCATGCTGTCCAAGATCTGGAGAAAGGGGTCTACATTCGTTACTGCTTGGGCGGCTCCCTCTTCGACATACGTCCACTCACAGCAAAGACGAAGAGCCTGCAAACTCTCCTCCAAGAAGTTTTCTTTGCCGACGACTGCACACTAATGGCCCACGCAGAACAAGACCTGCAGCAGAAGCTGGACCGCTTCTCCGAGGCACTTGACAATCAGTCTCGGAAAGACGGAAGTGCTCCACCAACCTGCACCATAATCCCACCCCCACCTCCACCATCACCACTGACGACAAACCACTTGCCAACGTAGAACATTGTAAATATCTGGGGAGCACCATATCTTGTGATGGCTCCTTGGACAGAGAAATTGACAGTAGAATCATCTAGGCAAGTCAGGCGCTGGGTAGTCTCCGCAATCGAGTGCTCAGCGAACACAACATCCGCCTATCTACGAAACTGAAGGTTTACAATGCCGTGGTTCTTCCCTCCCTCCTCTATGGTTGTGAGAGGTGGACACTGTATCGCAGGCATATAAAAAAACTGGAGCTCTTCCACCTGCGAGCTCTCTGCTCCATCCAGGGAATCAAGTGGCAGGACCATATCACCAATATGAAAGTCCTCGATCAAGCTAAGTCCACCAGCATAGAGGCCACCATCATCAAGGCCCAACTTCGATGGGTTGAACACGTGTTTCGAATGGAGAAGTGTCGGATGCCTGATGTATAGGGAACTCCAGGCCGGTAAAAGAAACCAAGGTAGACCAAAACTGTGGTATAAAGACACGGTCAAAGCCAATCTCCAGTGGTGCCATATCAATCCGAGAGACCTGGAGGGATATGTCATGGGCAGACCAAATGGCTCGGCTCGGTTCACAGAACTGCTAACAACTTCGAAGAGGCTCGATGCCAGAAACTCACTGCTGCCAGAGAGAGACACCGAAGAGCAGCCTCAGCAGTGATTACAACAACTGATTTCCAGTTCCCCCACTGTTCAAGACTCTGTGCCTCCGTGTCCAAAGATGAGTTGTAGAATGCAAACGTCATCAACGGATCCGATGGACAACTACCAATAGTTCTGTATTTTACATTTTACTTTATAAAAGCAAAATGAAGAAAAAAATCGACAAAAAACAAAATCCCCAACTCCTAAAAAACAAACTACTACTACTACTACTAGTAGTAGTCGAAGTAGTAGACAATGTGGACAAAATAAAAGTTGTGACTTACCTCCCCACGAGTAAGTAGTAAAGCGTGCACAGGAGAGAATTTGAGACTAGCGAATTTCTTTCCCGTCCAAAAATGATCCTGAGGTTGAGTGGAAAGAAGAGAACTGACTAAAATATCGTGAACTTCTTCTTGGCTCCAGTTTAAGTGTGTAAGAGCAGCCTGCAATGATAAAACAATTAAATAATAAAACAATTAAAATGGTATCTCAGTTAAAGATATTTTTAAAAAGTTTGCCATAACATTGGTTATTTCTTTTTCAAAATTAACTTTGATAAAATAGTAAATTTCATTGATATATTTTAACAAGTTTTGATGTCTAATCTGTATTTTGTGCATAGTAAGTCGAAAAGAAAAGAAAAGAAAAGATAAGAATTATCGTTGGTTAGGTCACTTATATATATATATATATATATATATATATATATATATATGGAAGTCCAGGGAAAGGAGTAGCTCCTCTAAACCTAGGTGCAGTAGCTATTTTAAAGGGAGCCTTCGGGTCGCCCTCGACTACAGCCACCAAGTTTACTTTTTTTTTATATATGGAAGTAAATAATGGAAAAGAAATCCGACAGTATGGAGAAAAATTGAAAAGCAAAGTAATCCAAAATTAATGAATTTATTAGGAAAGTCGACGTTAAAATATTTTCGTTTTAATGAACCTTCACCAGGACTTTAAAATGGTGAAGTATTAAAAGAACAATGGATGTTTGATAAAATACAAAAACAGAAGGAGGAAAGTGTATACAAAGAAAGATCATTTAACTGTTCAATCAGCGTTCTTTTTCGAAAATCTATCACGTGGTTGGCACAGGCAACGAAGAAGAAGAAGAAGAAGAAGAAGAAGAAGAAGAAGAAGAAGAAGAAGAAGAAGAAGAAAGGAAGGAAGAAATAAAGAAGTCGAAGAAAAGAGAGAAAAGAAAAAGAGAAAGAATAGAAAAAGAAAGAGTATGTGAGAGAGAAAAGAAAAAGAGAGAAAAGGGGTGGGGGAAAGAGAAGAAAAAATAGAGAGAAAAGAAAAGAGAAGAAAGGAAAGAAAAACGAAGTAGACAAACATACGTATACAAACATATGAGACATTCAGTCATTTTAGGTGTGTGTGTGTGTATGTGTGTGTATGTGTACGATTTGCATACGATGAGTTTCCAGACTTTTTTCGTATGGGCATTTAAGATTGTCGTAGACTCTTGAAAATTCAGTATGTTATTGCTATACATCTTATGAGATGACTGACCAATTTTTATGGTTTCAGGTTCTTATGAACAGCTACACTAGCAATTGGAATACACCCCACTAAATCCTGATTGTCACAGCTGGTGAATTTCAAAAATGCAATCTGGACATGAGGACACTTTAGAAGAACGATATGCAATAAAATTGTGTTTTAAACTTGGAAAAAATGCAACAGAAACGTATGGAATACTGCAGACTGCTTTTCGACCATCTTGCATGAATCAAACATCAGTTTTTGAGTGGCATAAGAGATTCAAGGAAGGCAGGGAGTCTGTGAGGGATGATGAGAAGTGTGAGCGCAGTAAGGAAGTCAATACATCACAGGCCAAAGGGTTAGGGTTAGGGTTACTATGTTGAGGTTTTAAGGGAGTTCAGGAAGAGATTCCATCGGAAGAGGTCAGCCCTCTTCAAATCGGGTCAGTGGCATTTCCACCAGGACAATACAACAGTCCACAACTCCATCCTGGTCACAGACTATTTGACCAAGTTGGGCATCAAGACAGTTCCTCACTGTCCCTATAGTCCAGACCCTGCTCCCTGTGACTTTTGGTTATTCCCTAAGCTCAGAGGCTGTCATTATAAGACAATTGAGGAGATGAAAGAGGCTCTGACGTTGGTCATTGACACACTCACACAAGAGGACTTCCATGGGGCCTTCCAGAAGTTGTTGGAACGGTACAACAAGTGCATTGCAGCCGGAGGAGATTACTTCGAAGGGGACTAGAGTTTCATGTGTGTTCTATCAATAAAAGTGCCCATACGAAAAATGTCTGAAAACTTATCGTATGCACCTCGTATTTGTATAAGTATGCGTAAATGGGTATAGGTATTTACCCAAATCCTCTGCCTCGAGCAGGATGCGACATAAGGTCAAATCATAAGCGGAGTTTGAATTTAGAATTTTTCTTCTCCTAGACTGGTTGCCATGCCAAGTGCCCAGTCAAACATACTACTTACCCATAACTGGAGAGAGATTCTTTAGATTCATGACATTATCAAAATGTAAAGTGCTAAGAATTTCGTTCAGGATTTGAACTCGGGTTGCTGTTCACATTTGCGTGTAGGGTATATGTATATATATATATATATATATATATATATATATATATATGCGTCTGTGTGTGTGTGTGTGTGTGTGTGTGCGCACGCGCGTGTATTCACCTTAATCAATTCAAATTTATCGGAGGAAGTTTGTCTTCTTAGTTCCGGTCTTTTGCGAGTCAGTTTCAAAGCATCGCTACCCTGAATTTTCTGTAAGATGAAAAAAAAAAATGATTTCGATTTGATGACAAACATATTCATTATAAAATACTAGTAGAAAATTTATTTTTTATTAATAAGAAATTTTTTATTTTCACAATAATTATTGTTTAAGAAATATGATGGCAGAAACAAATTAACATGGAAACAATACTTGAACTTATTCAGGAGTTTTGGGGAATTTTATGAAAATTATTTGACCATCTGTTTGTGATTATTATTATCATTATCATTACAATAAAATATATCGATATGTTATTAATGAGGAACAAGATAGATTTAATATTCATGCTATAAAATATAACTGAACTTTATTATTGAAAAAATGTTGGAGTTGCTTAATTTGCTTTATCCTAATCAATTTAATTTCTGTTCATTAATATTGATTTAGTCAGAAACGGAGAAATATTAAAGAATCCTGGCCGTTGTTTGATTATTTGGTTTATTGGAATTATTACGAACACAATGTATTGAGGCTTTAATTAGTTTTGTACTTATTTATTTATCTGTTTATTTATGCAGACCTCTTCTTGGTTGAAACTATTATTTTATCAATTTCTTTGGTTTACGAAAGCGTTGAGATCATTATCCATCTTCAACGCTCTGCAGTGTTCATATATTCTTTTTTTTAATCTTGATATTTTTCTGATACATTTTTGTAACATTTTTGCTATATTTGATAAATTGATTATTATGTAAAAAAAGTAGTATTTGATTAATTTAGTTTTAGATTGTAGACACACCTCATGACTGGTATTTAATTAATGATGTGGTCCTAACTCTGAAACAAAACAAGCGAATTCGGTCCAATGGTAATTTGTGATAACGTGATTTGTGATAATTTCTTTAGAAATAACAAAACAGGTTCAGCTAATTTATACTTGAAGGCTAACAATCGCTATTGGACATTTTCCCTAAGTTCACAAGAAAAAATTAGACGCTAAAGAAACTTACAGCGTTAATGTCTTCGAGAATTCTCTCAAGTCCAACCAGTGCTTCGTGTAGTGGCACAGAATCATGATGGTGAAGTGGTGTGGCTTTGTATAGACGATTCAACAGAAGAGGGTATCTGAAACGATACACAAAAAATACAAAACTTAAAAAAACAAAAAGCAAAAACATTCAAACGTAAGAGATAAATAAAAAAAGAAGGACTTTTAATGTACATGCAGTAGAAAAGTTGGTTGATTGGTTTTACGGCACGTCAACACTTGCTGGGTTATTTCATGGTGAGGTCACTTTAACTATTATGGTCTCCAATTAGGGATGATACAAAATAAGTAAATACTTTATTATCTCCAATAGATCCATTTGACTGTCAGATAGGACACTTATGGGTACTATGAATAAGAGTTAGAGTGGACCTGGGAATAATGGCAACAAAGGGGTGACGCTACACTCCACAGAGCTCCGGAATTGGAGCCTCACCACTGAATGTAGTTTAGTGTCATATACAGGATATTATTTTTAGTGAAGGGCTTACCCTTCTGCCGGAGATACAGTCTGTATATACTAGTCCCCACCGACAGGGCGAACAATAGAATATTGGGTGCGCGAACGAACCACGCACACACACATGCACGCACACACGCACACACTCATACACGTGCATAATTATGTGGATCAAGTTACATTAACTTGATGTAGAGTAGTGATTAGCGCGTCGAACTATACTTTTTTAGGTCTCCAGGTACATTATCTAGGACGAGTGTTGAGCTTACCTAACAAATAGCTTTTATAATAATAATGCTGAATGAATTAATGCCATGTGATCAAATAAGAAATATTAGAAGAGAATGCATTAGTAAAACAAAACGAGACAAATGCTACTCACTTCATAACTCTCTGTACAGGGACCATTAGAAAGGACTTAAGGCTCATACGTCTCAGTGTACTGTTCTCAGCTTGAGATACTTGTAGAAAAGCGCGAAGAATGTCATTCTCTGTTTCAAGTTGTTCCAGTGTATCGATCGCTGTGCTCTGTGGGAAGAATCAACAAAAAATAACAATAAAATTGACATAATCTTCAATTGATATCTGCTTATACATAGTTAATATTTTCGAGATTTCATAATTGGGAAAGTACTAATCATATATGATAATCGATTGATTGATACATTGATTTTAACAGTATTTCAACCCGTCTTAGATTATCTCATATCCAGAGGTTATGAAATCACGTGTTCATTGTATGTATATTCCCATTTTTTGCGTTGTTGTTTCTTAATAGTTTCTGTTTTGCGCACGTTTTTATTGAATTCGAATAATTTTTAAGTAGATCTGTTGGAGCTATAGATGGTATCCTAACAGGTACATCCACTTCGTGAACTTGGAAAATAATAGTAGCGAAGAGGTACTCCATGCTCTACAGACCTTCAGAACTGGAGACTCACCGCCTGATGCACTTTAGTTTAGTTTCATGCCTTTTTTGTTGATCTACAGGGAATACAGTCAGCGCATTCTAATCCGACTGTGCGGAATATAATCATTGAAGTAATTGACAGTTTACAGCGATGACAGTTTTGAATAAAGTATTCTTGTTTTTCAGATCTTAACATTGCATATCTATCTATCTATTTATGTTCATCTAATTTTGTTTGTGCCATCATTCGTCATAATGTTGTGGTTAGCACAGTAATATAAAATTTGTATGTATGTATCAGATTTGGTCATTCGTGGTCAAGTAGCAATATATCACCGTCCATCTCCTGGTGGAGGCAGGCCCATCCAAGAAGCACATCTCATTGCACTAAAAGGTGTAGGTAAGGTGTCCAAAAAGGAAAAAATGACCGCAGAGCTACGTAATTTTTGTTCATGATCCCATGTACGTTTGGGGTATTACAAGTTAAATAGACCTTGTGCCATAACTTAATTCCGTGAGAGAGTTAGAAAATGATATCTATCTATCTATCTATCTATCTATCTAAAGTATAAGAATAAATTTAAAAAACGGCAACTTACCTGATCTACACAGTATTTTTCGAATGCCCGGAACATATCAAAGCAATTGAGGAACAAGTGACCAATATTGACGCATTGACCGCCCTGCAAACAACAATTTTTAAATCTCAAGATTTGAAGGAGAGAGTGTGTGAGAGAGAATAAGTTGGAGAACGTGAGAGAGGGTGTAATTGAGGGTAAGGTTGTAAGTTGGAAGAGTAAGAGATGAGAAGACGAGATAGACAGTAAGCAACAAGAAGAAACACTGCGAAGGACAAGTGAGAGGAGCAGTGTACGAGAGAGAGAGAGAGAGAGAGAGAGAGAGAGAGAGAGAGAGAGAGAGAGAGCATAAAATGAATAGCAAACAAGGAAATGAAAAAGATAGTAAGTAAGAAAGAAAGATTATACAACTCTTACACTCGGTGTTTCGGAGAACAAGGACATTATTATCTCTTTCCCATAATAGTTGTTACATTTGCATATAAATTCCTTACAGAAAATGGAATAACTTTTATGGGACGGACTTAGTATAAAAATAACATTCTATATCAATTTTCTACGAGTTAGATGACACTAGGATTCTTATAAAATGTGTAACTTACCTCTTCATTATCCAATGAGGAATTCTCAATCAACTGGTTAAGCTTCTCAATGAAGTTTTCGTTGACTTCAACAAGTTCTTCCAAATTCAAAAAAACAGACGTTAACTGCTGATTATTAATGAGAGCTGCCTCTTTAATGGGAATGTAGAATTCCTGGTAACACAAAAAAAAAAATTGTTAACAAATACTATAACTCATATTTAATTCAGTTATTTCCTTAATAATAATAAGCGAATGCAGCAAATTGGCACAGAAGGAGTACAAGACTAGACACGACTGGGTGAGCAAGGTGATCCACTGGGAAATGTGCAAAAAATTAAAATTTGACCATGCCAACAAATGGTATAGGCACAACCCAGCACCTGTCCTAGAAAATGACACACACAAACTCCTATGGGACTTTGATATACAAACAGATCACCTAATCTCGACCAGAAGACCAGACATTATAATAATCGACAAAAAAAAGAAAAGAAAATCTGCAAAATTGTCGACTTTTCTGTCCCGGCTGACCACAGAATAAAACTGAAAGAATGTGAAAAGAGAGATAAGTACCTCGACCTTGCTCGAGAATTGAAAAAACTATGGAACATGAAGGTGACAATTATACCAATTGTGATTGGTGCTTTTGGCACGGTAACTAAAGGATTATTAAAGGGCCTGGAAGATTTGGAAGTTGGCAGCCGAGTGGAGACCATCCAAACAACAGCATTATTGAAAACGGCCAGAATACTGAGAGGAGTCCTGGAGACTTGAGGAGACTTGCTGTCACTCAATCTCCAGTGAAAGACAATCAGCTTACGCTGATGCGAAAAACTCTGAGTAGTAGTAATAATAATAATAATACAAGTAGTAGTAGTAGTAGTAGTAGTAGTAAAAACTGGTGTGAAAACACTTCAAGGAGTAAAATACAAGGAATAATTGTATTGAAAAAGTTACATTACGTCCATTTTAACAATTGTATCGTTCAGAATTTGTAGATTTTTGCAGCGAAATCGCTATTAAAACATGTATAAATTTTTAGGACACACAAATAGAAGCACGCACGCATGCACGCTTGTGTATGTGTGTATATATGTATATATGCATGTTTTATGTATATAGGTATGTATGTATATCAAGATTAGCTTATGGTCTGCGAGACGATCTGTGTATATGTGTGTTTATGTGTATATATGTGTAAGTGGCATTAAATGAGGGCATGGATTGCGATTAAATGCAAATATCTCGAGGAAGAATAACTTATAAGTGTTTGAGAAAATATGCAAAAAATATGTACACAAGTAAATAATGGTCTAATCAGGTGTAACTGATTTTTATTCATGTTTAAACCTATTTATACCTCCATATACAAGTGCATAAACGCATCTATTTGTGACATCCATTTATTTCATGATGCACGAATGCATCATTTCATGTTTGCTTTTGCATTCACTTGTTGAAGTCATACATGTATCCCAAGTATGAAAGCTTACAAAATTGGTTTAAATGTGTTTTAAAAAAGCATCATACCTCTAATAATATTTTAAGATCCCGTCCGTAGTTGATCTCCGTCTGCAGAAGTTCCAAAATGGTTTCTTTTCTCTCTATTCTAGTACACTGGCATTGATGACAGACGGTATTTCCAATGGAAGGGGGTCGCAGTGTTACCACCTCCTCACAATCATCACAAATAATACCCTGCAATTGATAAAAATATAATTTATCGAATGAAGCAGAAGAAAATACTTAATAAAAATAAAAAGTAACAAAAAAAAAAAAATAAAAAAAGAAGGAAAGTGACGTCATAAGACTTGACCAATCACCGTAAGAGTCATAGCTGCATTCAACAATACGTGAAATATCTGCAAAAATTATCAAAATTACTTGCGATACTAAATCAATGGATTGTCATGTCTGTGAATGGAAGCAAAACTAATTTTAACAAAATGAACGAAGTTACTTTCTATTGGTTAGAACAAATCGCATTCATTGGACATTTTACTTTAATAGATTAAAGACCGTTGAATATATCTGCAATACATCAACAAAGGATATCAAAGTTGAGATTATGGTCGATTTGTAAAGAAGAAATTGTAACGTTGCATCTTCAAACATTCTAACTGAATAGATATGATTAATCTGATTAATATGATTAATCAACTGGTTGATGCAAGAATTTGATTTTAAAACCTGAAAAACGTGGTCTTCTCCGTGCCAGCACGGAAAAGTCTGTTATTCATCGGTATTCGAGTCCAGATAAAAGTTTAAACTTTGAATGCAGATTTACTAGATAAGCAGACTCTCTCAGGTGTAACACAATCTTCCTACCTCAATTTCCATCAATTTAGACTTTTTTTTCTGGACTAAGGCAAACCGCATAGTAAATTTTATTTTATTTTTATCAGCACTTCTTACACTAGTGGCTTTTCTCATTGGTCATTGTTATTTACTCGACATAGCCGAATTGACAAGCCCATTGGTAGTGAGTTCAATTCTCCTTAAGTAACCAATACTGTTGGCCTTGAGCTAATCTTAGCTAAATTTAGTAAATGATCACCAGACATATTTTGTTTGACACAAGGCCATGATAATCGAACTCATGACAATAGTAGTTCGTGGGACGAGATACATGTTATGCTAGGTGCTCTAATTTAGTTTGGAACATTTCTACAAGTGCTGGGTACAGGGTACAAAACGCACTTTCTCTGCAAAACTTAGTGTTGGGTTATGGGAGGCTTCCTTTGTTCGTTTCTTATTTAGTGGGTAAATAAATGATTCTTTTACTGGAATCTGTAAGTATTCATACATACTTGGATTTTATTAGCACACAAATGTATAGCTTCATTTATCATTCTGTAATCGGTATCTTCAGAAAATTTTATAAGTCGTTTACATGGTGTAAATATGTACACAGGGCTCAGGTGTAATCAGGCATATAGAATAAAATCGCTGCAAAATAGTATAATGAAGTTGGACTGAAAACTTAATATTCACTTTAATGTAAATATAAAACCTGTGATGCTGACAGTATTAAAATATATAGTCAAAGTAAATGATTAGATATTGACACCTGGGTCAATACCAAAACATTTTGCTACAGCAGCGGATTTATTGATAGAATATATATATATCTGCATAAGTCGGGTCCCACATATTTTGTCGAATTGGTGTCTCCTTAAATTACCTACTTTATTTGGCTTATACAGATTTTTGTGCCATTGGTGGAGGTATTCTCTCGGAGGCTTTTCTCGAAGAGTCAAGTTCTTATACTCATTATTAAAGATTTCTAACCACATATAATGAGACTTCTATCCAAAGAAAGCCTGGAAAATACCTTGTCAAATTAGCCACAACATATATTTTATTTATTTAAATGCTCAGCAGTAATTTTCTGTGTGTATAGACCAATATAGTTGAAGAAATATATTTTAATATATTTTTATATAATCTATTTTCTTTGTTTTGAACATGTTCGTAAAAGTCATTATGAAAAGCACAAAAACAGAAAGAAAGCAATCGTTATTTAAAAAAGGATTGAATAAAATCACTGCAAATACTATTATAAAGAATATAAAAAAATAGCTAGATAAATGAATAAATAAAACTAACAAAACCCAACGCCCCCAACCGTCCGCCTCCAAAAAAAAAACAACAACAAAAAACAACAACAAAAAAAAAAAACAGTCGACAATTTGAATAGGAAACGTTAATCTCCTTATCAAAGCCTTCCACTGAGTACATGTATAAAGTAGGTTTCATAATATTACTACAAAAATCGATACAGAATTTATGATAATTAATTTAAAATTTCTCGTTCACGATATATATTTAAAATCGACATCTCTTGAAATATGACTGTAATAAGAGTTTACGCCTTTTATAAATTCGATAAAACCCTTTTTCTATTGAAAATAACTTAATCACATAATCTTCTACTGGTAATATTTAAGAGTTGTTAATTTTGCATAATAAAGATAGAGATATTTTATACAAATCATAAAAAATGAAAAAGAAATTGAATATAAAAGGAAAAAAGACAAAAATTATTATAAGTGAATAAAACGGTAAGCCATCTTCTTTAAAAGTGCTTGAGTCATACATGTCTACAACACTTAATTGCTGTCTTTTCGGTTTACTACGATTGATTTTACTCAGACACATTCTCTGTCTAAATTATATATATATATATATATATATATATATATATATATATATATATATATATATATATACGCACACACGCGCGTGTGTGTAGGAAGGGAGGTTGGTATGTAAGCATGCATATATTTATTTATTGTAGTCGCATTGCGCATGAGCAGCAATTCTCTTGCATAATTTCCCAATAGTTGGTGAGGATAGCAAGACGTTTAAATAACATCCACTATCCTCTTAACAGACCATCGAATCGATTGATTTTGTTCATTCATACGTTTCCACAACTTTCATTCATAAATCTTACCAATGACGTCAGTTTGTAGGAGTTAGTTTCCTGTGCCACGCTCCGCCGTTTTATGAATGAAACTACTATCGACTTGTTGATAGGTAAACATGATAGTAGCTGGACAAAGGAGGAGTTTCAGGAAAAACGACAGCACACTTAATATATGACAACTACA
Source organism: Sepioteuthis lessoniana (assembly GCA_963585895.1). Classification (NCBI taxonomy): domain Eukaryota; kingdom Metazoa; phylum Mollusca; class Cephalopoda; order Myopsida; family Loliginidae; genus Sepioteuthis; species Sepioteuthis lessoniana. The sequence goes on along the minus strand of OY757910.1, from coordinate 60,125,648 downwards.
TAAATTTGTATTATCATAAACACTCATCCAAAAATGTCTTACTACAAGTAACTGCTACTAGAACGATTTCAAATACTACAATACCGTTGTAGTACATATCGTGAGTGTATCGTATATGGTCTACGGTGGTAGTTAAATTTAAGATGAAATATGGGGTAAATAATTGAAGTACACAGTCATTTCAACATTTAACGAAAATATTTCATAAAAGGCATCTATGATTGAACCATAAACGGTAAATTTCACCTTTTCAAATGTATCATTAAACAACTGTTTAAAAGTTTTTACAAATAAACAAGTTGGCATGTATAATTTACAAGAATAATAATTATCATCTGGAATATGGAATACAAATTCTGAGAACAAACTCATTATTAAATATTACCACTAAATTAAATTTGATCCAATGATTTTCATCGGTAATTGATAATCTACTTGCGTTTTTCTACATTACCTGTCTAGAAATATGCGCGTATCTTTTGTTTCTCCTTTATGTCTTTGACAACGGGTAGATTATTCTAGCATTACTTTATTTTTCAAGGGCACGTACAGAGGTTAATTGTTTATTGATTTGATTTGTATAAGGATCATCTTTCATATCCTGAGTTAATTTCTGATCAAAGCTGCCAGTAAAATAGTCCTGCGAATTAACATAGGAAATTATTGATGAATATAATTTGTTTCAAGTGACCATTTCATTACGTAAATAATCAATGCTATATTTCTGCCGAACAGTGTCATCTCTAATTTAGGTCACGTGCACTTTTAGTTTTCTTTGAAGATCTTAATAAGATCCGTGATATTTATTGATAGTGGAGGCGGCATCTGTTGCAGAAAAAGAAAATATTTCTTTTTTACTTGGCCTATCGCAGAAGACGTTAAATAAATTCAATTCAACAGATTCTGCAAGGTCTTATTGTAGAATATTTTTCACACTCAGTTAATATTTGTTCTATAACGATTTTTCAATGAGTTTCAAAATAATAGATAAAACCACACACACACACACACACACACACACACACACACACACACACACACACACACACACACACACACACACACACATATATATATAGTTTTATTAATATAAATTTCATTCTATCTATCTATCTATCTATCTATCTATCTTGTAAAACATTTTCAAAAATGAATTTAGAATACAAGCAGAAGAACCATAACTAACAGTTTGACGTTTTCACAATCGTCAGGCGGTAAGGAAGCATATACACATATGCAAGGTTGAAAATTTCCTAAGGAACTTTGACTACTTTGTAAAAGGAAAAAGAAATATATTTATAATGGTTATATATATGTATATATATATATATATATATATGTGTGTGTGTGTGTGTGTGTGTGTGTGTTTGCGTGTGCGTGTTAATGTATATATATATGAATATATGAGTACTTTTACACATGTGTATATATTCACACACACACATACACACACACACACACACACATATATATATGCATATACATATATATGGTAAGAAACTCAATATATAATTTTTATTCCTTTTTTATAATTCATTTGTTTTACATAAATTCATGTTTGCTTTAGCATAGGCAAAGAGATGAATACTTAGTGTGCACATAGACAATAATCACCATGAAAAAGATCCTCTATCTAACGCATGCGCAGTAGAAATTATTTAGCAAAACGTATAAGCATCTAGTGATTAATAGATTATATTTATAATACTCCAACTTGCAAATTCATATACTCAGCCCTATGAATTTACCTATTTCTAATTCATGTAGAATGTTTGTTTTCTTCCATCCTATGATTTCGTTATCGTTTTACCGTTTGATACATTCACGAAATCTAGATCATTTTTAAAAACACTCGTCAGTTTTCCCCATTGTTCCTTTTAGCTGATATCAGCAATACGTTGTCTATTTTTCTGCTTCGTGTCCATTCCAGAAGATATCATCTATTTGTATAACACTCACTGATACACGCGCACATACGCACATAAACTAACGTTGAAGAAAATAGTTGTTTTTCACACGAAAAACAAAGCATACAAAAATGTTTTGGTGTCCTGAATCTTCTCTTTGAAATATCAATACAATCTAAAAAAAAGGCATCTTCTTAATTAGGACAAATAATTTTGCACCAAACGAAATATAGATTTTTTTTCAAAGTCATTTTTGAATTTGATTTTCTTTGAACTAGAAGCACTTCCAATATTAGTTCATTAGACGAAAGAAAGAAGGGTTAATTCAACAGTAATCAACAGTTTTGATTCATTACTAAAGGAAATACTACATTTTTGCCATAGTTGAATCGTAGAAATTGCTTAAAAATGGATGCACATTTTGATCACTTTCCGGTATATTTTACTTCAGTTTATTTATTATTTTTATTACAGGGAACCACTTTTTTTCACGTCAACGTTTTTTTTTTTCCTTTATTCCTGAAGAAATAGATAAAATTCAATGGAACTGGCGGTGTAAGAATAGCAGACAAATAATACTGTAAAAATGTTACTAAAACTAAAATAAGATAAAAAGCGATCGGTCCCAAAATAAGAATCGAGAGAGACTGATGAAAGAATATAAAAATAATCGGAGTAGTTGATAGGTAGGACGATTAAAATCAATTATAAATATGCGTATTTTGGCATATCAAAATTGCACTGTGTAGATATGACAATTTATAGAATCAGGAGCGCGACCATTTTTGTTTAGAACAAAAGTCATATAAAAATTTTCCGGTGTTGATAATCGTTTCAGCAAACAATGATCGCAGACAAAACTGTCTGAAATCTCTGTTGTCGCTTTTAAGTCAAATCACTTGTTAGTAATCACAGCAATGTCAGTTAGCGCCATTTCTAACTGAATAAGGTTAAAGATTTTAATAGAGGACTTTACAATCGAGTCTTATAAGAAATCAATAAAAAATCCCTCTATTCTTTTTTTTTTAAAGTACTGATATCTTTCTCCGGTTGAGTATTTCATGAAAGAAAGTGAATACAGCAGAATCCACCATTCATTTTACAATTCTTTCTTTCTCTTATAGTTCTGCATATTCTAGTGTGATTTTTATTAAAAAACTGGTTATGTTTGAAGTTAAAAACATAATTTCGAATTGAATACTCCATTAAATGATTTAATCAAGAGTTATTCATGTTATTTTCGATAGCTATTTGAACGCTTGTAGATTTTCAGGGAGTGAAAACGAAGTGAAAATACATAAAATTATGTATTTTTACTCCTTCAATTAATTTGCATATAAATTTACAAACGTGTATAAATTGATACACAGCCCTATTCATATCTTCTTCTTCTTCTTTTATATATATATATATATATATATATATATATAAGCAAGTAAAGTTGGCGACCTTAGCTGAGAGTGACCCGAAGGCTCCCTTTTCAATAGCTACCACACCGAAGTGTAGGGGAGGGCGCTATTCCATTCCCTGGATTGCTCCACTTTACCCTTGATCCTTACCTTATAGTGCTGAGTGCTAAGCAAGGCGGTATCAAGTACCATTTTTTAAATTTTTGGTATGACTCGACCCAGTCCCTCGGACCATTGGCGAACACTCCACTTATTAGGCCAATAAGAGTACTCAATATCAGTGCAAGAGCATAAATTGTGAATATGTGTGTGTTTGTGTGTGTGTGTGTGTGTGTGTGTGTGTCTGTGTCTGTATTCGGTATGGTAATTTCAGGCCTAATTTGTTTGATTCCATTTCTTTTCTTTTCTTAAAAAAAAAGAAAAAAGAAAAAAAAAGAAAGTTGTAAAATTTTTGCCTTTTCCAAAAATGTTTGTTTGATTTTATAAGATTATCTAAATCATTATCAAAATCTTCTGAACTCAAATGTTTGAAACAATAAATTTTTCTTCTTTCTTATTTTTGCCGCCTTTTGTTACGGTGCTGAGGTCGTTTTTACATTCACAGTCCATTTCATATAACAATAGACACACACAGACACACGTATATATATATATATATATATATATATATGCATTTATATATTGGAACGCACACATACACACACACACACACACACACACACACACACATATATATATATATATAAGTCAGTTTTGATATACATATATACACATCACAATATTGCCTTTGATCTTTTTATTCATTTGATGATACGCTCATAAATCATTTACTTCCAGCTGGAGAAATAATTTTTTGAACAGTTGTTTTACATGCAGACATATATTTCATGCTCATAGTAATGCAAATATATATCGAACAGACTTAAAATGTCTGCACAACTTTTTATATTGCCGAATTACGGTATGTTCACACTTAAAAGATATGTAAATTAGGAATCTTGTAGAATACCATATATGGTCATGTACGGAGCCATCTTTTTCTACCTTTAATCATCGCGTTCCGTGCAATAGTTCCCCAGATACAAGTTCACGTGACCACAGAACTATTGTAACGGCATAAAACTCTGCTATTGTGATAGTATTTGAAAATGGTTGCATGGTCACGTGGATCGCGTCGTGAGAATCGCGTTTATTTAATAAAAATAAATTAACTTATATTTGCTTTGAAATATATTTTATGCTTCGTGGTTGAAAACATCGAAAATTATGTGAATCAATAAAAATGAATTAAAAAACAATAAAAAACCAAAAATTGAATACAATATAAACAATCCAAATTTTCTGCAATTTATTTGCCGTCGAATTTTTGGTAAACGTTTGGGCTGTTTATAAAAACTTTTCTTGTTCCCCATTGAAACTTGCTTAGGAAAAATAAGGTCTTAAAGTTCGGCTTCAGGTTACCCTTACTGGGCTTTTAATCTGGACTATATTTCAGCTTAAAGTCTATAAAATTAACCTACCCATAATTGTAATTTTGTAAACTATTTCAGTGAATTAACTTAATCTAGGACTTTTTTTTGTATAAGTTCCATTCTTTTCGTGTATGTTAGCCTATATACATACGCACAATAATTCAAGAAACATTTTTGCATTAACCCTCACTGTGGTTGAGGTAGTTGCCTACTTCCTTTCTCGTGTCAGTTTTCGAGCGCTTATGAAAAAAGGAAAAGGTTTTCAAACATTGGTTTTCCGAAGCAGGAAATAGACCCTCCCTACCTGGAAAAATGGTGAAATACAATCTTCACCCCACCCATTCACTTTTAGCCTCATTATGTACTACGCTGAAGTAGTAAATATCAATAACATTTTTGGCACTAATGCACAAAAGAAAAGGTGGGTGAGGTCAACTGTGGCGATCGAAGATTATAAATGTTATTTACTGCTCCTCAGGCTACGATCAACATAGCTTGTCTTACTTTAGTTACAATGATTTACTTTAGCGAATATGGTAATTGATTTGAGCAACAACACATGAGTAAATTACTGCAATTATATCATAAAACACTGAACTTGGTACTGAATTTTAAAATCAATAAGCCATCTACAAATTCACACACACACACACACACACACACACACACACACACACACACACACACACACACACACACACACACACACACGCGTATGTATGCATATATATATATATATATATATATATATATATATATATATATATATATATATATATATATATATATACCGTTGATTGAAGTGTCGACCAGTTAACTCAAATTTGATTAAACACGCATTCAAAAATCCATGCAAAGAAGCATACATTCAGTTTCACTATGTTGATGTTTAGAAATTTATTCTTAAAGATTAACCAGAGCCAACAGACCCAATTTAGCACACAATTTTCGAAAAATATAAATGATGAGGAAATTGGAAAAATTGAATATGCTTATCATAGTTTTTTCACATCAGTTAACGCTGATAGTTTTCCACTGGAGTTTGAGTAACAGCAAGTCTCCTTAAGTCTCCAGGACTCTTCTCAGTATTCTGACCGTTTATTATTATTATTATTATTATTATTATTATTATTATTATTGAAAAATAGTTTTCTACTGAGCGTTCTGTCCTTGGTTTTCTAAAAGAGGGCACTGAAAACTTTTGCATACACATAAAAAATGCAAAAAATCATTCTAAATCAATAATTTTAACTCAATATCAGACAACCCACTAACCCGTTAGGTTTTCGTTGTAACAGCGGTCAATGATGATGTTGATTCTTTAGTTTCTGAAGGAGTGAACAATTCTAATTAGAACATCTTAGTTATTTCAGTTACAGATTATTAAAAAAGCACGTTCAACACAAACGTTGATCTCACACAGCTATCATTAAGTCGCAAAGTCGACGGGAAAATGTTTTATTCGAGTATTTTAAGTGTGTTGCTCTAATACAAAAGTCGCTATGATATGCCATTTTTTTTTGGTTACGATTGCATACAGACATACTGTGATTTCTCTCTCTCTCTCTCTCTCTCTCTCTCACACACACACACACACACACACACACACACACACACACACACACACACACACACACACACACACACACACACACACACACACAAATATTTGTTAACGGCAGTGCATATTTATAATTTAAACTGTAAACAAAATAGAACAAAAACAAACAAAAGCAAATAGTTGACTTGCGAGTAATAAATATCTTGTCAAATGATATAGTGAAGACTTCATTTGTATCATTTGGCTGTTTAAGGATAAAAATGTCATTGTGCTGTTAAATCATTCGTTAAAGTCAAGAACACTTAAGAGCAAATAATTCAAAATTTCTTTTTTGTTTTAGATTTTGGGTGAAATTTAGTGAAAGAAATTTCTCTCTGATTTTTCCAGAAATACTCACTTTAATAGAAAGAAAAGATCAGATAATACAAAATTGCTACCAATTTTCTTTTCCTAGATGTTTTCATCTTGAGGTATTGGTCACCAAAACTTCTGCTCATGACCTTGATGTCTTCGTCACCATCGACATATTACTAAAATTCTCATTATGTAATCATTACCAAGTAAAAAAACAAAAACAAAAACAAAAAACAAAACAAAAATAAAAACAAATCAAAACAAAAAAGAACAGCATATCATAACGAGATTTTAAATTGAGTAATATACTTAAAATATTCACCGGAATAAACCAATTTCTAGTTCAATATCCAACTGTATGATAATTTTGTTGAGTCTGGATTCACACTCAGTGTCATTTTTTAAAATTATCCTAATTCTATACCAAATGGAGATAATTATGAAATGCTAATTAGAATCCTTTACTCCTTCCTAGATAGAAGCATCAATATGATTATGGAAAGCAGTTAATTTTGAAATGCTAACTAGAATCTTCACTCCTTCATAAATAGAAACATATTAATAAGCGGGAAACCAATGAGTTCACGGATCGTTTAGTATTAACTAAATGCTTGCTGCAGCCATTTTATCGGATTTGTAAGGTTCTTGCTGTATTCCCAGAACCTTTTTTAGGTCATCGGGATACCAAGCCGAGTTCTTCCTTCTGGGCATTAAGAAAGTTACTAAGCGGTGTCCATCTTCTCTCAACATGTGACTGGTTATAGTGGATTACATGGTGTTAGTAGCAAGGAAAGCTCCCTGAGCTGACGTATGCTACTAGTTTGAATTAAAAGACCCTTACCAAGGCTAGAGAGCTCAATCTATTCTATTAGTTACTCATAGGTGGGAAGTGAAGAAAATAGAAATCTATGTCTTCCCCAAGGACATAAACGCAAAATGAAACGCAAGCAACCTCGTCTAGAATCTGAACTTGGTTCGTCAAATCCATTTTCTAGCATGATAGTCGTAATTTATTAAGCTTTTTGTTTAGATGTGTTACTGCCGCATCAATGGGGTACCCAATGAGAATCGAAATCACTCATGAAGGTTTGCTAGTCTAGCTTGCTGACCATTACACTTCCCGAGGTGTCCTTTCTAGGACGATAGTCATTACGCCTTCTCCTTTAGATTTGAGTTAAAGGTAGAAAAGAAAAAAAAGAAAGGATTATTTATTCTAAGGAGAGGATATAAGCAACAAAGGGAAATCTATCTGAAGGTCTTAGTTGAATTATTTTCATTATTCGAATGTGTATCATGTTTTTTTGTGTCTATCTCGCGGTTTTGTTTATATCGAAGTTTTGGTTCGGATCTGTATATGTTTTAATTAAGATAGCGAAAACAAAAAACAAAAACAAAAAAAAACAAAAAACAAAAAACAAAACAAAAAACAAAATAAGAAAAAAAAGAAAAGATAAGAAAGAAAAAAACCACTTAAGCCTTAAATGAATTAAGGGATTCTGGACAAAGGTTCTTGAAGATTATTCGACGAAGGTTGGAGAGTAGACCAGTCAAAACGTTAGTATGAAAACAACAATGATGAAAATAATTTATGAAGTGGGCTAATGTATGAAATTTCAGATGAATTTGTAAATCGATATATTGATCAATTGATACGCTAAAGGAAGTGATGTTCAACCTCACACACATGCACACACACGTGATTGTACACACACACGCACACAATCGGGAAAAAGAACGAGAAAGATTGATTGAATAGTTGATATATAAAAAGCCGTATTGGCTGACAGGAGACTTTGTTAGATCGATAAATGAAGAAATCAGTGGGTACAAAGACCACAGAAAAGTTCAGTATGTGTGTGTGAGAGAGAGAGAGAGAGAGAGAGAGAGAGAGAGAGAGAGAGAGAGAGAGAGAGAGAGAGAGAGAGAGATCTTGAAGAGTCTTACTGAGAAACAACTCCATTGTCTCATTTGTGAATACGTATTTAGAAGTTGAGAAAGTAATCAATTGGTTAGTAAACAACTGAAATGTTATTTCTACACTTATAGAAGTATGTCTTCTGACAAGTTTATACGTAGATTCGATAATCTATCTATCTATCTATCTATCTATCTATCTATCTATCTATCTATCTATCTTCAGGTAATAGTCAAAATGTAGAATGTTGATTTTTAAGAGTCAGCTTCTTCTGACTAAGAAGAATTTGTCGCAATACAGTTGTCTTTTTTCCATATATGCATGGTATGAATAGCTATACGAGTCTTTTTAATCTATCTATCTACCTATCTATCTTCAAAAGCGTGAAACTGCTAGTAGCAATTCGTCATTACTTTTAAATATATTTTTATTGCGTGTGAGTGTGTGTGTGTGATTGAAGAGAAATATATAATGTAGGAGATTCTCTTAATTGTGACCAGAATCAGAAAAATGTCTGTTCATATGATTCCCCAAAAGGTTCTATGTTTTCTTAAATTTCTTATCATCTAAATAGTCAATGATTTTTAGTGTTGAAGCATCTTGGTGATATGCAGATCTTTTTGTTCATTTGAATATCATTTTTCACACATCTAAAGGCCCACCCACGACTTTCGTTCGACTCTTTTGAACCCCAACCATTCCCTGGTTTGTACTTATTGTGAGGAAGAATATCCTAGAATTTTTGTCTACGAATGGTGAGCCTGACCCTCCTACGCAAGGGAACATGTCCGTTTGCCACGTCCCACCCACACGATTTGATAGATTGTTTTCGTAGACGACTTTTCCCACCTACGCAAACAAACACATCAAACTGAGCCAAAGCGTTTCTTCTCTTGATCGCTTTATTTCTACCAACGGTGCCATCAATTCTTTTGACAATAGAATTGATAGTTTGGTGCAGCAACAATTCAACTTCCCTAAAATTAATGTCTGCACCAAAAATGGTCGATATATACTGACGGAGACAAGAAATAGAACCAATATTCACATCTTCTAACTACCTACAGATATAAGTAAATAATATATATATATATATATATATATATATAGAGAGAGAGAGAGAGAAATATAGGTTTACTTGCATATCATTATACACGAACATATACAGAGTAAATAGAAAATAAAGATAATTTATAATCATAGATTTTACTGCTTGAGGCGATAAAACATTATCATGTATAGTACGCGTCTACTATTTGTAGTCTGTCAATGAAACTAACAATCAATACACGCTCTTATTACTACTATATAATAGTACAATAGTCTTCGACTACAAAAGCGAAAAGACAAAGGAGAAAATGGTTCTTCTACTGACTCGTAGTCTCTTCTATTTGTTTTTAAATAAAACTATTGACGACTGATTAAACATTTAGACATATCATTTGTATTGCCATTTCGTAATTAATATCGCTTCTACTGTCAATACACTTTTTAAAAGCCAAAATGCGCGAAACATATTGTCGCCAGTTTGTTTTTGTCTTATTGGAGCGTTTTTGAATCTTATATCATAAATAAAGCAACACAATGTAACGTATTCATTTTAAAATCGTGAACCGGTAGCTAATTAAGAAGCACAATAAAAATCTTATGAATTATGTCTGGATTTGATTAAAATTAAAAGTCGATCGCAGAGAAGTAAGTTTGAATTAACAAAAATGAAATGTTTTGAAATCGTAGCTCAATTAATTTCTGTATTATAACTAAACAGGCAAGCATATTTTAGATATATTTATGGACCTGAAACAAAAATAATACTAATAAACAGTGTGTCTTATTAATAATACAGAAAGAGAATGGGAAAGTTGGGGTATGGTCAAACAATTCTGATTTCACATTGGAGTCACGAAGAACAATACCTCTTGCTTCGTATGATGTATGATATAAAACTTGATTCAAATGGTTATCTTGATAGTAACTTATTTTTAAGTTGTAAAAAACAATAAGGATGGTTCAATTTGACCTAGATTTTTGTTTTTATAATGTTCAAGATACGTTTTAGTGAATATTTTAAGAATATGTTTTATTTCAATCATACAACCACAAAATATTTCTTAATAAAGGTAAGTAAACAATCATGAAGTCATCATTATTTTTTTCTTATCAATAAATTATGCAAAAACAACTGGAATGATCCAAAAATGTAAATTTGCAACAAAAAATTTGTTGCTGTTTTAATGTCCAATTTTCATTTTAATCTCATTTATTTCTTCATGTTTTGGAAACACGTATCATAAAACATGACCAACATTTAAGGTTTTTGCTGTTCAAGGTTCCCAAAACCCTAAAATGATATAAAAGATTTTCCATTTTTGTAATTAAAAGGCTGTCGTTCTTGAATAAAAAAGAAGTGGACTTTGATCATATTTCATATGCTTGGTTTTATTTATTACTCACTAACGCTAATTTCTGCTTTTTGTGCAGTTTTAAGATAACCGGCACTAAATAATAGCAGACATTGTAGAAAGAACTAATAAAAGTTTGTGAAATAGATATTCGTAGCCTACAGGCTAGAATAGAGTGTGTTATTTTGTTATTTTTCACCATTTATCGGTGTTCGAGCCCAAGTAAAAGCAATGCTTATTTTCAATGCAAGCAGGACATAGAAGACTGGCGCAACAAAATCTTCCTACTTAAATTTAACTTCGTGCTTTTCCAAGTTCACTAAATATCATAAAAGAAGTAATTCTTTTTCTATATGTAAACTGACTGAAATATAAAACTTAAAATAAATTTGAAACATGAGAATTGTTACAATGATGATAAAAAGAGTAACGTTTACTATAAAATATATGGACTCATTTATATTTGCGTTTTTTCTTAATAGTATGCTGGAAAAATTCATGATCTTCATTTCCAATGTTTCTATATTCATAACAGATAAAATATTTCCAATAGATATATAAGCAAAAATGATGGAAACGAAGCCAGAAGGACATAAACTAAGACTCTTTAAGATACTGAAACATCAATCAATCAATCAATCTATCAATCAATCTGCAATTAATACATACACTCACACACACAGATATATATATATATATATATATATATATATATATATATATATATATAATGGATCATTACTTACAAGTTGTGGTCTCTGTAGCTTGCCCATGTCTTTCCTTTGTAAGTGTAACCGTTTATTATGTCGCGTAGAAGTAAATATATTCTTAGATGTCGTAGTAATAAAAGCAGTTGTAGTAGAATCAGATTCGCCGTTGTCTGCGGCAAATCGAATAATTGGCAAGTAAATTGTGGAGCGAGTTGGACGACGATGCGCTCGCTGCTGTGCGTAGTTCCAATATGAGCGAGATGAGGAGAAACGCTCTAAACCAACCAATGAGCAGTCTCGCTGAAATAAACGGTGTGACGTCATAGATCTGTTACTACCAAGCCACATGCGTGGACGTGGATTGTTTACATGTGACCGAAACTTATTGCGGCTAGCGTTGCTACCGCCGCTTCCTTTAACGATGTCGGTAATTAGGTATCTTTAAAATACTCTAGTCAATTGGTTGTGATGTTTCTGATGTAACCCGAGAAACACACACACACACACACACACACACACATTGGTTGAGTGTGGTTGTAAGGAGACAGACGAAAGCTTTTTTTAAATGACTGTTTGGGAGCCAACATGAATGTATACAATAAACCCTATGATTATACGCTCACATTCTTTCAGCTATAGATGCTAATATTTGAAATATGTTCAAATGACAAAGTTTATGACACAAGACAATAAGTGCGCGGTACCTAGCTAGGATTGGTTCGCAAAACCAGCTTTCTAACAACTGTGCAAGGGCAGTAAAACTATTTACCAAGTTTAATACAAAACCACAAGTAAAGCACCCTATGAGAATAAAACACGTTTTAGTCGAAATAGTTTGCGAGACTAACTTCTCAACCCATGCACTATGTTATAGTTACAATAAGATTGTATCTGTTAGTTCCTGTAAAAACTTTGAGCATAATTGAAGATAGTTTGGTTCAAATATCAGATTCAGTCTTGAAACTAATTGAAATAATTGGTCAAATTTAACTCTTTTGGAAGTAAAAGAAAATCTGCGTTGTTTTCTAGCCACCAAGCAAACGAACAGACAACTATAAGTAAGTAAAATACACTAGTTATCTATTCAAAAGTACTATTATAATTTCTCTTTAAAAGTTCTTGTTATTCAATAAGTTTTGCTAAATCTGGCCCACAGGCCTTAGATTGCTTACAGTACTTGTTAATGCAAAGTGGTCACCATCTAAGTACTAAGCAGGCTAATCGTTGCTTAACTTTATTGAGTTAACGGAGAGCGGTGCTTTCAGTCTTTTTATTAAAAATAACATTTGTTGCAATTTTTTAGGGTAAAAAACTCTACACACGATTAAATCAAATCTTCGAATCAGCACAAATTTTCGTGGGGGCATGAACAGAATATGATTTGGGGTCACCCCCACATCGCTGAGAACTATATGACTATTGTCAAGGCATGAAAGTTCACACAAATACTGTGAAAAAAAGCAACAAACAAACAAACAAACAAACAAACAAATCTTTTATTGTATACATTATCATTTTTAACGGCACAGTCGCTGACATAATTGCTCAACAGCACACCTTTGCGACCGATTATATCAGTAATATCTCTGGACGGATCTGAGTATGGAAAAACTAGCTTCTTGTTTATGCGCAATCATTTTATAGAAAATATTTTCTTTTTTATTAAAAAAAGTCTGTATCATCCTGTCGGCAAAGCTTAAAATAAGTTGATAATATCCCCTGCAGAGGGGTACGATCCTTAACATCAGGAGGGTCCTGGGCATGACACTAAATTATATTTGATGGTGAGGCTCCAGTTCTAGAGCTCTGGGGAATGTGGAGTACCCCATCATCACCATTACTCCCAAGTTCTTTCTAACCTGGAGTCTAGTACTTATTAGAGTCCTATCTATGGGACAAATGAGCTTTAAGATTATTTTTATTTGATGAGAGTCCTTGATATAATATAACAGTGTACAGAAAATTCTTAACTACACAAAAATATAAATATAAATGTAAAATGTATGCAATTCTTTAAACGTTTCGCATAAAGTAACTTCTGACAGGTTGACAATACTGTTCAAATCAATCATCTATCCATCAATTAAACGAGGTATATTTGCATACTGTTTTTTTTTCTTATAATTGAAGGAATTATATTCTTTCACTGGTATTTCTTATGTTGACATTTCACATTTGAATAGGCAATAAAACAAGCACACACTTGGGTACATGCACCCCCCGCACTGACAAAATCGAAACAATGTTGTTCTTTATACTCATTATATCTTGTCCACAAGGCAATCAAGTACTTTATAGTAGCAATAATGCTTATTATCATTGTGCTTAAAGATATAATACCAGTTATTTTATGCTTGTAAACCAGAGAGGACCAGATATTGATAAATCTAAGGGAATACTTAAAATAACTTTTATAGGACAAATTTCTTTTGTTTGGAATAGAATCTTGACAAACTTGTTTTTCCTAAAAACCTATGTCTTATATTAATTAAATACTATTACGCCCTTAAAGTCATAAAGGTATTACTATATATTATTATGTATATAATTATATCTTTACATAAAGTATCATGAACGCATACACCTAATAAGCTCGGTAGGAGCATGTGCAAAAAAAGAAAAACTCTTAGGAAACAACTACACAAAAATATAAATATGAACGTACAATGAACGCGATTCCTTAACCTCTAAGATTAAAATAACTCCAGACAGATTGACATGCCGTTAAAATCAACCAATCAATGTTAATTTTTCATTAATTTTAGTTTTTATTAATTTCAACAATTTTAAAGGTCATAAATAACTTACACACAAATATGTATTTGCCTTATGTATCTAGACATAGTAAAGATGATGTGACTGTATTTTAACGTCTTTAGGAATAATATAATCCTCATTAGGACATTTTAAACGATTAAAATGAATATATAATTTAACCTAGCGTCGTAAATCAAGTTTTATTTTTCTTTAATTTCCTTCTCACCATACTTTTTACTAAAATAAAAGCTACTGATTTTAATCTTAATTTTTTAAGATTTGGAAAAAAATTATTTTGAATAAATTTCACATGGTCCCTTTGTGGTTTCACTATACTTCAGTTCGAAAATTCTAAGTTTCTTCAGGCACCTCTAGGCTTTGGTAATGACAACAGCACTATTTCAAGGACGGTCGCTAGTGCAGAAAAGCCGATTCTCGAGAGTCGAAAGTTACACTTGGTTGGTTTCTTTGTTTAATAGCTTCGGCATTAAATAACCCACTACGAAAGTTATTTAATGCTGAAGCCATCCTTATAGAAGAACTGTAGTGGCACTATAAAACCATAGTGTTAAAGATAAAAGGATTCATACCTTTTGCAAGGGTATTAGTCCGAAAGTAAACATAATAGTACAGTCGATGTCACAATCCTGTACGTTAACCACAACGCAATGGGAACTCTCCAACGTTACAGTTGTTCTTATAAAATCATTTTTTACGACAATCATTCTACAAGTATGAGAATATTATTTTGAATAATTTTTTGAAAAATACTAATTATAATTATCTTTTTCGTATAGGTTAGTTTAAATTGAATGATCTTAATGGTGAGTTAACTCATCTAGAGTTATTTCATGTCTAAGATTAGGAAATATCTTCAACTGTACATCATATTTACTTATTTTGGGTTGTTGTTCAAGACGGTTTTATTGTTACTTATTACATGGTCCTATCGAATACGAATGATTTTTAAACAGATCTATTAACCCACAGACGAAACTCTTTTTTTTCTGGCAAAATGATGTCATAAGTTTGGAATGTAAATAAAAGCAGCATCATAGATTGTATTAAAAATTGGATTTTACTATATAAAAAATGAATATTTGTAATTTTATCTTGTTTTTATCACCAATTTGTTTTAAAGTTTATATCATCTAAATGCTTGCACCAAAGGGTTATGCACTTCTGAATTCTGGCCCTGAAGTTCAGGAACGCTCGTCTAGCCATTGCCTCTAGTATTGCTTCAATCTTTCAGTTTGTTAACTGTCTGCAGCCTACGTTTAAAAAATTGAACTTTCAGGTATGAACAGAGAAAGTAATCATAAGGGAATAGATCTGGGGAGTAAGCTTAGATCTGGTGAGTAAGCCTGTCACTTGTCTGGAGACTACATTTAAATACTTCAGCTATGCCTTGAGGAAGTAATCATAAGGGAATAGATCTAGTGAACGAGCCAGTTACAGGATGTCATCACGTAATAAGATGAGGTACCCTGGAGGCATTTCTCTCGTAAATAAGTTTCAATCACAAACGCATGATATTCACCATTCCACTTCATGATGGTGACAAAAATGGCAAGGCTGCTGCTGCTAAAAATACCTCCTATTCGCTTACTACAACTTCTAGCGCCTATGCAGTGGCAATTCGAAATCCGTAAGATCTGCCGTACCCTCTATAACTAAAATTCTCATAAGGTTTGTATGTATGTATGTATAAATGGATGAAATGCTAATTTAGATCTTTCACTTTTTTCCCAGTAGAAGCATCAATATTAATATGAATCATTGTTAGAACGGGAAGCCGAGTACTTCATTAGTCGTCTTGTTTTAGTTCAGTTCTACAATATAAAGGTCTTTCATTATCATCATCATCATCGTACTTATTTTATACTTTCCTCCTCGGTATTATCATCATCACCCTAATGAATCCTACTCTGTCAGTAGGGCTTATTATACGCTCTCAGAAGAGGAGTAACTCCTCATAAAAAAAGAAGAAAAAATATTGTGACCTTAGTATGACACTAAACAGCATCTGATGATGAGGCTCCAGTCCTGGATATCTGAGAATAGGGAGTACCTCTTAATTGCTGTTACTTCCTGGTTTACTCTGTACTGGAGTGGTATTACCTGTTAAGGTTCCATCAATGAGTCAAATCTGATTAAAAATTCTTATTCGATAGGACCATGAGTACCCCCCATAAAAAACGAACAAAGAAAAAACTTAAGAAACTACTACATAAAAATGTAAACGTACAATGAATGTGATTCCCCAACCTCTAGACGTAAAATATGCCTAGACAGATTGACATACCATAAAAATCAATCAGGAATAAATGGATGTAATTTGTTGGTTGAAGCTATTCTTAATACGATAGAGTAGCATGTAAGAATTGAACTCATTGATAATTTGCATGATTTAACCTTTGTTCTAAGAAGGCATTACCATTGTAGGAAATGGAATCGGTGATCCGAGTTCACAACCTGAATGAGACTGTTTATTTCACTTTTTGGGAAAGGCAAGAATCAATCTCGTATTCCCCACTTCCAGCAATAAGTAAATAGTTTGGCAAAGTAGGTTCTTTACCCTTTGCATGGCAATTTTTAATTCAAACCAGGTGTATTATGCATAAAAATGACTTTGTGTCGCTTCCTACCCGTAGCAGAAAGGTTGGGTAAATACACAAACACTTGCTCTCTGGTAAGCGAAAAGATTCAAAATAGGGCTCACATTGAGTATATATCTCTCTATATAGATCATATATAGCTGATTTGATACGATATTTAGCATGGTATATCATGCCTAATATGATATTTAGGATTAGGTATCTGAATTCCACTTGGACTCGACCATAACAGAAACAGAAATTACAGCATATTTTAACCAAAGGGCAAATTAACTCACTCATGAAGTTATTTACGGAGCATCATTTAATCTGACACAGCGATACATTTGTGAGGTGCAGGGAAGAAGGAACTCAGTGTGGGAGCAAATTGGTCTGTGACATTAGTTTGCTAACTACCCTGCCATTGTAGATGATTACGTGTACTTACACCAAAGGTGTCGTTCCTTGTTACTCGTACCATGCAACCCAGTACAATCTGTCGCATGTTACTTGGAGAGGAGGTGAGATTCTCCAAGTATGAAAGTGAAGAAAACCATTTTCTGCTGAATATACAACTCCAAGTACCCACCATTTTTCTGAGAGATGTCTTGAAGCGGAATGAACCACATGACACCCCGACAACCTAACAGTTTAGAGGAAGCACACACACACGCACAGACATACAGACATACACACGCACACATATATTGAAACCTGTATTTACAAGTTAGACACATTCGCAAAAATGTCGTTTGAACGGGAGAGTGCTGGAATTTTCATTGTATGACGGACCGGAGAGACTCGTTAGCACATAACTAAAGGTGTGGATATCAAGCATCACTGAGATGTATGTCCATCTATCTATATATTACTAAAATTCCCATCATGTTTGTATGTATGTATCTATAACCCAGAAAAAAAGCTGAGATTTTTTATTAGAGTAATTCACTTAAAAATCTTTTAAAGAATAAAACAATTTCCCGTCAAATTTGCAACTGAATGATAATTTTGTGGAGTCAGATTTATGATGAAAGTGATTTTAAATAATTTAAATTTTCAATACAACGGAAAAAACAATTAAATGCTAATTTGAATCCTTCACCCCATCTTAAACAGAACTTAACAGAAATATATATTGAGAATTTTCACACACACACACACACACACACACACACACACACACACACACACACACACACACACACATATATATACCGTGCTATTATTCAATAAGTTATTTAATATATATATATATATATATATATAATTTTCAATGTATATATTTATAATTGAATTTATATTTTCAATATATATGCATACTGAAAATATATATACATAATGAAAATAATTACACAATGAAAATATATATAACAATTGTGTTTGTATGTGTGTGTGTGTGTGTGTGTGTGTGTGTGTGTGTGTGTGTGTGTGTGTGTATAACAATTTCAACAATTGCAACCAATTACAAGAATCTTTGTCACACATGTGGGATAAGAATGCTGATCTGTGCAAGGCCTTAACAAGGCACATTTAAATTCGTAAAAATTGTGTAAAAACAGTTTCCGATAAAGCTTAATCTCTGCTAAATTTGTGCCAAAAGTCTTGCTACCCAAAAACGCCATATCTGTTCAGTGCACAGATGATTATTCTTTGACTAAATGATATCATGCGAAAGCCGTACTCGAATCCAAAGTGGAAGGCATCATATATGTTACAGCAACCAGGCAAAAAAAAAAAAATGTGTGGAAAAAAAGGGAAGAATTTTTACGGTTTAGACAAATCGCGAAAATTTCTAGATTGTACGTAAACCTCCATTCCAAAAATCAAACCCATAAGAATTCCCCACCCACAAAGAACCCCCTCCAAAAAAAAACAACATTTTATCGGGCTACCTATTTTGGGTTGGTGATTACGAAGTATATGTATGCATATATTAATATAGATATACAAAAAATACCTCTCATAAATGTTTCGCCCTCTTTCTCACCGAAGTGCATTTTCTCGTACACAACCCAGCTTTCTTTCTTTCTTTCTTTCTTTCTTTTCTCTTCTCTTCTCTTCTCTATTACACACACTCTATCAAATAAATCTTATCACAGCATTTCCGTATGCCTCTATAAATGAATGTATGTATGAATCTTTCTTCCACTCAGGCTTTAATGACTGTTGTTACAATCATTGTCAACCTTGCTAAGTCTGACACAAATCGTTTACAATACCCAATGTTTCTAAGCGGTCAGTGGTCACATATCTTGATACGAATTAGAAGTGACGTATGTATGTATGTATGTATGTATGTATGTATGTATGTATGTATGTATCAAACTTAATCTAACTTAATCGCAAAGGTGCGACGTACCCAATGAGGATAGAACTAACTTCAATAGTGATAATCTACTAGACTGCTACTCCATTGCAGCGTCATATCTTTATATCTATCTATACACACTGCTTCAAACAGCCTTCTTTCGTCATCTATCTATCTATCTATCTATATATATATCTATCTATCTATCTATCTATCATATTTGATGAAAGCTCTTTTGCAGACGTAGATAGAGATATGGCAACTGTAACTTACAATACACGGGGACATACATGTGATCTTTCTTTAAGTATATAATACTTTCCAATGGAACGGGAATTATCCTCTGAGCAGTAATAGATATTCATGAAGCTTAGCTTAGTCTGACACAAGGCTGTACTAGTGGAGCACTCAGTGAGGCAAGAATTCATTACATAGATTAATTCGTTTACCACTAACCTACGATGAGGCGTCCAATTTACTAAAATTAACTTAGTCTGGCACAAGACTACTGTATTGGAGCATCTAGATAGAATTTCCTAACCTGTAGTATCAAGAGTAATTCTCTAATAATCAATTTACAAAGAACAGAGACATATATACTCTTTTCCAATACGAAGTGACTTTTGATTCTGACTGGGTGCATCATACTACAAGCTTAGTAAATAACTACTGGTTAATACATACACGCTCAGGGAGAGAAATACTTTGTCATGAGTATACATTCTTGTTACATCAATTTCTGTCTGTCTGTCTGTCTGTCTGTCTCACACACACACACACACACACACACACACACACACACACACACACACACACACACACACACACACACACACACACACGTGCGTGCTTACAAAAATATACGCTGTAACTAGACGAATATATAGGAAGATACGCATATGAGTATTTATTCATGTATATACACGAAATATATACAGATAGATAAGAAATTGTGAGCATCCAGTGAATATCGAAATGATTATCTCACCCTTGTATTAATTATAAAGCAATTGATAAAACTGTCGTCTTGTAGTCTATCACTGATGGGTTCTCTCTTTACTGGCAACTCTGCACCCTGTTGATAGGGCTTAGAAATACACTGACTGTATCCTCCGCAGAAGTGTAAAACCCCTGAAAAAAGGAATGTACTGAGTATCAAAGTAGAATGCATCTGATGATTAGGCCACAGTTCGGAAGATCTGGGGAATGTGGAGTACCCCTTAATTGAATAACTCCTTGGTCCACTCTGACCCAGAGTAGTTGTACCTGTTAGGATCTCATCTATGGTTCAAACAGATCTGTTTAAAACTTATTTATATTTTCTATGCACCCTCCTCTGATCCTCGTGCCAATTTCGACGCATGAATATCAACTTTTGAGAACAAACATATAGCATACGTCTTGTAAAATATTTCGGTTTCCATTATATCAACTGTCCATGATTGTATTGATGCTTATATTTAGAGAGGAGTGAAGGATTCTAATTTGCATTTCATAGTTATCTTATATTGAGAATTTGGATAACAAAATTTGATGTTCAGCACAAACCCTACAAAAGTATCATTCAGTTGCAAATTAGACTGGAAATATCTATTCTCTAAGTAAGGATATTGTGCTAAAAGATCTGTCTATGAGTGCCATTTTTGCTGGGTGACGATTACATACGTATATGGAACCATAGGAATTTTTGTAATATACTGATGATCCTCCTCTTCTCTTTCTAACGAAAGTATTCGCACTTTCTCCCTTAATTTTTATTTCTATTTTTTCAAGGAGCCAGTTCCACTTTAAGCAGCAAGCTTCTGAAATGGTTTGACCAGTTCACAAACCTCGGAAGCAATATTTTATCAATTAAAAGTGATGTCAACACACACACCTTGTGAAGGCGTGCAGTGCTCTTGACAGGTTATCGGTCATATGGAAATCTAATCGCTCCTATAAAATAAAACGGTACTTCTGCACCACTCAGACGCGAACAAAACGCATGGAGAAAAAGGTTGATGGGAAGTAAACAAGAAGTCTTTACTATTTTGAGCAAATCCGAGAAGCAGCACTCCACCAAACAGCAGTAGTATGGCTATTTACGGCCCATCTCACAAACCGTCCAATCCGAGAAAGATATGCTGAGCATTGCAGGAGAAGTAAGAAGGAATTCATACGTGGACACACGTTCTCTTCTGGACTAATTCATGTGGACACACTTTCTCTTTTTTGCACCGATTCACATGGACACACGTTCTCTTATGGACTGATGCACATGGACATACGTTCTCTTATGGACTTGTGGACACACGTTCTGTTATCAGTGTTGGCTGATCAGAAAATGTAAATATATACATCAGCTCTTTGCAGACACTAGATGAGAGAGAGAGAGAGAGAGAGAGAGAGAGAGAGAGAGAGAGAGAGAGAGAGAGAGAGAGTCAGGGAACTCCGTACAATCAGCATGAATTGATGATGATGATAGTGATGATACTTTTATGATATGGGAGTTAGAGTAAAGGAATTTTTGGCCTTCTGATACTCAACATTTGTTGAACTAAAACTTTGGCGTAAAGCATTTATGGGGCCCCCAGTGTGGAACAATTCCACAAGCACTCTGTCTTGTTAGACGCCTACACTTCCTGTTTGATATTTCTCTTCAATAATTAATATATAGTCTTGGTACATTATGGAAAAGAAGTGAGATCAATAAAATCAATTGATAAAAGAAGATAAAAAACCAAAAAAGAAAAAAATCGATCGCTTAAAAGCACAGCTTTGATTTCACTCAACAACGTCCCATTTTGGCAGTTTTAACTCCAGCAATAAAATGTTAGCGAACTGACATAACCAGAAATGACGTCTGTTTCCTTTTTACCTCATCTCACAATCAAAAAACAGATTAAAACAATATTTGGGAGGGGGGTTAAAAAGATATATATATATATATATATATATATATATATATATATATATATATATATATATATAGAGAGAGAGAGAGAGAGAGAGAGAGAGAGAGAGAGGAAAACAAAAACAAACACAAAAAAGAAAAAAAAAGATGTACAGAAATGAATTATAGTTAACATATGCTTTATAAAATATCGTCGAAAATTCTCTCTCTTTCTATGTATTACTGGCCCTATAACCTGGTTTGCTCATATAGCATGTCTTGGGCCAGAATAGCGTGACTGAGCACATCCCTCTCAAGGTCTACAATTGGTTTGAAAGCAGAGTTTTCCTTCTCCTAGACTGGTTGTCATATCAAGGTTAAAGAGCCTTGTCTGTCCTACAATTTATCTAAAACTGGAAAGAGAACAGTTAAATTTATACCTTTTTCTAGAGTATTAGCTATATGTAAAATATAAACAGCCGCGTTCAGGAATTGAACTTGGATAGCCAAGTTTACTTCCTACGGCGGTAACCGGTACACCACACTATAAAAAAGGTCATTAAGCTCTATATAGTGTCATATACGATCTTTATGATTTATATGATTATTGCATATAAATAGGTTAATGAATGAATAGATAAATAAATGAAGGAAAGTACTATTTGTCTATGTCAGAGTATACATGCAAAGATCGAATTATTATTCTTTAGATGAGCTAAAATTCGCAGTAAAAAATAGTTATGATAGGCTCTAATGTTTATAGTTTCCCTGGGGTGTCACGCATTGATTTTAATTTTTTGAGTGATTGATGTTAACGGTATGTCAAACCATCCCGGGTTAGGAAAATGCGTGAATTGTAAATGTATATTTATATTTTTTGTGTAGTTGTTTCGTAAGAGATTTTTTTTGCACATGATTATGTAATATCAAGTGTTCCTACTTAATATGAATAATTTGTAAGCAGATCTGTTTGACTTGGGACCATAAGAAATACAACTACATCGAGTTAGAATGGACCTGGGAGTAATGGCAATGAATGGGTCCACTACTCTTCCTAGATCTCTAGAAATGGAACCTCACCATCAGATGCAGTTTAGGTTTTTACCCAGAACACTCTTTTTGCGGGGGAGAGAAAGGGTCTTACCTTTCTGCCGTGGGGTACAGTCAGCGTATTCTAAGACCCACTGATAGGGCGGGATTGATTTTGAAAAACCCCCATTGACGAAACCACCATTTCTCAGTTGGGACGGAAATGTTCCCTTATATCAATACCGGTGAGGAAAATACGAAACGAGCTTGGTTTAATGGGGAATCCCAGAAGTGTATGTATGGCTAAAAGAAAAAGTTTTGCAATTTCGGCAGTCTGTGTTGTGAATACGTTAAGGCACCCACGACTTTCCCTTTTTAGTAAAATGGAGAAGTATTTCATTTGAGCTGGAATCTCCGCTGACCAAGTTCCTTCCACTTAAGCTATGTCTCAGCCGAACTTGAAATATGTCTGGTTCCAGTCAAAAGGGCGAGAAACAATTGTTATATCCCTTACAGCCATAAAGATGGATTCAACATATGATCATGTTTAGTGCGGAGAATTACATACGCATAGGGGTGGATAGTTCCGGAAATTGGTCAGTTCTGTCAGCATTTCTCCTTTGAGGACGTCCTAGATATCAAAAAACGACACTGACTTTATCACGTAAAATGCAAAGGAGAAGTGCAGCAGAGCGGAGTGAGGAAAGAGAGAGAGAAGGAGAGATTGAGACAGTGTAAATGAAGAGCTATATAGAGGAGTGTGAGATTATTATTACTATCATTATTCCTTGAGAGTTTTTCATACCAGTTTTAACTGAAGTTTGAGTCAAAGCAAGTCTCTTCAGGTTCCCAGCACTCTTTTCAGTATTCTAACAAGTCTTAACAATACCGTGGTCTGGATGGTCTCGATATTTTCTCTGATCTTCAATTCTTACAGTCTTTTTTCCAAACCTTTCCACGCGCACCAACTACAATTGATATCACCGTTACCCTCATGTTCCAGAGCATTTTTAGCTCTCTGGCAAGGTCCAAGTATTTGTCTATCTATTTGCTTTTTCATCTTCATCCTATAGTTCGCTGGAACGGCAAACTCCCAGAGAAAAGTATGCGTCCTATTTTCTCGGACGGATTATGGTATGTGTATATACTATTTGTTATTATGGTCAAATCTCAACCTCTTGCATTATTCTTTGTGGATTACCCTTCCCACCCAGTCGTGCTTAGTCTTGTGCTCTATATGTGCTAGTTTACTGCGTTCGTTTATTATATGATTAACCGTTTCATCTCAGTCACCACATAATTTACACTTACTTTCTGTTGTGTCTTATCAATCCTTGCTTTGATAGAATTAGTTCTTAGGGCATTATTTTGTACTTCTATTATAAGAGATTCAGTTTCCCTTTCGAAATCATGTCCATGTCATCTCGTGTGCAATCTCCCCAGATTGTCGCTTGAAGTATCCGTATTGTTTTTCTTCCTATTTTTTTTTCTAGTTTTTGTTGCTTTCCTGTTTGCACTTATGTTGCCATTGCTGTTATTGTTTGCTGTAATTAGTCTTTTTTGTTCTTTTTAGTGTATTTCTCGAGTCCTCAAATTGTTGATTCTACATTATCCTCCAAACTGTGAAGTCCCTCTTTTCTTGATACTTATAGTTTGTCTATGTCATCTGTCCGATGCATCATCATCAATTTCCTTGTTTTTGGTCTATTTGAGTTCCTCCTTGGTCAATTTTAAGAATGTTTCAGAGTAACTTACAAGAGGGAATCACCAGGTGTTTATTCTTTTGACGAGATTTCTACTGTAGAGATCGGTTTCAAAAGGTTTTCTTATTCTTCTGAGGTATTTTTAAAACTTTTCCTTTTAATGTCTGTTTGTTTGATGGCGTCTGCTCCAAATATTCCTGGTGAGTTCCCGTGGTGTAGTAACCAAGTTCGAACTCCTGTCGCACTATTACGTTCACTTTCGGACGAATGCCCTTGGGAAAGTATGAATCCCCATACTCCCCCGCCAGTTATGGGTTAAATAATACCAATACTGTTCTCCAGCAAGGACAGCTTTAGTGTTAAATGATCTACTAATGTTGACATGCCATCAAACAATAGTGCTGTAGTTTGGATGGTCTCCACTCGTCCTCCAATCTCCAAGTCCTTCAGTCCCTTTATTAATCCTTTAGTTACTGTACCAAAAGCATCAATCACAATTGGTACAATTGTCACCTTCATGTTCCATTGTTTGCAAGGTCGAAGTACTTATCCTTCTTTTCACATTCTTTCAGTTTTATTCTGTGGTCAGCCGGGACAGCACAATCAACTATTTTGCAAATTCTCTTTTTTTTGTTGATCATTACAAGGTCTGTTCTTCTAGCCGAGATTAGGTGATTTATTTGTATGTCAAAGTCGCATAGGAGTTTATGTGTGTCATTCTTTATGACAGGTGCTGGGTTGTGCATATACCATTTGTTCGTATGGTCAAATTTAAATTTCTTGCACATCTCCCAGTGGATCACCTTGCACACCCAGTCGTGTCTAGTCTTATACTCCTTCTGTGCTAATTTACTGCATTCGCTTATTATGTGATTGATGGTTTCGTCTCGATCACCACAAAACCTACATTTGCTATTTTGTTGCGTCTAATCTATTCTCGCTTTGATATGATTGGTTCTTATGGCGTTGTTTTGTCCTGTTATTAGGAGAGATTCTGTTTCTCTCTGGAAGTTTCCTTTTCTTAGCCACGACCAGGTTTTCTCGTGTAAGATGTTGTTTATTAGTCGTTTAAAACGTCCATAGAGTGGTGTTTCTTCCCATTTTTGTTTTCTGGTTATTGTCATTCTGTTGTCCATTGTGTTGTCTGTCTCGTTTTTGATGGCTGTAATCAGTCCCCCTTCATGTTTTTCTATGTAGTCTTCGAGTCGTTGTATCGATGCGTCAACACTATCTTCAACGCTGGCAAGTCCTCTTCCTCCCTCTTTTCTTGATACATATAGTCTGTCAACGTCATCTCTGGGATGTAATGCCTTATGCATTGTCATTAGTTTTCTTGTTCTCTGGTCCATTTGCTTAAGTTCTTCTCTGGTCCACTTTAAAAAGGGTTCCGAATATCTTACGAGGAGTACGGCCCAGGTATTTATTCCTTTGATAAGATTTCTGCTAGATAGTTTTGTCTCGTGTAGCTTTCTAGTTCTCCCGAGATATTCTTTCTTAATTTTTTCTTTCATATCCCCTTGTTTGATGGTGTCAGCCTCTAAGATGTCCAAGTATTTGTACGTTTCCTTCTCTCCGAGCATTCAAATATTATTATTATTATCATTATTATTATTTACTCCTTTTCGAGTTTTTCACACGAGCGTTAGCCGATATTTTCTCACCGGAGACCAAGTGCCAGAAAGTCTCCAGGACTCTCTCAGTATTCTGGCCGATCTTATTAATGCATTTGTTTGGATGGTCTCCACTCGTCATCTTATTTCCATGTCCTCCAGTCCCTATATTAATCCTTTGGTGACTGTACCAAGAGCACCAATTGCATTTGTACCTCCGTCACTTTCATGTTCCGCATTTTTTTCAATTCCCTAGTAAGGTCGAGGTATTTATCCTTCTTTTCACTTTCTTTCAATTTTACCCTATGATTAGCCGGGATAGCCAAGTCCACAATTCGGCAAGTTCCATTTTTTTTTGTTGATAATTATAAGGTTTGGCCGTCTGGCCGAGATTAAGTGATCACTTTGTATGTCAGAATCCAATTCCTCTGCGTTTTCTATATAGTCTTCAAGTCATTGTATTGATGTTAACACAATCTTCAATGCTGGTAAGTCCTCTTTCTCCTCCTTTTTTTGACACATATAGTCTGTCAACGTCATCTCAGAGATGTAATGCCTTATGCATGGTCATTAGTTTTCTTGTTCTCTGGTTGATTTGTTTAAGTTCTTCTTTTGTCCACTTCAAAAATGGTCCCGATTCATGTATTTATTCCTTTGATAAGGTTCTGTTATATATTTTTGTCTCGAATAGTTTTTTGGTTCTCTTGAAATATTCTTAATTTTTTCTATCACCTCCTCTTGTTTGATGGTATCGGGTTCCAATATTCCCAAGTATTTGTATGTTTCTTTTTCTCCGAGCTTTCTAATTTTGTCCATTTCGTCCGTCAGGGGTCGTTTGCCGCGTTTCATATCTAGCATGGCGGTAAAATGAAACGCTGTTTCTTCCAGGCAACAGTCGTATCGATACTACTGTATGGATGCACTACTTGGACGCTAACTAAACGACTGGAAAAGAAGCTAGATGGCAATTACACAAGAATGTTGCGAGCAATATTGAACAAGTCCTGGCGGCAACACCCAACAAGGCACCAACTATACAGCCGCAGCCTCCCATCACGAAAACTATCCAAGTTAGATGAACCAGACATTCAGGACACTGCTGGAGAAGCAGGGACGAGCTCATAAGTGATGTACTCCTATGGACCCCCACATATGGCCGTGCAAAAGCAGGACGACCAGCTCGAACATACATACAGCAGCTATGTGAGGATACGGGATGTAGTCCTGAAGACCTGCCGGAGGTGATGAACGATTGGGAGAAGTGGCGAGAGAGGGTCAGGGATATCTGTGCTAGCGGCACGACAGGATGATGATGATGATGATGATGATGATGATGATGACATTTGTGTGTGTTGATGAATTGATTTTAACAGCGTTTCACTTCGTCAAGAGTTCTTGTGGTGTAATGGTTAGCAAGCTGGACTAGCAAACCTACACGAGTGAGTTCGAGTCTCACTGGGTGCCACTTTCATATGGCCTTGTGCCACATCTAAGCAAAAAGCTTAGTAAATTACCACTTCGTCAAGAGTTATTTTATGCCTAGTCGTTCGGGAATTGTGTCCATTGTACATTTATAAACAAAGATAAGATAATATCAAGAAATAATTTGCAAACAGATTTTTATGATCCATTGATGGGATCCTAACAGTTACTACCACTCCAGGTCAGAGTGTACCTGAGTGTAATGGCAATGAATGATTAATCCACACTCACTAGATCTCCAGAACTAGAGCCCCACCACCAGATACACTTTAATGTCATACTAAGGACAATATTTTGGGCGAAATCTTATCCCTTTGCTGGGGATACAGTCAGTGTATTCTACGCTCCATTGACTGGGCAATATATGTATGTGTGTGTGTTTATCTAAATATGATGTTCTATATTTAGGGAGCCTTCTATAAGTTTCTCCTGTTGGCCCTTGCCTTGTCAGTTCGATCACGTTTTTATATTAAACTCAGCTAAGTAAATAACTAAAAGCATCTTACTGGGAGCATTAGTTAAAAAAAGCAGACGAGTTTCAAAGACCATTATAGTGAGTTGTAACCTCACCCTAGGCCGGAAATTTGTAGACTAGTTGTATACTAAGCTTCGTACATATAAATATGTTTCTAAATTTCCTATTTACATATTTCTCTGCTGATTATTAATTGCACATACTCAAAGCTATGTTTCAACACCCTTGCGACAATTTCGTGTTTTTATACATAAACTTGATAGTAGGAATTTAAAAAAATGTGTTTTAAAGTGAATATTTCAAAGGTAAGAAAAAAGAATTCAAAATTTTAACAGTGCACCTGCAATTTAAGAAAATGTAAGGCAAAACCTGCGATTTAAGAAAATGCAAGGCAAAACCTGATATGACAAATAATACTCGAAATACTGAATTATGGTATTAGTTACAACGTTGTCAAACTGGAAACCCATGAAGGGCACCATGAATATTTTTCGGTAATGAAAAACAGGTAATTTACTCCCCCTGGATTATTTCCTCGCCCATTGGATTAGGCATTCTTTCCAAGGATCTGGAGGTTGGATGTGGGAATCTTATCGAGGCTGGGGTCAAGTGGTCACTATGAACAGTGGAGCACTTTCTCCGGGGTGGAAGTGGAGGCGTACTTAGCGTAACAGTGATCGTCTTAGGAAATGGAGTCGGCCATCCGAGTTCAATTCCTGGACGAGGCTGTTTTCGTCACACTTCAAATAGTTGGACAGACTGTGTTCTTTAGCTTTTGTTAGGCAACAAGTCTATAAGAGGGAAAACGAACCATCTTTATTCTGCTGAAAAGTTGACCTAGTGTAAATATCCTGCTCGTGGTGGATGGGTTGGGTAAATACATTCTAAGCTGGTGGAATGCCTATTATGTAACAAAGTTATTGCTCTTAAGATATAGTCCATATAAATCCTTTTGCCATCTCCTCCGACCCGGAAAAGTAGCAGGAACCGCCAATGTACGGTATCACTGATGTTGCTTCAAAATAAATTGAAGTTCACTTCGAACAAGATTTTATACAATAAAAGTGACATTTACTATGTTACAGAGGTGGTAAGTTTTGGGGAATTGAAGTTATCATAATTGTTTATGCATAGTTGCTTAATTTTTTAAATAACTATAGACAATGATTTACAGTCAAGACATATTGAAGCCACAGGTTCTCGTCAGAGTTACTGAAGTTAAGTAGTAATGAAGTTGTTTAGTACTTGGATGACAACTTAGTAAGAAAAGTCTTGTAAGCACTCTAAGACCTGTTTACCTGACTAAGCAAAGCATAATAAAATTTTCGATTTTCACTTTTCATTTGTGTCGAACAAGGTTAAGATTAGTAAAAAAAAAAAAAAAATAACTACTACAAAATAAAAATTCAAAAATATAATTGTGCGAATAGAATCAGTTCAAGAACCTTAGTGTCTGCTCAGCTCAGTTGGCTGGGGCAGTAAAAAACACCGTCTGCAACTCTGCAGAGGTATAGAACCCTCCCCCAACGAATGTCCCACGATATGATTCTAAACAATCTGATGGTGAGGCTCAAGTCTTAGAGCTTTAGGGAATGTGGTGTACCCTTTTATTGCCATTGGTCCTCGTTCCGCTCTGATTGGATCAAATAGGAGTGTTTGATATTAAATTCTGTGCAAAAAATGACTTATATGAAATCGAATTGTTTGAAATAGAACTGTTTAACCATTTAACTGTATGTAGACAAATGACTGTCTAATTAAATTGTTAGTGATACATAGCAATACTTGGAACAATTTAACTGTGTGTAAACAAATGAATATTATTGAATTGAATTTTTAGTGTCGAATAGTAATTCTTGAAACTCTTTAAAAGTGTGCCTAAATTGAATTATTTGTATTAGATAGCAATATTTATAACCATTTGACTGTGTGCAAATGAATGAATAATGTTGACTAGAATAATTAAGGTTAAACAGCAATACTTGTAACCACTTAACTGTGTTCAAACAAAAGATTAATATTGAATAGAATTATTAGTGTTAGATAACAATAATTGAAGCAATTTCACTGTGTAGAAACAATAGCAATACTTGAGTGCAAATAAATTAGTTCTAACTCATTTAAAAATTAAATTACCAATAAACTATTCACTTACAAATCATATGTATATGCATTTAAATAAGTACAAATAAATGACTGATGTTAAATTATTACTGTTACATAGCAATAACTATGTGCAAACAAATGATTAATAGTAAATATAATTATTTGTGTTAGATAGAAATACTTGAAACCATTTAATTGTGTGCAAAAATGCGCTCAGAATCATTTAAAAATGTTATAAACAAAAATCATATATCTTTAATATATATGTATAAACAGGGTTTAGCATTGAAAAACTTACAATGGTTGATATGCCCTAAAATCTAGCCAAACAAAAATCAATGTCTGCTATATTTTCGGGAGATCACAATAAACTTAGATACAAATATACTTACAAGATTAGCTTAGTTTTGCCATCAGGTCATATCATAAGTATAGATCACCCAGCAAGATCGAACTCAGTATCCAGCAGTAATGATAGTTCATCTTGCGAATCACATTCAACAATGAGAGGAGATATATAACAACCATGAAATGCAATATAATTCTCGAGACAAATAAAATACGTCTACCGCAAGAATTTCAGTAAAGATTAACAATTTTATGGGATAGAATTTACCCATTCTTTGCTTGCCAAAACTGGTTTGGCATAAGGTCGAGTTCATTGTAGGGCCTCTCACATACGTGAAAGTGATGACAAAAGTTGTCTCGCCTTGTCAGCATTATCCACTGTGAGGCACCTTAGAAATTTGGGATTGACTCTGACTCTAGCTCTTTTAATGAACTGAGGTAGGTTTTGTCTGAAGTGTGTCCCCACTGGAACTGAACTTAGGGTTAATTTGTCCTCCCAAACCAAAAAGCTGGGGAGTGACAAAAAAGTAAGACTAGCTTAGTTTTAGTACCAAGACACAAGTGTGTGACATCTAATTAGGATTAAAGGTAGTTGTAGTTATTGTTTACTAAGGGTTTCTTTGTCTGGTATGGCGTCTAGACAATTCGATATGATTATACAAAAAGAATAGATTTCTCAAAAGAAAATTGCTCATAATATAAAGATTTAAAACTCATTTCAGTATTATGTAAAAGAATAAAGACTAAAATTGATCTCGTCAATATGACATTTTTATGTGTTAAAACGTTTTTGAGATATATTTTCAAAATGTTTAAATGAACTAAATTTTAAAAATCTTTTTCTTTTTATCACTTATCATAATAATCTACTTCTAACTCCAATCCCTCAAAACACGACTGGCGAGTCCTTGTGGCGTAGTGACTAACTTGCTTGGCTGTAACATCGTAGTAAGCGAGTTCAAATTCGAGTCGTTCACTTTCAGACTAACGTATGAACCCCCTTATTGCCCCAGTTATAGGTTAAATAGTATTATAAAATATCACACACCACCAAATAGTAACTATTCTGGTCGCGACGCTACTTATAAATCAACACGTACAGCACTGAATATATATGAAAAAAACAAACACCGCAACAAATATATCCGAATCTGCTGGTGCCAATACAAACGACAAACTTACCATGCCCCGTCCAAGTCTTCATTAGGGATCAGCGATGTTGGTGAGTATTGAGTTGGTCTAGATGAATTCTGTAGCATTCACGATTATCCTCCCATCTGCCCACGTTATGTTTTTGATTATGCGTAGGTGATTTAGTCGTTATTGGTATGGCTGGGTGACGTATGATTGTGGCTAGGTGGCTACACGATCGTTCATTGAATTCTTAAAAATATATATTTTTTTGTAAATAAAACTCGACTTCAGTTAATATATGAAAAAATTCTAAACTTTATATAAGTTTGTGATAAAATATAGCTATGCAAATTCCTTCCCAATGCTGCTATCTTTCATGGCACTTGTTTACCTGTAGTTTTCTTTGTCGAAATAATGAGAAATGTCTTGAGTTGTAATCCTGGCTCAAGGTCTGAGTTCAGGAGGCTCTTTCAAGTAACGTGCAGTTCACTAGCAGCCGGAGGCGACTCACAGTATATGAAACAATTCTAATGTTGCTATCTTTCACGACAATAGACTTGAAGCTGGCCTTAATGGGAGTCTGGCTCAAGGTCTGCGTTCAGAAAACTTCCTCAAGTGATATTGAGTCCAGTAGGAGCTGAAAGGCAACTCTCAAGTAACCAAAAACTTCGGCTTATATTGAGGAGAGACTCAAACTGGTATGAGGATACGTAGGCAAAAAGATACTCATTTTCTCTTCTTATCGGTGGCTTTTCTGCAAGGCACCTTTTGTTACCTGATGTCAGTCATGCTCTATCCTGCCGGGGACTCAGGAAACAGGATGTTTGCTTAACAACCTTATCGCTCTCTTCACGATATTCACTTCTTTTCAAAACATAGCTTTTGAATTGGCTAATAATTATATCTTGATACTTTTCTTTATATCTTGTTATTCTGACCCTCAAAAGAAAGAGTCAGCCAAGACTTTTATGCTTCATATCTACTTTGGGGAATTCCCAGTTTCGATTACTTCTAAACTATCGACGCTAACTACCTCAAGCCCACAGAATCATAGTATCATTAGTGTCCTTCTACTAGGATAGCTTTAGCATTAAATAACCCATGAAGGTTGATTTGTCATTAAACAAAGAAACCAAACTTTAAAAAAATCTAATCAGAGTAACTGTTCAGTACCGGATTTTCATGTACTGAATTATCCAGTACCAGATTGTTCAGTATCAAATTGTCAAATACCGAATTGTCCTCGTGTCGCCGAGCACAAAGGTTTGTTTATAGTAACAGCTATTCCTGAGAGGCACTCGTCTGAGAAGTGAGGTGGCTCATTGCTGTTTAACTGTGACGAGCCTGTTTAGTATGTAAATTCATTTTTGAGATTATCTCTGCTGATCTGACAGGAATCAATACTTTTACCATAAATGAAAGTTACTTGTAGTTAGTTGATTCATGGGATTATCTTGCTGACCATCACACCTCGACAAGAGATAAACAGGGTGTTAAAAAATGTTTGCTTTTCTATTGGAGTTCCTTTATACAATTGTGATATTAAAGTCTCTGCCTGTTCACCATTCCCGTTAACATTTAAGCGGAATCTTTGTAATATCAGTTCTGCTTTTATAATCAAGATACTCCAATGAAAATATTAACATTATAAATCATCTTTGGGAGATTCCAAGAATGTATGAACAGGGATGGTACTCATGTAAAGACAGAAATTATATCATAAATGTATTTCCATAAAAGGGTTAACATTTTTAAATCACCCTATGAAAATATCTCTTCAATAACATTTTTAAATCACCCTATGAGAATATATCTGCAATAACATTTTTAAATCACCCTATGAGAATATATCGGCAATAACATTTTTAAATCACCCTATGAGAATATATCGGCAATAACATTTTTAAATCACCCTATGAAAATATATCTGCAATAACATTTTTAAATCACCCTATGAGAATATATCTGCAATAACATTTTTAAATCACCCTAAGAAAATATATCTGCAATAACATTTTTAAATCACCCTATGAGAATATATCTGCAATAACATTTTTAAATCACCCTATGAGAATATATCTGCAATAACATTTTTAAATCACCCTATGAAAATATATCTGCAATAACATTTTTAAATCACCCTATGAAAATATCTCTGCAATAACATTTTTAAATCACCCTATGAGAATATATCTGCAATAAACATCACACATCACCATGTGTGATAGAGATAGTAAAGATTTTATAATATTGTAGCCTTTTATACTCTCCGGTGAAATACGCCGACTGCATCTTTGTGGAGGAGTAAGAAACCTACAACGAAGGTCTGGGATATAACAGTAAACTATCGCATGTTGATGCTCCAGTTCTAGATCTTTGGGGAATGTAGAGTACCCCTTCATTGTCATTACTATCAGGTCCACTCTAACCCGGAGTGGTAGTACATATGGGTCAGATCGAAATATTTAATCATTTTCTATTCTCGAAACTATACAAAATTGTCACCTACAAACTATATGTTTACAAATCATGTATATTTAATATATATGTATAAGCAGGATTTGGCATTGGATAACCTACAAGGGTTGATATCCTCTAAAACACAACCTGCTAACCAACCAACCAACCAGCCAAACTTTTACACTCTCTCTTATATGATACACAAAAATTTGGGGTGTCCTGGTGGTGTAATGGTTAAAGCGATGGGCTGCAGAATCGTAGTACGCGAGTTCGTACCCCAGTCGCGCTATTACGTTCACTTTCGGGCAAATACCCCTGGGAAAGGTATGAACCCCCTTATCCTCCCAGTTATGAGTTAAATAGTACCACTATTCTTCTTCTAGGAGAATGGCTTTGGCATTAAATAACCAACAAAGGTTGAAATGCCATTAAACAAAGAAACCAAACCTTATCAAATTTTGTATTCAGTTTTCCTTCTAGACTCGTCGCCCTACAAGCTAAAGAAGTCAATTTATCCAATTATTTTATTAATAGCTGGATGCCTAGCCATTCGCATCTACTGACAGGAACTTATATTGGCTTTTACTTGGGTTTGAAGGCGCTGTGCTGTAATGGCTAATGACATAAGAAATGAACACGGAGAACCGATTTCAAACCTGGACGAGGCTGTTTGCATTTCACATCGTGTTAATACCCTTGCGAAAAGTGTGAATCCAATTTTTATCCTTCCAGCTAGGGGTAAATAGTGGAGCAGACTGAGCTGTTTAGCTTTGGTTACCTATTTAGGAGAAGGAAAACTCTGAATTCATATCTGTTAAACTACGGTTAAAAATTGACAATGTTTCGCACCCTTCTTGGGCAGAGGAGTTGGTAAATATATATATGAATAAACATTTTTCAAGTCACCTTTTTTAGACTTCACTTTATATGTGGAAAACAGTGTCAATCCTTGAAAGGGCTGCTTTGTCGGAAAATATGAATTATTCGCAAAATTTCCTTCGGCGACCGTTTATTTCTCACCAACTATGTGTGAAGTTCAAACCATCTTTTTATTACCATGAAATTTGGTTTGTCGTGCAAGAGCTTAAGTTGGAAACAGAGAATGTACCAACGTACAACTCGCACTTGTGAATTGTGAATTGTTTTAAGTAGTCTTTGCTTGTGCTATGCAATGCACCATACTACTATTGCCTGTACAGATAAACTTTGTGCTAACCGTCTGGTGTTACAATGGTCAAAAACATGTGCTAGTTGCCCGTTGACCCAAAGAGAGGGTTCACACACACACACACACACATATATATATATATGTGTGTGTACAGAGAGAGAGAGAGAGAGAGAGAGAGAGAGAGAGAGAGAGAGAGAGAGAGAGAAGGAAAGAAATGACACTGTTTATGTATAAATCAAAACCTTTAAAATACAAACTTGTTGCCGGGATACAAAAATAATAGTCATTGATTTCAAGGAAATTTTTTTTCACCAATACAACCTAAGCATCACACTTAAAACTGTGAGTTCGAAATTTGGTAAAATGCCAAATTCTTTCTTTTTCGAGCTGATAAGTTGATCAAATTTTGCAATACCGTGTTTTGGTCGAATGAAGACTAAAAATGCACATCACGTAGATGTTTCAGATTAGTGCAATATCAGATTTTGCGGATTATCCCGATATCAAATTTTGAAATTAAAGTTTCCCTCGTTATGAACCTGTGTTGATAATTTGTTTCTGCTTCTCGATTATAAGTGTACGGACACTTCTTATGATAAAGAAATAGAGCCGAGTTCTTAGAGTTGCATTTTTCTAGCAGCACCAGCCGATTTCTCAAACGGCATAGGTTCAGGTGTACATCCCGGTGATTGCAGCGAAATATAATGGGAATGCGTTATTTTTATATTCATTTCTGCATACTTAATAGGTTATATCTCGATAAAGGTAAATGGTTGACTTGGTTCAGCTTCTTTGTTTAAAGGCATATGAACCCTTGTGGGTTATTTAATGCCAAAGACACCATTGTAGAAAAACAGTAGTGGTACTATTTGATCCCTAGTTGGGTCTAATACTCTTTTCCAAGAGTATTAGACCGAAATTGAACGTAAGAGTGCAATTGTAATTCGAACTCGCTTACAACGATATCACTCGCCAAGTACGTTATCCCCTACGCAACGAGAACTCTACTAAAGAAAAATGGAGTTTTTTTTTTAGGGTATATAAAACTCTCTGCGACTGTGAGGTAGCCGGACTGTAATGAGCACGTCCTGTTCATGGAGCTTAGAATAAGCGGTATGTATGCCTTGCAAGGGGTTTAAATACCCTTCCCCCCTAAAAAAAGTTGTCCCAGACAGGGGACATGCTGTTAAAATCAATCAATTAACCAATCAATCATTAATCATTTCACTTTTTTATTGATCTGAATACCATATTTTTTTCTTTCATTTGTAACGGAAAGCAAAATGAGAACAAACGGTTGGAATTGAAAGAGAAAATTTGAGATCAGCGAAAAGGGGAAACTCGAGCATTGTAAACGGATGTTATTTCTTAACCAGGATTCACTGATTCTGCAGTTCCGGTTTGGGTGGGCCACACGTGATCCGAAATAAAATCCCCCCCAACAAAACCAATGAGATTTTTAAAATATAGAAAAAAAAAAAAATAGACAGCATCTCAAAATGATCAAACGATCGTCTTCAGTGACAAGCGACCATACAACCTCCTACTTCCCTTGCTCCTTCCATATAGATCAGCAACTCCACCTTAAAACCGATGATAGTTGATAACCGTTGAAATTTATGAATGGAGCCTCGTTTGTGATTTATTGAGCGTAGTAGCGTAAGTTTATGCTAATGTTTATCAGGTTAAAATGATCAGTGTTCGAATGACTATTCAGATTGACCACTGAGGCTCTTTCACTGACAAAATTTTCTTTTGCGTGTTCGTATCTTTTGCATATATCTCGTTCATTCATTATATATATATATATATATATATATATATATATATATATATATATATATATATATATATCTTTCATCCTTAGAAAGAAGAACATGCGATTAATGGTAAATAGATGAGCATGGTGGTTCAGCTAAAATATCCAAAGAGAAACAGAAGGTTCTATTACAGGAGTTCTCAAATTGGGATACCATTGATGGTTTCAATTTTTTTGTTTAATGGCATATCAATCTTTGAGGGTTATTTAAGTGCCAAAGCCACCCTTTTAGAAGAACAGTAGTGGTACTGTGTAACACGTAGCAGCTGAATTTTTCGCAAGAGAATTTGTCGTGGATAAATGAGAAAATGAATGAATAAAAATCCGATCTACAAATTTATGATTTTTTTTATTTCTTTAAATTGAGTAAAAATTTTGCTGAAAAACTAAAGTACAAAATCTTTTCTTGTAAGCAAAGATAATGTTAGCAAAAGCGTAGATATTTTTAATAGATATGATTAAGATTCGTACAATAGCAGTAATTATTAGCTGAAAATAAAAGGAAATATTTTGTGTGAGTAAAACTCATTGTATCAATGAATAACTATGTAGTGGGAGGATGAATTTATAACGAAAAAGTCTGTATGCAAACAGAACATGAGATGATTTTTATAGATAGATAAGTAGATAGATAGATAGTAGTGGTAGTAGTAGTAGTATTAAGTTTATATCAAAATTAACGTATACGATAGATTAGCAGTGCTGAAATTAAATACGACCTTGAAAGAAGGTTTTCTCTCAAAAGAAATAATCCGAAAGGTATTTGAGTAAGTAATAATTCATTATTTTGTTGAGTAAGTATTGGCAAATCCATAGTAAACTGAAGAAATATTTATTTCTTCGTTTATTCATACTATTTAAATAGATTCAGGTAGGCTCGAAATTAGCTTTAAAAAATTGGTATTTATCTATGAATCTAATTGGCTAAGAAATAATATTTTTAATATTTCTGGAAGGAAAAAACTTCTAAAATCATTTTGGATTGTGATCCTTCAACTTTTTCGCGGCAAGATAGATATTGTCGTCTGCGAAGTATCTCAAAATTTAAAAACTTGCGCGAATGCGTCGGTTGGTTCAGAAATGCAAAATTCAGATTAAAAGATTACAGCTTTTCGAGTCTAATTTTTTGTACAAAAAAATTGACACTTTATTTTAGTATGTTAATTGAGTTTCTAAAGTATTTGTTTGAAGGTGAATGTAATAGCGCGACTAGAGTTCGATCTCGCTTATAACGATGTCACAGTCCAATATGTTAACCACTACGCCAAGACGACTCCTCATTAATAGTACACAAGAGAAGTTATGAGAGTACACGAGGTTTGTATCGACAATGGAATTTTGAAATAATCTCATTCATCTGAACGCAACCCATGTGTCTCGCAAATTTGTATGTTATAGGTAAAAACCATTCCATAAAATGAAACATTTTTGGTTTTTACTCACCCTGTCAACGGGTCTCAGAATTCACTGACTGTATACTCTGCTGAGGAGGAAGACCTATCCACCACCAACAAAAAAGGTGTTATGGGTATGATAATAAACTGCATCTCTTGGCAAGCGTCAACTGGTGGAAATCTGAGAAGTATATAGTACTCCTTCAATGCCATTACGCTTGTTTCTCTCTGACTTTGGCTTGTAGTAAAATGACAATGAAGGAGTACTCAAAACTCCAAAGAGCTCCAAAACTGGAGCCTCACCACCGAAAGTAGTTTAATGTCACTAGAGCACTCCTTTTTGTAGGGAGGGGATGCAGTCGGCGTATTCTAAAATTCTCTAATAGAGCGTGGGTGAATTTTTTGACGACTGAAAATTCAACTTCGGTAAAACCTCAGCATGCGCAGATCACTCACATGTCAGCAACACTGGCTTTAATTATTGAAATATGATTTTTAATATGAACATCTACTCCTGGAACACAAGGCGGAATCATCAATTTATTAAAAAGGAAATAAAATATTTTGATAATAAAAAATGAAGTAGCAGGCAATTTAGCATTTCAAGGTTAGCATTTG
This sequence comes from Sepioteuthis lessoniana, assembly GCA_963585895.1. Lineage (NCBI taxonomy): Eukaryota > Metazoa > Mollusca > Cephalopoda > Myopsida > Loliginidae > Sepioteuthis > Sepioteuthis lessoniana. The sequence goes on along the minus strand of OY757910.1, from coordinate 60,086,038 downwards.
TGTTGCTAAGTACAATATTTTCAAGAGCAAATTAGAAGAGTGAATTCAGTTTTTATAACGCAAGTATATTAACGTCGATTCAAATGCTCTGATTTCGTATTCCTTAAAATCTTTTAAATCATAAAAAACAAAACAAACTCTCTTCTCATTATTCTGTGAATATGTCAAAATGAACAACTAGAAACAACGTGAACTTATAACAGTCATATCGAGTTTTTACTCTGGTTTGTGTCGTTCAATCCTAATAAGGATGTCTATCATTTGGGACGTTTTATACTTGTTAGGATGTTTAGAAGGTACGCTTAACGTAACGGTTATCGTCGTAGGTAAAAATAATCGGTGAACAAAATTCTCATACTGTTTGCCTTTCACTTCGAGTCATAAAGGTATAAATCCTGCTATTCTCCCTCTATAGCTCTGGTAAATAGTGTGTCAAGCTTGATTCTTTAGCGTTGGTTAGGCAACCAGTCTAGTAGAAGGAAAACTATGAACTTAATCTATAATCGGCTAAAAATTGACCTTGTGTCACATTCTAGATGGAGTGAAGTGTTTGGGCAAATACATATTTGTCTTTTAAAACTTGAATCTTTGTTAAACAAGTAATTTTCTTACGCCAGTTCCTCCTTTTCTCACCCTCTCTCTCTTTATATATATATATATATATATATATATATATAAATTAGAGCAATCCAGAGAACGGAGTAGTGCCCTCCCATACATATCTGTGTAGTAGCTATTGAAAAGGGAGCTTTCGAGTCGCCTTCGACAACGGTCACTAACTTTACTCTTTATTTTATATATATATATATATATATAGCTACGTACCTTTATGGTGCAAAACGTTTGTAAAACTCGCTGGAAGAATAGAGTCAATCGTAAGGAGTTACCTGGGTACACACGAATCCAGTGATAGTTCCTACTAATTTAGGCATTTGTGCGTAACCCTTTTATTATTTCATTCTTTCTGAATATCTCATCGACTCAGATAAGTTACCTCACTGCCCATAAATCGATGAATAATTTTATTGGAATGAGGAGCACTGTAATTCAAAGAAAGTTAATTATATTTAAGATTAGAATGCACGTGCTACAACGAGTATTTGGTATTTTTCTTTTTTTTTTTGACAAAGAAATTCTTATCCAAGTATTTTCTCTGGCAAACGACACTTTCAGTGAATGAGGGTATAACATTCATTGCAATTAGATTCAATTAGTATAAAAATATAAATTTCAGTATCTATCTATCTATCTATCTATCTATCTATTTCTCTTATATATATATATATATATATATATATAAAACACAAGGAAAATATATTCTTATAACTCAAGGAAAATAAATGCCATTTCTGATGGTGATTGGTATATATATATATATATATATATATATATATATATATATATATATATATATATATATATATATCGTTGCGCCACAGTACCAATCACCACCAGAAACGGCATATATTTTTCTTGGGTTAAGACGAGGAGTGAAAGAGAAATAGGCATTCTGTCAGCGGGGCTTAGAATATGCTGATTGTATCCCCTGCAGATGGATAAGAACTCCCTCAAAAGGGGTGTCCTTAAACTAAATCTGATAGCTAGGCTCCATTTCTGGAGATCTAGGGAGGGTAGGGTACTTCTTCATTGCCATTACTTCTGGGTCCACTCTGACACGAAGTGGTAGTACCTGTTAGGGTCCTATCTATGGGTCAAATAGATACGTTTAAAAGTTCGATAGATCTGTTTAAAAATAATCGTATTCGATTGGGTCGTGTTTAAAAATCCTCTTACGAAAGAACTGCACAAAAAATATAAATATGAACATATAATGAACGCAATTCCTGAACTTCTAGGCATAAAATAACCCTAGACAGATTGACGTCCCATGAAAAACCGTAAGATAAATACTTATTTATGCTTTTAATTGATTGATTTTAACTGAATGTCAATCCGCTTAAGCACAGAATTAGAGTCAGACAGAGAGGTGACAGAAGCGTACTTCATTGAATCAAATCGAAAGGAAATATAAAACTAATGTCGCCCGTACGAGAGAACAATATGAACGTTATGTCATTTTTCGATTTCTTATGTCCGTTACTCACAGCCAACGTATAAGGAGAAACTAAATTCAGTTTCTTTTGCCTTTATGCCTTTCTCAGCACAAAATCTCCCCTTTCAAGGCTTTCCTGTCAAATGTGGATCCCTCCATTGGACACATTTCAAGTTCTTTTTTCTCTGTTCTCCGTGATTCAACATCTTACGCCATTGTTCCACTTCCCAGTAACTCGTGTTTTGCCACCTTAGTTAAATCCTGATACAAATGGAATCCAGCCCCCTGGCGTAAGTAGAATATAATCTTAGTCCTATAGTATAAACTAAACGCAAAACTCTCTAACAACCCCAGCTTCCATTTTCTTTGACTCCTACGTTCCACCGGACAATTGTCAATAGCTACATTCTAAATCTGTCGTTAATTGACAGTATTCCCCTAACGACGTGAGTCTTGTTACTTGCATCTAGGAGATTTTCCAGTTCTACCTGGCTATTTTTGGGTTTTCTCTTGTATGACTTCCGGCTTCTTATTAAATTCGTCCAGTCGTTTTCGTCATATCCGAAGACTTCAAAGTACTATTTCTTGAACCCCAAACACCGTTCTTATCTTAGTAAAGTGTCACTTGTAAGTTTTGTTTGCATCATAAATCTATAATATATTTTTACGCCAGCCGTTAGTTGGGTCTACTATGGCTTAAAGTTATCTTTTAGTGTTATAGAAATGATTTTGTCGTAGGGTGTCAAAAAATCGATATCATTTGAGATGTACATGGGGTATCAGAAAAAGTGATATTATTTAGTAATCTAATAACTTAACCAGTTCTCAATCAAATTATCACAAATTTTAACATGTGTAGAAACAACCCCAAATTCTAAGTTTAATGATTAAATGTCTTTTATTGAATGGCATTTCTATATCTAACCTAAGTGAATGGCATTTCTATATCTAACCCCGTCCAAAAATAGTAAACATAGAATTTTGAGTTGTTTCTATAAATGCTGTTAAAATTTGAGTTTTTATGAAGAACTACTATATATATATATATATATATATATATATATATATATACTACATTCAGTGTTTTAAAAATAAAATGAATGCAAGAAGCATGCATTTGTAATAATAGCAGTAAGACACTGGTGTCACAAACAAATCCTTTACTAATATATGCCATGCAGAGTTTTGAAAATACACCATGGATTAAATTCGTACTGGATAAAGAACCTATTTTATGAGATTTAGGCTTGAATAAATCAAAATTATGAAGTGTGGATTTTTCTTTAAATTAGTCATTTAATTAACTGTTTATTGCTTGGTTGATTTGGTTTCTTAGTTTTTTATGGCATATCAACCTTTTTGGGTTATTTAATGTCGAGACCATTTTTGTTGAAGAACAGTAATGATACTATTTAACCAATAGTTGGGGGATAGGATAGAAAGTGAACATAACAACATGACCGGAGTTCGTATTCACTTACAACTAGGACTTCCCCGTATTTATTGTAAGAGGTCAGTATTAAAGGCAATATTTACATGCTATCACATTAATAGCAAAGCTGATTGCGGTAGAGTGGGTCGATATTCAAATCCAAGGGCAAGTTTCCTTTCATGGATATCACTACCCGATCTTCTAACTCTTAAGAAGTTTGTATGTTGTAAATTGTGAAACCTAAACGCCAGCTACTGAGATGTATCAAGTTTTGCTTCACTATCTAAATTAATTTGCTTGTCGTTCTTTCAAGAGAAAACAAACCAAAACAAGGCACAAAGAGTGCAGCTTTCTTTGTCTTTGCCTGCCTAAGCAGAGAATTGTAAATGACTATGGGGTTAAGCATAGGGAAGGCGTGAACAACTATCGATAGCTTATCGACCATATGGAAATCTAATTTCTCTGATTGAATAAAACAGGAAATTTCCCAAACTGTAGCCGTGGAAGTACTATTGTATGGCTGCTCTACGCGGAATTTAACGAAGAGATTGCAGAAAAAAGCTCGATGGGAACTGCACAAGGATGCTGTATGCTATTTTGAACAAATCCGAGTAGCAGCAACCTATGCTGTAAGGTCACTTACCTTCCATTTCACAAACCATTCAAATAAGATGAGGGAGACAAACCATTCAAGTAAGACGGAGGCACAGCTGGAGAAACAGGGAGGAAATTGTAAGCGAGGTCTTTTTATTGGTCTTCACGCATGGAAAAACCAATGTAAGCCGACCAACAAAGCTGTGAGTGCCGATTTGAGGACCCGCCAAGATCGATGGAAGATAGGGTCGGATGGCGGGAGAGAATCAAAGGAATCCATGCTATCAGTATAACGATCATGATGATAAGGTTGATACAAAAGTCTGCGAATAAATCAGTAATTGATTCATTTGAATAACGCTTTGTAACTAAAAATAACTTTTTTAGTGCAAGGAGGTCGACTGATGAATTTATTGCGTGATAGTACTCGTTCTCAAGTAGCAAATGAGACAGTTAGCACTCTGGAATGAGATATTTTTCTGCATGTGAAGTTTTTTCAAGACCTCTCATTTGCAGGCTATAACTTTTCCCGCAAAATTTCTTGCTTGGTCAGTACATCCAAGTTCAACATTTGTTTGAGTGAAAATTTTCCGAAGAATTACTAGAATCAAAGGTGTTATCTTTCCTTTTTGAAAGAAAACACAATTTATATGAAATATATCATAAGGACATCAAAAATTAGGTAGTATATTTAAATAAGTAAATAAAGATGCTAGGAAATGAATAAAAGATCTTGTAACACACACACACACACACATATATATATATATATATATGTATATATGTGTGCGTAGCTAGAAACTTTCGTAATAAAATTAGACAGCTTGTTAACTATAGATATGTTATGATGCACAGCATCTCAAGATGATATATTCATTGGCATAGTGGGTAGAGTGTTCGCCAATGGTCCGGAAGACCTGGGTTCAATCCCAGGTCGCGTCATACCAAAGACTTTAAAAATGGTACTTGATACCACCTTGCTTAACTCTCAGCAACATAAGGAACGTATCAAGAGTAAAGTGGAGCAATCCAGGGAAAGTAGTAACGCCCTCTCCACTTCGGTGTAGTAGCTATTGAAAAGGGAGCCTTCTGGTCGCCCTCGACTACGGTCGCCAACTTTACGTACTTACTAAAATTCTCATTAGGTTTGTATGCATGGTATACACTAGCCACAATGGTATTAATGCTTTTATTTAGTGTGAAACATTCTGAATAGTATCACTACGTTAGAATACACTGTCTTTATTCTCCGAAGCGGAGTGATATTCTTCTCCAAAAGGAGTATCCTCAGTTCGACACAACATCTGATAGCGAGTCTTCAGATCAGGAGATTTGAGGAGAGTGAAGTATCTCTTCTTTGTTATTACCTCCAGGTACACTTTTACTTGGGGTATGAGTGTCTTTTTGAGTCCTATCTATGGGTTAATATATTTGTTTAAAAATTATTCGTATTCAATAGGACTGTGAGCAAAAAGCAAAAACACATACAAAAATCAAAAGAATCTTGGATGGTTTGTGAGACAGGAGGCAAGTGGCCGTGCAGGTGTTGATTTGCGGAGTTCTGGATTTATTCAAAATAGCATTTAGTTTCCATCTAGCTTTTTCAAAGGTGACCGACCAGCAAAAACTAACGTACATCAGCTTTGTGTGGATTTTACAAGTATATGAACCAGCTGACTGTGCAAGACATTCGATAAAAAAATTTGTTTACTGAAATATATACTTCTGAGATTGAATTAAAAACAGATCAGGTATAATCTGGTGTGATTCATTTATAACAGTACAAGGGTATTTTTCGTTCATTCGTGGCTTGGGATATATGTCATTCAGCTTTAATAGGAGGTGAACTTTCCTATTGCCCTTCAAATTGATAGATTGATTTTAATAGCATATCATTGTATGTTCTTATTCACATTTTCTGTTATTTTTAAGAGTTATTTTTGGCACACGGTTCCATCGAATACGAATCATTTATGAAAAGATTTTTGATCCATAGATGGGATCTTAACAGGAACTCCCACTTCGTATTAGAGAGGAAAAGTAATGGCAATGAAGGAGGTCTCCAGAACTGAAGGCTCTCCAGTAGATGTAGTTTAATATCATATTTTTTGAGGTGAGGTCTTGCAGAGCCAGGTTAGATGCAGAGGTAATCCCTGATCCATGAGACAACTTTAAAGGGACTGAGCAATTTTTGCTCCTCACCCTAATGTATGCATAATTTGCCCCGGTAGCTCTCACTAGGAAGACTATTAAATACCACGATTTTATTGGGAGTGAATAAAAGATAGACTGAAATGTACGATTTCCGGTTGCTGTCTGATTGTGTTAATTTTTGAGGAAAGGCAAGAAATGAAATTTCCCTGGATTCTGTTTCACCACTAGTCTTTTAGTACTCGTCTTGTAAGATGCAGCATGCAGCATCTCTTTTACTCTAATACAGTTTTACGTTCCGATATTTCTCAAAGGAATTGAGGTTCTTTGAAACAATTTTTTAATTATATGCTGCAGTTCTGTTCAATTCTTTGTCTTTATGTTAAAACCAGATAATTTTCTATTTGTGACAGTAACCAGCCAAGGATCTGTGCAATACTTTGTGCTTAGTGTGCGTGTAGAGTTATCTTCTATACACTGCCACAGCCGTTGTCTGCTACTTTTGATTGAATTATTCGTCTCGCTCTTCGTGTACTATCAGTATAAAAATACTGACACTGCTACAACCAAGACGATCGATTTTTACCTTTGCAGGTGAACATAGCTTGCCAAACTACTACAGTATAACTAAGATTGCCACCAATTCAGTCTTATTACATTCTACAGTTCTTTAGAACAGCCAAACCCACTGTCTCGTTTGACTTGGATCTATATTGATACTACGCTGTAATAATTATAGTTCACGCATTCGTGTCTGAAAGACAGAATAATATAGCACAATACAGTATGAATCTTATAATGAAAGACATAGATTGATAAGAATAATGCAAACCACATGACAAGAAATACTTGATGAGTATTCACTTTCAAATACTTTCAAAGGATTAAATATGACAGTCAATTAAAAAATGATGACTTAAAGTGATCAAAATTTTCTCAACAGAATCAATTATATTTCTTGTTTGTAAATTAAATATTGGTAGTCTATGATTTTTAGAGTTACATTAATCCTTTGTCAAATAGCTTTGGAAAAAAAGATCAGAAGAAAACAATAAAAAATACAGTTGACCCTAAATAAGTACGCTCCAACATTTTTTTAAAAAGTTAATTTTCTTCTAAACCATAAATAATAGAATTTTAATATTACCAGAGAAAAAATTTTACAATTCAAACTGATATTATTACGTAGTATTCAGTTACAGTTTCTGAAGCAGTTAAAATCTGTAAACAAAAATAAAATTTCATAAGACACAAATTTTTGAACTGCAATATATTCATATTTTTGGTTACAGAGTTTCAACTCTGTAGAGTTTGCTTATAAATAATTACTAATAATAGACGTTTTGGTTGCATTGTGTTTCTTTAGAAACAATGAAATCCTGATAACTTATTTTTAGAAAAATCTTATTATGAAAGAAATGTTATGGTGGACTTATTTATGAACGATACTGTATATAATATAAGATGACCCATGGAGCTGTTGGGTCCTGTTGCATCTGCGGTTGAGGATGATATTGATGCTTCCATTTAGAAAGAGATGAATAATTCTAATTTGAATGTTATAGACTTCTCCGTTATATCAAGAATTTGTGTGATTAAAATATAAAATTCAGAGTAAACAAAGAAACCACAAAATCATCATTCGATCACGAATTGAACTAAAAATTGCTCCATTCTCAAAGTTAGAGCACACACACACACACGCATATATATATATATATATATATATATATATATATATATATATATATATATATATATGTATATATATATATATATATAACGTAAATAGAAAAACTCAACGAACTGTTACTGTGCCATTATAAATCCATTTTGACGAGTTATACGGGCCTCTTCAGATGGCATACAATTTTTTACATAAAAATCAACAATATATATATATAATGAGTGAAAATTATTTTTTAACGCAACCACTTCTCACGCAGGCGTATATTCTATTCCATGTAAAGGTTGTAACAAATATTACATGAGCGAAACCCAAAGCAATCTAGAAAAACGAATCTACGAACACAAACGATCGATTAAATTAAATGACGACCGAAATGCCCTTTTCTCCCACATATTAGAACTCAAATAAGCTTTTAATTTTTCCCAAGCCACTCTAATCAAATCCATACATTGCAAAAAATCCCGCAGATTGATAGAATCTACAGTAATTTCCAAAACAATTATATAAGGCAACGTCCCAGGTTCTATTAGATGTCACCCTACTCAGCAGACATTATGTTACATGAAAACAATATCGAAATAGAGAATGGATAAAAAATCAGAGCATCGTTTTTTTTAGCAATATATATATGTATATATAGAATAAACAAGAAAAATAGATATAGAGCTACCAGACCAATGTCAACAGGTAGGACTTCAAGGCAAACTCCGTTAAGCTAAGTCTCCGTCCTTAGATTTAATCTCGGTATCATGCTTCAATTAGTTTCTGATTTTGCTTTATTTTTAAAAATCTATTTTCTACGTGCCACCCGAAGAGTTCCCAAACTACATATCCAATTTGACCTTTTTTTCTTAAAGCATTTCTCATTTAGCTCCTTTGTTTATACTTTATTTATATCGCTCTAGGTTGGGGAGTTAAGGGACTTGATTACCGCTTATCAGCAAATTCTACCCCCCATGTTCCTTGGGTATTGCAATCCATTTCTCACTCGTTACCTTAAATCTCTCTCTATCGATATTTTTGAGAAAACCTAATAAAAATAAAAATAAAAGCAAGAAAATAGAAAATATTTTTTCTCAATTACTATTAAGACCCATTGTTATTCTCTTAGTAATTCACGATTACGGGACTATTTTTTTTACTTCTAATAAAGAGCCGTCAAGCTATATAACTCATTTAATTTCCAAAAATTTTATACCCATATCCATCCATGTTACTATTCACCCAATTCATACATCATGGTCATCATATTTCTATAGTGCTACTTTCCATTATAACCTCTATCAAGTTAATTTAAACTTATTCTGGTGTCTGTATTTGAATATTAGTTTGTTTTGTTTATTTAATAGTCGTCTAGTATTTCCAGGCATTGGGTATATCTAATATTGAAGCTATTTGCTGTTGAAGGTTTTCTAATGATTTTTCCACTTTATTTGTGGGGTTAGTCCATGTTCTTTTAAGCTCCGAAAGTGTTTCAAAAAGTCAGTTTGATTCCTAAGTGGCAGATTAGTTAAGGAATGCCTATGATTATAAAACTTTTGTTTCCAGTTTCCAATCGGAAATACCTATGTATACTCTATCTACAGAACTCCTATGACTTATGGGGAAAATGTTCACTTGGTATACTACGTTTTCGGAATTATATCTTCCATCCATGGAGTATTTATCTTATTTCTTACAATTACAAGGGACATATGCACTCTCTTATCATCCATATAGGATTCATCTAATAGTTTCCTATAGTGGTTATTTATAATTTCATAAATACTATTAGTACATGAATAACTAATTTTTATGGTATTTCTATTGAAAATTTTGCTTTGTGGGTATTCCTTATCAAAGTGCTTATCTAAAAGATTCAAGAAGTACCTTGCTATGTTAACATTAGAAAGTTTACAAAAAGGTGGGGGGTTAAACCAAATTGCCTTTCTATTTCTGTTCTTACATTTTCTATTTGAATAATTATAATTGTTTCCACCTACCTTACAGTAATTACCACTTCTATTACCGCTATTTCTATTAATAGTGTTGTCTCGTCCAGTTTATATATATATATATATATATATATATTTGTTGGTTTCTCCGAAAAATGTGTTCACGCAGTCTGAAGAGGCGGTGTATAACTCAGCGAAATAAATTTATAATGGCACGGTAATTGTACGTTGAGTTTTCTTCCATTTACGTTACAGGTATATTTGCTTTGTATGTAAGTGTTTTTATATATATCCTGATAGATCTATTTACTAATATCCATAAATAAAGCACTCCCATTGAATTATATGAAATTTCTCATATATTCTATACCTGAATATTCCAAACTCATTGTCTCTGGACACTATCAGGATAAAACTGATCTCTCTCTCTTTTTCTCTCTCTCTCTATATATATACATATATACATATATATAATTTGTAGCAGGAAAGTGTGTAAAAGATTGAATAAAAGCAGTTCTACAAATTCAATAAATTTCTATTTCTTTAATTTGAGTGAAAAGGTGAAAAGTCCCTTGATAAACACCGAAAGTTACAATGTCATTTCTTGTCAGAAAAGTTAATTGTGTGTAGCGCGTTAGTATTACCTGATATGATATCAACAAGAAGATATTTAATAGCAGTTTGCATTGTTTCAAATCTATATAATACACTTATTTCGTGTAAACGATCTTTGTCACTACGTTGAGGGAAAGTATATTCATGTGCTAATAAGTAAGCGAAATATCGCTGGATAATCAGTAGTGGGAAATGAGATAGTAATAGAAGCATTTTGTGTCGAGGAAAAAAAGAGTTAAAAAAGTTTTCGCTTGAAGAAATAATTAAGTTCTGTTGAAATTAAATACATTTTTGAAGGAACAGAATGTTAGGTTTTCACTCAAGAGAAATAAAGACGAAAATTTTGAGTAGAATAGAAAACTAATCTGTATCGACAGAAGGTTTATCTATTTTATCGCTTTATTTATAAGATTTAGATGGGCCCCAAATTAGATAAACAGTTAATTAATTTATTTATGAATCTAATTGGTTAAAAATGTATTTTTAACAATCTATGAGGGCAAAAATTTAAAAAATTATGTTGAGTTTTAATCCTCCAAAATTTCTAAGGCATTTCAAATGTCATCATTTGTCATCTCAAAGAGATTAAAAAAATGGTGGCGTCTCAAACTCCGATTGGTAAATAAATGCAAAAATGCAGATGCAAAAGATATAGCTTCTCGAGTTTATTTCAACGGTAAAAAATTGAAATGGTGTCGAGGCACCAAACATCTTATTTAGCTAATTTGAGGGCTCTGAATCTGAAAATGACCTAACTTTTTCTAGGTTACCAACCGTTTTTGCTGCTCAAGAAATGTCTCATAGTTGGAAGAAAGCATTTTTTTCATTTGCTTTTTGTATATGATATTGACCGATGACAATATTTCTCGAAGCAAAATCATAAAAACCTCCTACTTTGTATTTAAATTAACAAATATTTGTCTGCTAATTGAGGAATACTATTTTTGCAGTAACAATCGGACCCTACGTTTTAAGAATAACATGATTGAATATATCAAGACCAACAAGTATTCTTATCAAATACTTTTATAAACTAACCGCAGAAATAAAACCTTCGTCAACATAACTATGGTAAAATTTTCTCTTTCTTCATTGTCTCACGCGTCCAATGTTATTTAAACCCCTTTTGATGCTCCAGCAGCAGTCTGCCATCATTTGTTTGTCCCACCGTCCCTAGTAGCGCTCCTTGCTTATTAATCACATCGCCGCAGCTAAATTTATCTAGATGGCTATATTAAAAATGAACCTTAACACTCATATTAGCGCCTATATCCAGAAGATTTTTCAAAAACTTTTCCACAAACTCCTTGTAGTTTTCGGCCCCGCGATCGCTTAAAAAAATTCACCAGATCAAGAAACGATGTCCAAGCGTGTAATTCCAAGTCATTTATAGAATTAACAAATTCATCATCCTTAATGAGTTTTCTGATGTTATGGTGAAACCATTTTTATAATATTCATCATATACAAAGGGATAGGTACATTCAATTGGGATATCTTTAGCTAGAGTTTCTTTCCAACTGTGAAAACAAAAGTTCTCAATGTGCTTGGTTTTGTAGTTAAGGAACAAGCGTGATGGGATAAATTTATGAAGATCAAATAGAAGATTGTAGGGTTTCATTTTTTTTTTTATTTCGCCTTAATTATCAGGTTTACTAAAGTGTATTTCTGATAAAGTTTATCAGTTAATTTGAATTTTGGCGATAAATTGGAAAAATTTGATTCTTCTACTTTTTTCTTATAAAAATTGTATGTTTCTGGTAGCTGACATAAACTGCTCGGTCTACTTGAAAATTAATGGGTTTCTACGACCTTTATTTACTAAATTTTGCAATCAGCCAAGATCGTAAACTGATCTTTTCCCAAAAATGAGTAATTATAGTTTAATGAAAACGGTAGCTAACCATGAAAAACTAAGGTCATTTTTCGATATCAGCACCATCAAATTAGCTAAAAAAGTGTTTCGTTTCTTGGTATCAAAAATCGTGTTGACTAGTGTTTTTCAACAAAAATTAACCCTTGTTAAATATGGAAATCATTTATATATATATATATATATATATATATATATATATAGGTATTATTCGGTCCAGTTAAACCAGAGTTGGGAGTAATTCCTTCAGGACAAGAAAATCATTCAGGAGCTGAACATTTAAATTTTCCTGGTGGAGAGCCTAAATTAACCGGTCTTTGTTTTTTTTCTTAAAGATATATATATATATATATATAATGAAACGTAGAACCCCCCACCAACATATATATTTAAAAACATAATGAGAATTATGTGTAAGAAGATAAATAGATGCAACATCTGTAAACACTGACTTCAAATGGATCTTAATTTCATAAACTGAATGGCACTGTTTTAGAATAAGATGACAAGGATTCAGGGTGATAGATAAACGTCTAAATAAACGTCTAAATAAACAAATAATAAAAACAAGCAGTCACGGTTAATTTGAAACGCATTTATCCCCAATGAAGAGCTCATTTGTTACGTGTCCTGACAACGAATATATAAAGGTCAGTTGAAGATATGAGAAAATAATTTTCATTCACTTAAAAAAACCTTTCGAAAACTAAAAAAAATTCTTGTAGTGATGACTTAGTTTCCAGGGTTTAGTGGCTAGCATGCTCGACTGCGACATCGTAGTGAATTAGTTAAAACTCCACTTGCGCTATTACGTTCCCTTTCGGACTAATGCCCTTGGCAGTAGCATGACACTCCCTTATTCCCTCAGATAAGACTTAAATAGTACTATTACTGTTCTTCTACAAGGATGGATTTGGCATTAAATAACCCACGGAGGTTCAGATGCCATTTAGAAAGAAAAGAAAGATGATTTAGCGCTGAAACTAGTTGAGAACAAGAAAAATAGATAACCCAAAAGAAATATTCCTATTCGTCGTATCACTTTTGTTAATCTATCTATCTATCTATCTATCTAACGGAGAATTTAACACATGCCAGCAGAATTTATGACTATTTTGGCATGTATTTTGACATGTAGGGACTAGTTTTGACATGCATTTATTTCTGCGAAAACTGCAGCAGATGCAGAAAGCGCGATTAAAGCTTTAGATGGAGCAAGTTTTCAGCAACGAAACTTTATTTTTCGCCAGAGTTACAACGATTTGCTATGCATTTAAGCCAACAAGGAACAAGTCCTGTATACTGAGTTCATAAGAGCGTCACTCCGAAAATAAAACCTCTTGATTATGTTATCTCACAACGTCAGAGGCAGTGGTATATTGGTGGTATAGCAGTAGAAGTTTAAAATTCCCGTCAGTAACCCATATGTTTTCGTGGAGGAGTTCGTGGTATAATGGTTATCGTCGTAGGAAATGGAAATGGTAACCCAAGTTCAAATCCTGGACGAGGCAGTTTGTATTTCTCATAACACTAATACCAGTGGGAAAGATATGAATTCAACTATTTTCCGTCCAGCTATGGGTTAATAGTAGCGCAGACTGCACTCTTTAACTTTGGTATATCAACCGGTCTAGAAGAAGGAAAACTCTGAATTCAAACTTGTTAAATTCCGCTAAAAATTGATCTTGTGTCGCTCTGTCTGCAGAGTTTAGCATTTACTAACATGATTCCCGGTTGTGAAGTAAGACTCTCACAAAAAAGACTGTCTTGCGTATGACACAAAACTGCATCTGATGGCTTCAATTTTGGAGGTATAGAGATTGTGGAGTAACCCTTCATTGCCATTACTCCCAGGTCTACTCTGACCTGTCGTGTTAGTACCTATTTGAGTACCATTTATGGGTCAAAAAGATGTTTGAAAATTATTCGTATTTTATTGGATCGTGTGCTAAAAAACAAAAACAAATAAAAAACTCATAAAACGACCACACAAAAACGTGAATAAGAACGTACAATGAATATGATTCCCTAACTCCTTGGCATAAAATCAACCGTTAAAATCAATCAATATCTCAATCAATCAAGCTCTCATATTCGCCGCGCCATCAAAACATTATTCAACGATTTTGTCAAATTTCAGTGCCAGCCTCCTGGGGACATTTCTTTTACTAATTCATAATGAACATTTCCTTCGTAAGTCACATCCACTATTATTCATGTGTCGTATAAAATTCGATGAAAAACTCTCTACATCCTCCTTTAGTGATGAATCTAAATCATAGTGAGACTTGTTCAACTCTACAAACGTTTTTCCACGATAATAAAATATACTAAACACATTTTCACATCATTTGCTATTCTGCCTAAATCAAGCTCAACTATGATGTCAAGAATTTCGTTTTGAATAATTAGGGAGGTCCATAGCATATGTTTTTCCAATCTATCATTTTTTTTTCTTAGCAAATAGACTGATGATGTATATACATATTCTCAACCCTCCACCAAAGTCAATTTTTAAGTAGAGTATAACTGGTTTGAATTCAGACTTTTCCTTCTCATAGACTAACAAAAGCTAAAGAACCCTGACTGCCCTACTATTTACCTATAGATCGAAGGAAAACAGATGGATTTATGTCTTTCTGAAATGGGTATTAACGTGAAGTGAAACACAGTCTCGTGCACGATATGAACTCGAGTCGCCGATTCCATTTCCTATGACGATAACGTCGTTATGTTAAGAGCACCGATCTTTGATCAAATATGGAGAAGAAGATCCCCAAAATTTCCATTGTTATTATCAGAAACTTTGCAAAAATTAGTACGGTCCTCGCTGAGCTATGTTTTGCTGGGTAGTGAAAAACAAAGTTTTGATTATAATTCTCAAGTACTTAAGCGCTATATTTTGCCAGTTACAGTTACAGTGGTCTAATGAGTAGAGTGTTCACCAATGGTCCGGTCGAGTCATACCAAAGACTAAAAAATAGTACCTGATGCTGCTTTGCTTAACACTCAGTATTATAAGGTAGGGATCAGGGGTAAAGTGGAGCAACCCAGGGAATGGAGTAGCCCCCTCCCTTACACCTCAGTGTGATAGCTATTGAAAAAAGAGCCTTCAGGTCACTCTTTACTAACTTATTTAGTGCGCAGTATTTGTTGTATAGCCGCATACATCATCATCATCATGATGTTGTGTTGGTAGCACGGATATCCCTGACCCTCTCTCGCCACTTTTCCCTATCGTTCATCGCCTCTGGCAGGTCTTCTGGACTCCATCCCGTATCCTCACATAGTTGCTGAATGTATGTTCGTGCTGGTCGTCCTGCTTTTGCTCGGACATACACATATACAAATATATGCGGAAACATAGTCAACAATAATGACGACTTGAATGAACGAACGAACACACTTCTTTATAAAAAATATACCTCTCACACTTTATTCGAAAGGGTTGATGTTGGTTGTGTGTGGGAGGTGAGTTGGAGACGGGGACAGACTGCTACATATTGACCCCAAGTTCTTCTGACCTTAGCAGCACTTCTTCGCATTCTGGCTGGGGTGCTCAACCCTGGGCCACTGAGGGCCCAAGCGCTCTGTCTGGCGCTGGCTCTCACTACGGCATCTTGTCCCCAACCACCACTGGAACTGAACTGACCCAAGCCGTCTGTGGCACCTGGTTATATTTTTGTTTTACGTCCACCTGCTTCCTGTGGGGTTACGCATCTGCACCGAATTCAACCACGTCCACAGGTCGAGGTGATATTCCGATATCTTCGACCGGATGCACCTGTTTCGCTGTTCTTCCGCTCATTTACACAGATGCATCTCTTGATTGACGGCTCGGTCGAGGGTCAATATGTTACATATTCAGGTGATCTAACAATGACATTTTACGCTTTGAGTTCATCGTGGCATGCCAATAACAGACACTTATTGTGGTGCTTTCTCAGCTGGATTTTGTCTTTTTCCAATTTTCAAAGGTAAAAGTCTTATCAAATATTTTACAAAGGTAACAGGATTGGCGTTTGTCCTTGTCCTATGTAAATCAATCATGAATTTTGAACTTTTCGCCTTTGAAATCCTTCAAACTAGACTCCTTATCAAATTTCTTTGTTTTGTATTATGCTAAAATTTGCTGATTTAGCCCAGTTTCAGTGATATTGTCCTGCTGAGTCAGTGCAAATTTGTTGGTAACATTTTTTTGTTATTTCCAACACTTGAAATATTTTCAAATTCAGGGGTGTTAGAGATTTTTTTGGCGATATCCTGATCAGTATTGCAAAAAAAAAGACAAAACAAAAAAAAAACAAAACAAAAAACAAAAACAAAAACAAAACAAAACAAAAAAAAACAAACTGTTGCCTTATTCCCACCCCCAACTATGAGTTAAATAGTATCACTGCTATTCTACAAGAATGGCTTTCGTATTAAATAACCCACGAAAGTTTATATACCATTAAACAAATAAACCAAACCAAAACTTTCGCATGGATCACAAATACTTTTGTTATAATAACTTCTTTCTTTAAAAGATTTGACTTTGAGGGTTAAACAAAAAAGCGCTCAGCATCTGCCGCAATTTTTCGGGCACTGGCGTAAAAATCGCAGTCTGATCGGCCCGAATAGTTTAAATGTGTTTTTCCTTGAAATCAGGAATTTTTTGCTTGTCACATTCTGCACGTTTGATGCGTTAACAATAAAACTCTTTGCGTGCCTATTTCATGATAAGATTTAGTGGTCACAACTTAAAATTGATGTCTGACAAGGACAGAACTCAAACTTGGTAGGTCGTAAAACTTTGATCGATTTTAGTATAAATAGATATCAAAATGAGCGTATAACAATGCCTGTACGATTTCCCAAATCGTATAGCTCGGCCAAATTTTAGTTTTCCTGGATAATGTCAATAAAATATGAAGCTTGACTTTTGACCTTATTTTAAAATGTTAAAAAAGGTCGTTTCCAAATGTTTTCTTGTCTCAAATCGAAAGAAAAAAAGTCTGAACTCCTATTCAAAAAAGAAAACAAAAGCAACTTTCAAAAATTTATCGCAGGGTTAGGCCGAACTAAAGTCATTGTTTATCAGGCGTTTTTCCTGTCGTGCTCGAATTATATACTGTTTATCATTAATCAATTGACAGAACAAAATCTCAGATGGTGAGATCAGCACAGATTTTCGTTTTAATTTTATCTTTTCTTTTTTCTGTAAACTAAACCTTTCACTTTTTCTTTAACGGTATATATATATATAAACTTTAAAACTTTTTTAAATCACTTTTTTTTCTTGAAAATGACCTAAGATTGAAACTATATGAGAAAGATAAAAAATAATCAAAAAATATTTTTATCTGTTCATCATTATACATGTGTTTACGTGTATGTGTGTTTATGTGCCCATGCTCTATAAAACTATGAATATGCGTGTAGATGCAAGCGTATCTGTATGATTATGTATGCATACATATGTAGCGTGGGTATTTGTATCGATATGTGAGGGCATAAGCGTAGCGTATATGTATGAATATACATGTGTGTGTGTGTGTGTGTGTGTGTGTTTGTGTGTGTGTGTGTGTGTGTGCATGTGTATGTGTATTGTAGTATTAAAGGGTAAACTAAACAAGTTTGGGTAGTCGGCAGATTTTAAATGATAATAAAATTGAAAGTGTGGGATTTATTGATGGAAATAAAGAGGTTGTTTTTCTTATGTTCATAATGGACAGTAGTCTTCGGTGCTAGTACCGTCAGAGGTCAGCAGACAAGAATCAGATTTATTTTATGTCTTTTAAGTGTTGGGTTGTCGAAACAGAAAAAAAAACATTTTTTCTGGAAGTCAAATCCCCACATCTTCCTTGGGGCAGTCAGTAGTGGGCAGTTAGTCGTAGTGATGAAAGACCACCTGGTTAAGCTGAATGTCCGTAGCAGTTCCAGGAAAATGACTGGCAATATTAGGAGCGAGTTGCAGCTAGACACAGGATAAGATAGGGAACTGACTAGCGCCAAATTTTTCGTCAACCGGCCATATAACTGTAGTTAGGGTCTGCTCGTCTAAGCCTGAAGAGCTAAGTATAACATGTCTACCACCCACCAAAATTGTTTCGAAGAATAAAATCTATATCTTCGGGCTCGATTTTTTTTGTGGATCTGATTCGCGGTTTCTCTAGTTTTGACCCAAAACCAGCTGCTGACTGACTTTTAAAAACAAACAAACAAACAAAAAATAAAGCAAAAAGAAACAAACACGAAGTGGGGAGAGGTTGGTTTGCTGGTGCTTATTTAAAATACTTCAGCAAATATACTTTTACATACGTTTATTAAAAAAATAACTTGAGGTTGAAATATAAAGTTAGTTATTCGAAGGGTCAAATATTCTAGTGCAACATTTGTAATTTAAATAAAACAAAAAAACAAAAACTGCCCGGACTTGAATATGCTGATTGTATCACCTGCAGGTAGGTAAGACCCTTATAAAGGGGGATTCTGGGTAGGACACTAAACTAAATTGGATAGAGAAGCTTTAGTTCCGGAGATCAGGGAAGTGTGGAGTATTCTATATTGTAATTACTTCCAGGTTTACAATGATCCAGAGCTTTAATACCTATTATTGGCCTAATGAGTAGAGTGTTCGCCAATAGCTCGAGAGACCGCAGTTCAATCCCTGATCGAGTCATACCAAAGACTCAAAAAATGGTACTTGATGCCGCCTTGCTAAGCACTCGGCATTATAAGGTAAGGATAAAGGGTAAAGTGGAGCAATCCTGGGAATGGAGTAGCGCCCTCCCCTACATCTGGGTGTAGTAGCTATTGTAAAGGGAGCCTTCGGGCCACCCTCGTCTAAGGTTGCAACATCTATTGTCTCATCTATAGGTCAAATAGATTTGTTAAAAATTATTCGTATTGTATTGAACCGTGTGAAAAAATAAAACAAAAACCAAAATCTATGTAACAACTACACAAAAAATGTAAATATGAACTTACTATGAAAGCGATTCCCTAATCTCTTGGTTTAAAATAACCTTTGATGGGTTGACATGCCTTTAAAATCAATCAATCAAAACTCCCCAGACAAAACAACCTGAAAATTTATTGTGTCTTCTTCCCGAAGGAACATTATCTCCTTTGTATATTTTGGAATGATAATTGTAAAGATCTTTAATCTTACTCAGATAAATCAAGTATTGCGAGTGAATTTACTGCTCGCTCTTAATTGATCGTCTTAGTAAGTTGTAGAAAGGCTGATTACCTGTGACCTATTTCTGTTGAACGAAATGGGTTTTATAAGGAAAGAAATGTCTGCGTAAAAAATAGCTCCTAACAAAGGATCTATCGGATTCAAACGATACAATTTCAATGATATTGTTTATTTTAAGATCGCCTAAAAGATCGTGACTGTAAAAATCGAAGGGAAAACAAAACAGCAACAGATTGTAGTTCATTTTTAGGCAGACGATACGTAAGACAACTATACGATGATAACAATAAAATTTATTTTGTCAAAGATTCGTCAGTTGTGTATCAAGTCTTCAAGCTTTTACAACAAAGATCTGATGCATTGGAAACTTAGAAAGAGTAAAAGGGTTTTATTATAGCAGTTAAGTAGTCTTCAGGTATTGTATAGTTCACTTAGAAAACTTAATTCGAATTATATTAACACGATGGAATAGTTATTGTTAATTCTAAATTTACTTTTATTAAGGGAATGAATAACGAAATTGTAATTGAAATTAGAATATCGAATACATGGGTGTCTGATGCTGTTTTACCAGGTGGGCATATATATATATATATATATATATATATATATATATATATATATATATATATATATATAAGGAAGAGAAAAAAACGTAAGTTCATATAAAAACGAAAGTTCCGTGGACTTATGTTATTTCTCTAATTTTTTTGTTAGTTTCACACTCTCTCATTGTCTCACTACTTTTCTGATACCAGTGCCATCAAACAACATATAAGTACGAGACATAGTAATAACACAGACAAATTCACATCAGTTGAAATACGAAAACTCCTCACCAATAATACCAAAATGATATGTAAAAATGACAACAAAACATGACTACAAATCTAGCTCAGTCGGATGGGGCTATAGAATTCATCGACCATGTAGCTACAGAAGAGTAAGACCCTCTCAACGAGTGTCCTGTGGTGAGGCTCTAGTCCTGGAGCTTTGGGGAGTGTGGAGTACTCTTTTATTACCATTGCTTCCAGGTTCACTCTGAGTCGAAGTGGTAGCACCTGAAGGGTCAAATAGAACTGTTTGACCATCTAAATTGTGCGCAAACAAGTGACTTATGTTAAATTGAATTTCTAGAAATAGAACTGTTTGATCATTTAAATGTGCATAAACAAACGACTGTCTAATTAAATTGTTAGTCATTCGTTGCAATACTTTGAACTATCTAATTGTGCAAATGAATGAATAATGTTGAATAGAATTATTAGTGTTAAATAGCAATACTTGAAACTCTTTAATTCTATGTCTGAATTGAATTATTGGTATGGCATAGTAATACTTGGAACCACTTGTCTGTGTGCATTTGACTGAGTGCATTTGAATGGTGTTGAATAGAAATATTAATGTTAAATAGCAATACTTGTAACCATTTCGATATCTGAAAACAAAGGATTAATTTTGAATAGAATTATTAGTATTGGCAACAATTGAGACTATTAACTGTTTAGAAACAATTACAATACTAGTGTGAAGACAAATTAGTCCTAACTTATCTAAAAATGAAACTGCTAAAATCTATTCACTTACAAATCACATGTATATCCATTTAAATTTGTACAAAGAAATGACTGACGTTAAACTGTTACTGTTACGTAGCAATACTTGAAACATTTTAACTTTGTGCAAACAAATGATTGATAGTAAATAGAATTATTCGTGTTCGATTGAAATACTTGCAACCATTTAACTATGCGCAGAAAAAATGAGCTCAGATTCGTTCAAAAATATTATCTACAAAATGTAGATAATATATATATTTGATATATATGTAAAAACAGGATATGACATTGAATAACCAGCAATGGTTGATATGCCATAAAACCCAACTAGATTAGACTATACATCTTCGTATTAAAATTAACAACCAAACATATATAAAATAATATTTCACATTGTTACTAATACACTAAATATCTTCAACTAATATGAATCACCCCCTCCAACAATAAACACTTACAACAAAATAAATATCGCATCCAAACTATTCAAAGACAAGCAATACCTACAAAATAATACCCTGAAGACGATCAATTGATCAGATTAAAAGTGCTTGGGAATAGATCTTAGGACAACTTCTCTATCAACTGAATACAAAGAAACTCGCAAGAAATCAAGAAAACAAAACAAAACAAAACAAAACACCCCCCCAGCAAAACAAAACATCATAAAATCACAAAAAAGTAAAGTTCCGTGGTCTTTAATAAAACTAGTATTAACAATAACTTGCTGCCAGAGTATATATATATATATATATATATATATATATATATATATATATATATATATATATATATAATGAGTCTTATTCGCAAGCTTATTACGCAATAAGTGTTGCACACGATAGTATTTGTATACTCACTGGATGATCCTCCGATTTCGTTAAGAAAACAAGATTCGTCGAAGGGAATGCAAAAGTAAGGTTCCAGTAAAGCTGGAGCTTTGGGGAATGCCCCTTTATTGCTATCTCTCCCAGGTCCACTCTGACCCGGAGTGGTAGCACCTGTTATGGTCTATCTCTGGGTCAAATAGAACTAAACTGTGTTCTTATGCTAAATTGAATTGTTTGAAACTGTTTATATGTATAAAAATTGATTTGGCATTAAATAACCTACAATAGTTGATGTGCCATGAAACCAGACCAAAATCACAACTAAACCTGATCTCCAGAAGTGGAGCCTCACCATCAGATGAAGTTTAGTGTCGTAAATAGGACACTCCTTTTTGTGGAATGTAAGAAACCCTGCAAAATAATGTTCTATTCATGACAAAAAACGCAAACAGCTTCAGAGGATACAGTTGGCGTATTCTTAAAAGGAGTATCCTGGGTATCACATTAAACTGCATCTAATGAGGCTTCAGTTCTGAAAATCTGGGTAGAATATCCTTTCATTATCATTACTCCCAGGTTCACTATGAACTAGCATGGTAGTACGAGTGTGGATCCAATCTATCTATGAAATAGATCTGTTGAGAAATTATTCTTACTCGATAGGACCGTAAGATAAAAACAATAATACCCCCACCAAAAAAAAAAAAAAAAACGATCAAAAGATCCTATTCAGAAACAACTACACAAAAAATATAAATATGAATGTACCATGTATGTGATTCCCTAACCTCAAAGCATAAAATAACCCTATACGGTTTGACTTTAAAATCAATCAATCAATCAATCAGAAAATTCACTATTTCTTCCTTTTCTCCTACCTCGTCTTGATTCTCGAACAAATATTGTCGATAATACAGTTGGAAGGGGGTGTTGTGGATAATGTGCTTGACTACGACATTATAGTAAGCAAGTTCGAATTCCAGTCATATAATTACGTTCACTTTCAGACTAATACCCTTGCGAAAGATATGAACTCCCTTATCTCCCTGCTATAGATAAAATAGTATTACTACTGTCTTTCTAGAAGGATGGCTTAGGTATAAAATTACCCACGAATTTTGATGTGCCATTAAACAATGAAACCAAACCATATCGTTGAAGCTGATTCTAGGAAAACATCATAATAAGTTCAGGGGCATTGTTTTGTTTTTGCGTGGTTTTTGCGTGACATCAAAATATCGTGGCCCAATCTACTTTAAATGTCTTTTCTGGAGATTGTGTCTTTTCCAGCATTTTTCTTTTCCGCTTTTACAAAAAAAAAATCGCCATTTCAAAAAGACCTTGACGTTATTTTAACCCTTGAATAACTCGGCACTTCCTGCGTAATTCTATCAAAAACCTTTGTGATCTTTCAGTTAAACATTAATTCTGCTGGTGAATTTCCACCTTTGGTATTTGGGTTCGGATTTGTCTGTATAAACATAGAACCGATGGAGTGTCTCTTCCTCAACCTCCTCCTCCTTCTCTTGATTTATTAAAAGATCTTAAACGTGTCAACAAACCTTTCTACTTGCATATTCAACCTTGGGTGGAAATATGGAGTAGTTATATGCTAGATAGCTTGATATTTACAAAAATTTTCAAATTCAGCTGAAGTAAACAGCATTCGTTATCTGTCACTAAGCGGTGCTTAGAATATGCTAACAGTATCCTCTGCAGAGAAGTAAGACCCTCCCCCCAAGAGATTTTCTGGGCACGACACAATTGCATCTGGTGGTGAGGCTCTGGAGATCTGGGAAGTGTGAGATACCCCTTCATTTTCATTACTCTCTGGTCCACTCTGCCCCAGAATGGTAGTATCGGTTAGAGTCCCATTTATAGGTCAAGTAGAACTATTCAACTATCTATTTATGATTATCATTATTATAAAGGCGTATTCGGGTTACGGATATACTTTTCGAAAATGGGATCGGTGACCTGAGTTCAAATCTTGCACGAAGCTGTTTGCATTTCACTTTCAAAAAAGTATTAATTCATCTTTTCTCCCACCAATTATGGGCAAGGTAGTAAGGCTGGCTGAGTTTTTGTGACAGCAACCAGGCTAGGAGAAGGAAAACTTTGAATTCAAACTAGCTGTACTCCGCTTAGAAATTGACTTTGTGTCACATCTTGCTTGTGGCAGAGGGGTTGGGTAAATACATACTAAGATTAATATCATCAGTTACTTGAAATCATACAACTGTGTAGAAATTATTCTACATTGGATAGGAATACTTGATCTCAAATAACCGGGTTAAAAATCTCTTAAGAAACAACTTCACAAAAATGTTAATATGAACCTACAATGAACGTAATCTCCTAATTTTTGGACATGCAATAACCTCAGATTGGTTGACATGCCGCTAAAATCAATCAATCAATCAATTACCAACTTGCAAAAATGAAATCCGAATGATTTCGTAAGCAATTGTTATTGAAATTGATTTTTCTAGTATTTAAAGACTACCAACAAATAAATAGATAAATAAAATAAAATAAATAAATAAAGAATTAAAACAAACAAACAACTATCGGTTCCTATTAAATGATAAAATCTATTCAGTGATCCAATTTAGTCTAGATGTACTGTTGACCAGCCTAACTCAAAATGGTGGCACTCATGTCGGTGCTGGTATGTATGTATTGATTGCCGGTAAGCGGCGAATTTCCAGTTTCAAATTATTATAATATATATAACATGCCATGTAAAGAGATGTGTCAACTTTTATCATATTCATTATATTTTTCAGGTATAAATTTATATCACTACGGATATTCAGACAGTATTTTCCACGATTATAAACAAGTTATAATATTGCCAAAATAAGGTACTGGTAAGACGCACACTGGAAAAATATCTTGCGGCTAAATTATTAAGGTTTCTAGTAGTACAAGTTGTCGCTTAAGTGGCCACCTAAGTGTTGAAAAGGCTCATTGTTGCTTAACTTCAGTGATCGAGTGGGAACCAGTGCTTTCAGCGTAACGGGTTCGTAAGTAGACCATCTATTGTAGGCCACAGTTGAATTTTATGGGCCATATTACACAGTTTTAGTATGATTTGACTAAGTTTTCATGGCCAATCCACAACTTCTTATTAGAGACTTCATCTTGATATTACGGGAGGATTAGCAGGAAATTGTTTTAATATTTCACCAAAGAGTTAACGGAATTACACGTTGTGCGGACATTTACCACGGATAGAAAAAATCCCTCTCCAAAATAAAATTGTAATTTTTGTCCTCTTTCCAAATTTGAAACATTTCATTACTTTTGGAATATATTTTATATATTTTAATCTTTTGGAATATATTCTATATATTTTAATCTTTTTTAGATCCCAAATTTATTTTATTGATTGTAACATGTGGTTTGTAACCAAAAATATATATATATATAAATTTCGTTTCCGAGTTTATTGAGGCAAATACTATATCTTCGAGTGGTTCTTAATATATATATATATATATATATATATATATATATATATATATATATATATATATATATATAAATTATCAGTATGTTTCATGCTTGCTGATGGTAGATATGCAATTTTAAGATTGTATCTTAGAGTAGGGAGACAGTTAATAATTGTCACCTTTGGAGAGTGAGCATGTCCGTAGGGCGCTTCGTGGATTGTCACAGGACAATCCCAGAAATTCATTCTCGCCCTCTTTTGCCTCTGTTCTTAGCATAGCAGAGACGTTATCTCGGTCATTGATCAGTAAAGCCAATATAACTTTGACTATTGTACTGTCTTTCAATTCCAAGTAAATATTTTTCTATTTTTGTAACCCTTTTACATAATGCTAGTTCATGAAGCAATATGTACATACTTTATCTCTTAGGAGATGTTCGTGTATTTGTTTCAAAACTACTTCTTTGTATATTATGTATATATTATTTCCATATGTGTAAATAAGTTTGTCTTTCCTTCTTTTTATTCAGTATTAGTTCATCATAGATATGGTAATGCTAAAATCAGTCCTTGGAGAGTAGGAACTCGACTAAAATTGATCCCTATCACTATCGTTGCAATCTGTTTACAGTATGTATTAATTCCTACTTTTTTAAGACAAAATATTACAAAAAGTGGTTTATAGTCAGTTTGTAACATTGATTTTCTACAATGCAACATCGTGATTTTTTTTACTGCAAAATTATTTCTAATGCTTCTTTTTATTTTGCTATTAGGTTACAATATTCTTGAAGCATGTGTCACAGATTTCTTTTTTCAGTCCTTTAATTTGTGCCAAGTTACCCACTCAATTTGATAGTCACTAGCATCTGATGCTACTGTTATGAGGACATTTGGATCAAAATCTGTTAGAATAATTCTAAAGTTGATTTAAGAAACAAAATCAATTGATTTTTGACAGTTTATAGACAAATTCAATTTGTTACCCTTTTTAAAGCAACGTATTAAATGGTGCTCACAATTTATCCATGTTCGGCAAATACAAATTGTAACAGGCGCTATTGACGTTATGGTTATCGACGCAGGAAATGGACATGGTAACTTGAGTTCAAATCCTGAACATCGCGTTTCTTGGGAAAGGTATGAGTATTTCTCCTCCTAGCTATCAGCAAAATGTAGGGTAAACTGGGTTCGTAAGCATTGGTTAAGCAACCAGTGTTGGTGAAGGAAAATCTGAATTCAAAAAAGCTTTACTCCGCTTAAAAATTCACGGAATGTCACATCCTGTCCGCGGCAGTGAGGTTAGATAAATGCATACAAATTGCAAGACTAACAAATAATTGTAATAGGGGAACCGTTATATCTTTTGATGTTTATTAAAAATCTTTTGGGTCAGCATCCATTTTGATCGATGATTTCACCAAAATATTTTATGTTGGGCAAAAAAGCAAACAACAATAAAATTTCCTGGTCAAATACTTTCTCTGGATACTTTCCATATTCTTCCCTAGTTTCTTGGTTTCTTTGATTAATGGCATATCAACTTTCCTAGGTTATTTTATGCTAAAGCCCTCCTTGTAGAAGGACAGTAGTGATACTCGTACTATTTAACCTATTGCTGGGGATGTTCTTCCACTGTTTCACGAATTATAATATTGTCCAATGTAGCTATAAAGGTTAATCCAGCTATCATAGTGCCTATAATTTGGTGAAAGATTTTAGACATAACTTTTTATTCAGAAAGGTAACTTATTGTTAGGTCTTTTCCCGACATTCCACTGAGGTAACCTGTTTTCATTTACAAACCTTTACTTAAATACGGTATACAGGACTAAGGTTGCTTACCTTTTATATTATTGCTTATAGCTGTCCCTTTATTGGGAGGGTTTTTACTCCTTTACAAAGGATACTGTAATTCTAAGCCCCACCGACAGGGTTATGTAACTGTTAGTGTGAAATATATATATATATATATATACTGACGGAAATGCCAAAAATAATAAAATGGTTGAATCATGTAGAACGATGTTGATAAGTTTTACTTGGATACAATAAATGCATCAAGTCTGAGCATTATTAATAGACACATTTCTTTTGGGGGAAACCTGTGCAAATATTGAGCTGTATATGTGATAGGTTTGGTTTGGTTTCTTTGTTTAATGGCATATCAACTCTTTTTAGGCTATTTAATGCCAAAGCCATTCTCCTAGAAGAACAGTAGTGGTACTAATTAACCCATAGCTGGGAGGATAAGAGGGTTCATACCTTTCCCAAGGGTATTTTCCCGAAAGTCAACGTACGAACTCGCGTACTACGATACCGCAGTCCATCGCTTTAACCATTACACCACGAGGACACCCCTATATGTGATAGATATTTATGGCAAATTGTTACATTCACAACTGAACTCAAGGCTCTGAATTTTTTATGGGGGGCAGGAAGGGAAGTAGTATTCTGTGTAACTTATACTATTCTTTGCTAATCTTAGCTAACCACATTCATTGACCCATTCTTTCTGTCAATATTGACAATCGTCTGTCCCGACCATACCATAACTACCAAAATACCTCAGTTACTTTATGCAAAAAAAGAACAAAACAAAAAAGAAAAAAAAAGACAAAACGAACAAAAAAACAAGAACAAAAAATACTTTAAAATATTACCCCAGTCAAAATGATGTAAGCTCCATATGTGATAATATACTCTAATCCAGTTACGTATATTATTTGTTCGTTTAATCATGAGCCTTGTGGGTAGAATGTTCACCAATGGCCCGGGAGATCAAGGTTCAATTCATACCAAAGACTCTAAAACTTGTACTTGATGCCTCCTTGCTTAACCTTCATCATTATAAGGTATGGATCAAGGGTAAAGTGGAACAAACCAGAGAAAGGAATAGCACCTTCCCTTACACCGCGGTGTAGTAGCTATTGAAAAGGGAGCCTTAGAGTCGCCATCAACAACGGTTAGCCAACTTTAATTTATATGGATGGTAGTTTTAAGAAACGTCACTAAAATCAATGGCAGTCGTCATCACTTTATTCATAAGATGCCATAGACTGCAAGAAATATTGGACATGTTCAATGGCTACGATAAACTATAACCTTAAAGAGAGTGATGGAGCCAACGTCACGGTAGAGAAAATCCTTTTTACAATGATTAGGCTTTTATGAAACAACTAACAATCCATTATCGTAAATTAGCCTAAGTGAAAACAGAAATTAAGAAAAATATCAAGAAATTCAGACATAAACAGTAATGCACGCATGCGTAGTCGATTCTTGCAGAAAATTGTTATTCCTCGTATATTTAGTAACTGCTTGGATCAGAAATTAAGGCACAGAACAGAAAGGTTATCTTGGTGTCTGGTGGAATGACCAGCATTTTTATGATCTTGTTTTGTTTTCGTAGATTGGAAAACAAGGAAGTAGCATTTCCTATGGCCTTTTATTTATGTATTTATTTTTTTTACATTTTTCCTTTTTTGGTGCATTATCTCTTCTTATTGAGTAAAAAGATTCGCGTTTTCCCATCTTTTGCTGACCTATTGAATTTCTCTACTAATAGCTAATCCCAATCTCAGCCGCTGTTTGAAAGCAATTACACATATTTTTCTGGTATTTGCATACCATCTTTATTATTTAAGTCGTTCATCTTGGATCAGAATTCACTTTGTAAAAGCCACGGAAAGAGCAGGCGTTTAAAACTTTTCAACATACAGTCTTAATTGAATATATCGATATTAACAATTGGAAAGAGTTTTTTTTTTTTACTATAAATAACAAAACGGTTTAGTGTGGAACTACCAAATTTTGTAAGAATACTTACTGAATACAAATGAATGCTTTAATTTTAAAAAATCACCGTGTCGATGGGACTTAGAGTTGACTGTATACGCTGCTGAGGGATAAGACCCTCCTCCATCTGATAGTGAAGCTCCAGTTCCGGAGATCTTGAGAGAGAGTGTACTAATCCTTCATTGTCATTACTCCCAGGTTCACCCTGACCCGGATTAGTAGTATCTGTTAGGATATCTATGGAACAAATAGATCTGTTTAAAAATGACTCATATTCACTAGGACCGCACAAAAATCAATTCAAGAAACAACAACACAAAAAATGTAAATATGAACGTATAATAAACATAGCTCATTATCCTCATTGGCCTCGTCGGTATAGTGTTCGCCAATGGTCCGGGAGACCAGGGTTCAATCTCAGGTCGCGTCATACTAAAGACTTTAAAAATGGTACTTGATACCTCCTTGCTTAACATTCAACAATATAAGGTACGTATCAAGGGTAGTGGAGCAATCCAGGGAAAGGAATAGCGCCCTTCCCAACACCTCGTTGTAGTAGCTATTGAAAAGGGAGTCTTCTGGTTACCCTCGACTACTTCGCCAACTTTACTTATTATCCTCTTGGCATAGAATAACCTGAGTCTAAAATTGAAACAAAAAGGCAACTTGACGACAGCGAACTTACCTTTGGATACCACATCCAAAGGTAACGTTGGGAGCATCAAGTTGCTTTCTGCATTAGCTGAAAAAATCTTATCTATCTCGCTCGTGTACACTTGTCCAGCAACCAACACTTCTGCAATGAATCTGGAATTCACTAAACAAAATTTCGTAGGCGAAGCTAAGTCACGCACGCACGCACGCATGCACGTGCGCGCACACACACACACACACACACACACACACACACACACAAACATCGATAGTGATACAAATAGAAAATAGTGTATTTTACAAATAACGGGCTGAATGCCAAGTTTTAAAAATAACCTTTCTATCACATGGAAGCTCAGCCGCATCATTCTAACTAGAGGCTTTTGGAAATTATTGCTTATTCTATTGATTAAAAGCACACATTCCGATTGTGAAGGGAATTTGAAAAGAAAATGATCTTTACTATGTAGTAAATGGAAATTTGACCTGAGCATATATCTAAAACTCCAGAATATGAGACTTGTTTATCTAGCTTCAGAAGCTAATAAATAAATGAATAAATTTAAACTGAAAAATGTAGGTGTTTGTTCTATTAGACAACTTCGAGATCTTTTTGTATAATAATATCAACGAATAATTTCATCGGAATTTATAGCATCCTCATAGCTGAAATAGTTGCGGATACCAGAAATTGTTAGTTCGAGCTCTGGTAAAAAAAGAAAAAAGAAAAAAGACAAATACTGATTTTGAAGGCAGACCTTATTTGCATTGATATAACACAATCTTCCCCCTTCCAACCTCCTATTTAATCGTGAGTAATAGCGAGCTTGGTATTTTAACAGAATTTTGGCAATGACGGTTTATCATTGCTATTTACTGATGTACGCAGAAAGTGTTTTGGTTTTTATTATAACCAAAATAAGGATACTCGTCAGAATATATCAGTATATAATAAACTTGGTAAATAGTAGACGACCTGTAAACTCATCTGGTTTCAGATGTGAAAGCAGTCAATGATGCTGTTGATGCCTCTATTTAGATTTGATTGATTTTAACGGCATGCCAACCTAACTAGGGTTATTTTATGTCTAGAGGTTAGAGAATCGCGTTCACTGTAAGTTCATATATACATTTTTTGTGTAAAAAAAGTTTTTTGTGCATGATCCTATTAAATACAAATAATTTTTAAAGATAGATTTCACTCAAAGATGGAACCCTAACAGGTATTACCATTTCGGATCAGAGTGGACTTGGGAGTAATGGCAATGAAAGGGTACTCCATACACGCCAGATCTCAAGAACAGGAACCTCTCCATCAGATGCAGTAGAGTGTCGTAACTAGGAAACTATTTTTGAGAGGAGTGTCTTACCTCTTTTCAGGGGATGCAGTCAGCTTATTCTAAGCCCCACCGATAGGATGGCTTCTATTTAGAATAGGATGAAGGGTTGTAATTAACCTTTCATAGCTTGCTCTGTTATATCGAAAATTAAAATGATTAAAAGATAATGTTCAATGTGAAAAGAGACTCAACAAAATAATAATTTATTTGCAAATTGGACAGAAAATGGTCTTATTTTCTTAGTGCATTGTGCAAATAAAATAAAATGCCTGATGTGCAAAATGCCTGATGTGTTATATATATATATATATATATATATATATATATATATATATATGTATATATGTATATATATATATATATATATATATATATATATATGTATATATATATATATATCAACTAAAGTGAGAAGAGAAATAGCAATATTTATTTTATGTTGTTTATTTCAAGATTGCTCTCAACAAGTTTTGACGTCAGGGCATCGAGGGGAAAAAAGTTTTGAGGAAAAACATTAAGTAATTTTGTTAGTTTTTAATGGTTAAAAAAAAATGAAAAGTTGATATGCTGTAAAAAACCGACGTAAAATGTACTGGTAGCGTAGCATATTCATTGGTTTAATGAAGAATGTTTTTGGATGATCAGAAAATATTCTTCATTTGACCTATAGATATGCTACGCCAGCAGTTAATTATATATATATATATATATATATATATATATATATATATATATATATATATAAGTAGGCCCTAGAAGAGATTTGCATTTTTTTAGGATTTGTTTATTTATCTAAAATAAATAAATAAATAATTCCTAAAAAATATAAATTTCTTCGTGGGCCTACTCATTTAAAATATTTCTTTCTCTCTTTAGACCTACAATAAAAAATCATATATGTATATATATTAATGAATGCATAAATGAAACGTGAAATATATTGGTGAAAAATTTACTTCAGCATTAATGAGTGTAGAAGGATTTTTCATTCAGTTAGTAATAGCAATCATTGAAAGTAGGTTTTTGTTTTGATTTCTCACTTAGAATTCCAGACATGTCTTTTTAAAAATATGGTGACACACGAAAGCGTGGAAACCAAGGACAAAAGTTATATAGTTTCTTCGGTTTGGGTTTTTGGCATAACACAGTATCAGTGAATCGATCAGGTCATATTTCTTACAGTGCAATGGAAAAACGCTGCCTTGAAAAAAAATCGGGTTTCCAAAATAGCTATCATTTGCTGATTTCTCAATAAATGAGCTTATTTCATATTTAACCCTTTGTACCATTACCCTCTTAGCCCGCGAATGATTTGTAGCGAAAGTCACAACATTTTTCAAAAAATCTGGCGGAAAGCACAATTGAATTCAGAGTTTACTTTCTCATCAACTGGCTGCCTAATCAATGCTAAAACGTTCAGTCTGTGCTATTACTTACTCATAGCTAGATTATTGCTTTTCCCAATAGTATTAGCCCGAAGTGAAACGCAAATATCTTCGTGTAAGGTTTGAACACGCGTCGCTGATTCTACGTGGTGACTTCAATAAGTTCAGATTTTTTTGTATAGGCATTTAAAATTGTCGTAGACTCTTGAGAATTCAGTATGTTATTGCTATACATCTTATGAGATGACTGACCAATTTTTATGATTTCACGTTCAAATGCAATCTGGACGTGAGGACACTTTAGAAGAACGATATGCAATAAAATTCTGTTTTAAAAGTGGAAAAAATGATGCCACAGAAACGTATGGAATGCTTCAGACTGCTTTTCGACCATCTTGCATGAATCGAGCATGCGTTTTGAGTGGCATAAGAGATTCAAGGAAGGCAGGAAATCTGTGAGGGATGATGAGAGGTGTGGGAGGAGGAAGGAAGTCAATACACCAGAGTTGATTGGTCAAAGTGTTAGGTTTAGGGTTACTATGTTGAGGTTTTAAGGGAGTTTAGGAAGAGATTCCTAGGGAAGAGGCCAGCACTCTTCAAATCGGGTCAGTGGCATTTCCACCAGGACAATGTACCAGTCAACAACTCCATCATTGTCACAGACTATTTGACCAAAATGGGCATTAAGACAGTTCCTTACCCTCCCTATAGTCGAGACCTTGCTCCCTGTGACTTTTGGTTATTCCCTACTCTCAGATGCTGTCATTATGAAACAATTGAGGAGATGAAAGAGGCTGGGACGAAGGTCATTGACACGCTCACACAAAAGGACTTCCATGGGGCCTTCCATAAGTTGTTGGAAAGGTACAACACGTGCATTGCAGCTGGCGGAGATTTCTTCGAAGGAGACTAGAGTTTCATGTGTGTACTATAAATTAAAAATGCCCATACGAAAAAAGTCTGGAAACTTATTTAATGATCCTCGTATTTCCTATGACGATATCCATTACGTAAAGCACGACTCTCTGGAGTTATCTTATGATTCCATTAAAAGGAAATCTTTGAATAGTTGATATACTAAGCCTCTATTAATCCGAGATATTAGATTTATTGATTGATGAACAGATTATCTAAAAAGTGATTGTTCCGACACAAAAATCTCCATTTGGGAATTATATTTTGAAACTGTTGTGGTAACAATAGTTCTTGTAATAAGACCATAAACTTTTCTCAGCCCTATATTAGAATACGCTGACTGTATCTCCTGAAGAGGGGTAAGATCACACCAAAGGTTGTCCTTAGTATGAGGACGCAGTTATGGTGATCTGGTTAGTGTACAATAACCCTTAATTGCCATTACCCTCAAGTTCACTCTAACCCGGATTGTTTGTACCAGCTACGATCCTTTGGATCAAATAGATCCGTTTGAAAATAATTTGTACTAGATTGGACTATGTGCAAAAAATAACCCTCTTAAAAAACAACTACATAAAAAAGGTAAATATGAACATACAAGATTCCCGAATTCTTGGCATAAAATAACCCTCAATGGGTTGACACATCTTGGTTGTGATTATAATAAAAGCCAAGACACATTAAAAATCAATCAATCAAGCAAGCAATAAATCTTACAATTTTCTTCTTATAGTTCATAATCGTTTAAAAAATCTTAATTCTAACTTGTGAGCAATATTTGTAAAACTAGAGAAATGTATGACTAGTTGTGTGTGGGTGTGTTTATGATTGAGAAGATCAATTCGAAACGCACGTGAAAACATTACAGCGAATAGTTCTACGGTTTATAAGCAAAGAAAAGAGCGCCGAAACGGACATAAAAAAGACAAATTAAAAAAAATATCAAAAAGGTTTATGACTACTACATGAATTTTCTCTTTTGAAATTCGGCCAATTCCAAAGAGCAGTTTCATTCATCGCCAATCACAAGTTAGGCGGAAGCAACTTTTGATTGTGAGAGAAAGAGATCACTCTAAAATCTACCCACGATCGATTAACTTTCTTTTTCTTTTCCTATCATTGTTAATTCTTTAGCGCCCACAAAATAAAACCGGAGGTTTAACCGGTAGAAACAATGGTTATTAAATGAGTCTTATTGCGAATAGTATAATTGATACGAATTTAAACCGATTTGTTTAAAATATTTCCCTGACCTATGCACTTTTGACTTATAAAATAACTAAGGACATAAACGTCTTTGTTACTGTCCAATTTCTTGTTTCCATTCAGTCGCCTGAATATGATGATTTTAAGCGTCTCCAGGAATTCTGGCATCAAGCCAATATCAATGCTTGTCTCGATTGGTCAGAAACTGACCAATAAAAACGGCCTTTTTGTTAAGGTGATTTCTTTCTTTCTTTCTTTCTCGACACATTCACAAGAATATATTAACTGTGTAAGTAACTACACCCACGCAGTTCCATCCGGGTACCATTACGGTTAAAGTCTCAATGTAATTCGTATACAAATAAAGCTGAATGAACTCTGTACTGGGAAATGCTGACGGGAGTAAATGTTTACATCTATCGAATGACACCTACGCACGGCAGTCATTTATTTATGCAGATGAATTTTATTGTACACGTCACTGTCATTTAGTATCTTCACAACGAATTATTTGCCAATAAATGGACCACCCACGGATTAAACTGAGAGGGCAACCTGCCAAATGTCTCAGATGGCCTGCTTCTTGGAGATTTCCCACTGGCCTCACTGGCCAGTTAGAGACCAAGTAAAAGCCAGGATTTATAATGATTATTTTTAACCTGGGTAGAGTCTCCTCACGGAGAAGATTTCCTTAATACAATCTTCCCATTTAATTTACGGCTCACTTGACCATGTGCCATACTAGCCAACATGAGTAAATGGATAACATCTGAAATAGAATTTCAGAGTCTGTTCATATGTTAATAATAAACTTAATATGTTTATAATAAACTAATTATGTTAATAAAAACCACGAGCGTGGCGATTACATTTTGGCCAGTCGTTAATGTTTGCATTCAAACAAAAAGCCAAGATTTTTAAAGATTATTTTCAAGAAATAAAGACATTTCATTTGAGAGAAATGGTGAGCGGTTTTCGACTCCCTAACTTTTAGTACAATCACGTCCTTATGAAAAGGAAATATATATATATATATATATATATATATATATATATGTGTGCATTTGGTAGAGCGCTTAGGCGAAACTTTTGTAGGTTAGTTCCTGACTCACGAAGTAGTTATCGTTACTATATATATATATATAGGTATGTGTGTGTGTGTACATATTTATATATTTGTGTATATGTATGTGTATGCTTGGTTTGGTTTCTTTGCTTAATGGGTTATCTAATGCCAAAGCCATCCTTGTCGAACAGCAGTGGAAATTTACTAAGCTTTTTGCTTAGATGTGGCACAAGGCCATATGAAAGGGGCACCCAATGAGACTCGAACTCACTCGTGTAGGTCTGCTAGTCGAGCTTGCTAACCATTACACCACCAGAGGCGCCTTCGAACAGCAGTGGTGATACAATTTAATCTAGCTGTTTAGATAAGGGGGGATATTATCCGTGCCTCCCACCGGACAAGATTTGACTCAAGGTCTTTTTTATTGTTGGGATTTAGGAGAAGGGGAAGTCGCACTGAAGTTGAGACTCGTGCGCTGCTGGTCAGTGCTGGTCGTAGGATCACGAGGTGCAATGTGAACTCTGCTAGCCTTTGATAAATCTTCCGGCACGTATGTCAGGTGACCTTGTTGGTCATAAATTCACAAGACCCGAAGGTCTAGTACAATGTGAATCTATGCTTGTCATTAATTCCACCCGCCCGGCATGAATGCCAGGCCCTGCCCTCCCATCAGAAAACCGGGACTAGGCAAGCCCATGATGTCAATGTAGCTGGGTAAATAAGGGGAGGAATACCTTTCCTAAGAGTATTAATCCGAAAGTGAAAGTAATAGCGTGGCTGGAGTTCGAACAATCTCTCGTTGGGTATAAATAATTGTGACAAATGGTAACATATGCAGCAATAATCGCACAGTAAATTGAACAAATTAAGTTTAACCATTAATGAAGCCTACCGAGTGGATTATTTCATATATCCCACGGCCGCCAGTAGTTGGAGCTTGAATGCTGTTTTTTTTATGGCAAAACTCTTTTTACTTGAAAGAAAAGGAATCCCTTTTGGAGTTGTAGCTAACATGCTATACTGCAACATTGTAGTTGAGAGTTCGAACTCCTGTTTCGTTAATATGTTCACCCTTGGGAAAGGTATGAACTTCCTTGTCTCCATGAAGTTATTGGTTAAATAGTATCATATTTGTTCTTCTACAAAGATGGCTTAGGCATTAGATAACCCACAAAAGTTGATATGCCACTAAACAAAGAAACTAAACCATTTGAAAGGTTAGAACACTTTTTACTTTCCTTTTCACCATAGATAAATTAGCCTTAAATAAATATTGTTAATAAAACATATGAAATAATATCACTGATTATGTCGGATATAATCAGATAATTACAATTTAATAATTTGGCGGATCATCGTAGTGGTCTTTACCCAACCCCTTCGCTACGAACAGGATGGGACACGTGGTTAATTTTTAAGCAGAGTACAACTGGTTTGAATTCAGAGTTTTTCTTTCTCCTAGACCAGTTGCTATTGCTAGGATAAAAAAACCTCTTCTATTTACCAATAGCAGGAAGAAAAATAGTTGGATTTATGCATTTCCAAAGGGTATTAGCTCAATGCGAAATGCAAACAGCCTAATCTAGGATTGAACTCGTGTCTCCTGGTCCATTTCAAATGAACATGACCATTACACTACGAACGCTTCCGTTATTTTTGTGTAATGGTTGTCTCGTAGTTCCTTGTTACCAAACGAAGATTTATGAAGGTGTTCTTTGATTGGTGCAGGTATGCCGGTAACTGATGAGTCCTATGCAGTATAGACAGTACTTGTCACAGCAACTGTAGGGGAATGTCTGAAAAGCTGTTGCTTCCATTGTTGCACTGCTGATTTTGCGATGTTGCTCCTTTTCCTCCATTTTGACTCTAAGGATGTTCTTGAAGAGTGTGTTGGTTTTGATGATGGTTTGTAGTCTATGCAGTCTGTTAGAAGCCTGCTTTGTTCACTGTCAGTGTTCAATTTCACATGAAGTGAGAGTCTTTGATTCTGACTGTGACGTATGGTAGTAACTCAATCCTCGTAAAAGAAAAGTTAATCTTACAGATTGTTACACTTGCATAATTTGATACTAACTTAGTTCTCTTCACTTGTGACTTTTTTCTGTACTCTGCTGAATTTATCAAACAGTGGTTAGTATGCCAGTCTAACAGACCATTACTGCCGTAGCATGTTCGACTCTTTATAGTCCCCACTTGTGAACTTGTTTCATGCAAAGGTAAGTTTGGCAAAGATCGATATCAATCCATTAATGCCTATTAAAACACATGTGGTAGTATCTGCATTTCGTCCAGTTTCGCTTATCAAACCACGCTGAGTTTGTTTTTAAGACAATATTAGTCGGTCGTAGGTTTTGGTGGAAACTGCATAAGTCACGGGTCAGCTCCACACAAAAAAAAAAAAGAAAAGGAAAAAAAATGTATTTCAAAATTCATGTTATTATCATTTTTATTTACTATTTACTCTTCTGATCTATCCTAGTGTATGCAAGGGTGGTGGTGATATTTCGCTCTTTCGGACGGCGAAGAGCTTCACTATCCCGATATCGATGATAGATGAAACTTTGGTAAGTTTTATACCCTATTATGTCAAACTGATAACTCTGCTCTCTACGTTTTTGTGACAATGAGAGCGAGAAGGGACTCTTAGCTCGGCAAGCAGTTCAACCACCTCAGCTCTGGGTCGTCACATTTCTCTTCCACTCCTGACTACTCCTTTAGATATATGAGGCCTCGACATCTAGAAAAAAAAAACACTTTTACCACGGGGATCTCCCTGTTCTCAGAAAAAAGTGCTTTATAAATGATATCCTTAATTACTGACTTTCGACTGTACTAATGCCCAAGACTTCAGTTGATTATAGATATAAAAAAATAACCATTTCATCCTCCTCGTTCTCTTTCTATTTTATTATGTATCAAAATCTGTCGACCATATTTAGATACTATTTCAATAGTACTATAGACACACATCCATGTACATACATACGTGGTGCCTTCAATAAGTTTCCAGACTTTTTTTTTTGTACAGGCATTTAAAATTGTCGTAGACGCTTGAGAATTCACTATGTTATTACTATACATCTTATGAGATGACTGACCAATTTTTATGATTTCACGTTCAAATGAACAGCTACACCAGCAATTGAAATACATCTGATAGTTACAGCCGGTGAATTTCAAAAATGCAATCTGGACGTGAAGACACTTTAGAAGAACGATATGCAATAAAATTATGTTTTAAAATTGGAAAAAATGATGCCACAGAAACGTACGGAATGCTTCAGACTGCTTTTCGACCATCTTGCATGAGTCGAGCATGAGTTTTGAGTGGCATAAGAGATTCAAGGAAGGTAGGTAATCTGTGAGGGATGATGAGAGGTGTGGGAGGAGGAAGGAAGTCAATACACCAGAGTTGATTGGCCAAAGGATTAGGTTTAGGGTTACTATGTTGAGGTTTTAAGGGAGTTTAGGAAGAGATTCCTAGGGAAGAGGCCAGCACTCTTCAAATCGGGTCAGTGGCATTTCCACCAGGACAATGTACCAGTCAACAACTTCATCCTTGTTACAGACTATTTGACCAAAATGGGCATTAAGACAGTTCCTTACCCTCCCTATAGTCGAGACCTTGCTCCCTGTGACTTTTGGTTATTCCCTACTGTCAGAGGCTGTCATTATGAGACAATTGAGGAGATGAAAGAGGCTGGGACGAAGGTCATTGACACGCTCACACAAGAGGACTTCCATGGGGCCTTCCATAAGTTGTTGGAACGGTACAACAAGTGCATTGCGACCGGCGGAGATTACTTCGAAGAGGACTAGAGTTTCATGTGTGTACTATCAATAAAAGTGCTCATACGAAAAAAGTCTGGAAACTTATTTAATGATCCTCGTATGTATACAACATACATATACAACACACATATACAACACACATATACAACAGATATACAACATACATATACAACACACATATACAACAGATATACTTTCACCTACCTACACATATACGCTCGCACATTCATATACATTACGCCAATACGCATATGTATTATTGAACCTAAAAATGTGATCCTCGGAAGATAAGAGCTAATAGTGTCACACACACACACATACACTCAAGCATACATGCACATGCACACATGCACATACACGTATGCATGCACATATGCATACACATAGCCTCCCAGTCGATGATATTCTATCAGTTGTGACCACCAAGTCCTGCTACCTCGTCTTATGGTCTATGTTACACTATTTTTGGTTTTATGGTTTCTCTTCTCTCTTCCTCTTAGTTTCAAATCGCTGACTCATTCAGCAAAGAGACAAGCATAACAGCTGACTTGAGTTGCTCTGTGAATCATCGAATCGCTCAATATTTATGCAGTAGAAATTCAAATAGTTGTGAGGATTGCATAAGAGAAGCAAGGTTTTGTTACGCCACTCTCATAAGGATGTTTGTCAGTTAAGAAAATCAGAATTCGTAATCTTGAAATTTCGAACTGAGCTCGAACATCGACATCTGGTATCGCTGGGAAATTAATTACTATTCCAAATATGAAATATATATTCACCCAACCCCTCCGGGGAGGATGAGATAAAAGGTCAAATTTTAATCGAATTTTCCTTCTCATAGACGGGTTGCTTTACCAATGCTAGAGAACCTAAACTGTTCCACAATGTACCCATAGTTTGGAGGAAGAGATTGATTCGTGCCTTTCCTTAAGGCTTCAGTGCGAAATGAAATGCAAACAGTTTCGTCCTGGATTTGAATTAATGTGATCGATTCTAGTTTCAAAGATGATAACCGTTACGCTGTGGATTTCCATTTTAAATATCACATAATTCCTTTTAAATAGATCTCGAAAGATTGAGATTATTTGAAAATTTAGAAATAGTTGTTTTAGTCTAAAGTTCCCCAAAATACAAACCCTAAACCATTTCTAGCTGAGGAACATGAGGGCGATGGAAAGTCTGGAAAGGGGATTGGAACAAATGGAAATCAGTGGAAGAATCGAGACCATCTAGACAACAGCATTGTTCAGATCGGCTAAAATACTGAGAAGAGTCCTGGAGACCTGAAGAAACTAGCAGTAATTCAGATTCTAGTGAAAGTCCACCAGCTAAAGTTACTGTGAAAAACTCGCAGCAAGTATAATAATAATAATAATAATAATAATAATAATAATAATAATAATAATTAGTAAAAATTTAGCACGTGTGTTAGCATCAACCATAAAAGATAGAGGAAAAAGAAGGAAAGAAAAAAACAAACCAAAGCAGAAAGTACCCCCCCTCTGCCCCTAAAATAGTAGAGGCCCATTTGTATATAAATGCTAGTAAAATTAGAAAAATAATTCTAGTGAGCATTTGTTAAAAGAATGTAAGGAAGAGCAGGTTGTCCATTTCCAAAAGTCTTTCGAAAAGGTTAGTAAGATTGTTCTGCTAAAATTTTCATTTGAAAATGAATGTTTGATTTTTATTCAATTTGCCATCGTAAAAATATTTGCTGTATATTATTATGTACCTTAAATGGAAAAAAACAATTTACTTATAGGCCGACAGTAAACCTAAAAAGAAAAGCTTCACTGTTGGACGACGAAATTCTATTTTTATTAAAAATGGAGAACTATAACACGTGATAGTGCTAATTTTCAGAAGACTGGGTGGGGGGAACGAAAACAAACAAAAGTAAGGTAGGAACTAAAATAGAACGGGAAGAGAGGGAAAAGAAAATTCTCTTATCAATATACTAGTCTTGGACTTTAAGTTAAAACTTTACGGAAAAGAAGAGGTTTTTTTTCAACCTGCTGTTCATGTACAGCCATCATAGCTGTTCTTGGTTATATCTGTGTCAGGCGCGCAGATCATAAACAACCCCTGGGTTTGGTATAGCCACAATATATCACCCATGATCAAAATGTTCAATCACAATATTACACAACGTGGGACCCAGGCAACAGGCCTGGATGTCATGATCGGCAGGTGCTTTCCTGATAGCCAACATGGGAGACCCGATCATCATCCTACAAATGTTGGCTGCTCTTTTTTCAAGTACATAAGCGACGCCGTAACAAACCACAACGACCAGAGACCTACACGCAAAACATGGACTAGGGAAGATAATCAACTTGCACTACAATGCTATTTTAGGAGCAACCCTTCACAAAGAGGATACAGGAAGAGAATGATAGAGATCTGGCAAGAATGTGCGAAATTTCAGACAACTAGCCAAGTTAGAACAACAAGTTTTCTGACCTTGAATTACTAGAAATCCATAAAAAAAAAACAAAACACACAAACAAAACTATAATACAGTACCAAACACAGCAAGTCGTATCAAGCAAAAACAATCCAACGAAAAAGAACTGCCAAATTCGGAAAATGAAAACACCACACTCCCAAACGATACACTACCAAGCAACCTGAAAGAAACACTATCACAAGAACAAAAGATAAATCTAGAAAATGTAAAGAGAATCATGAGTAGTGAAAAGACTATTTTACCTTCATTAAGAAATATTGAATGGAAAACACTTAAGATAGAAACGAATAAAATAAATCACATACTACCTTACATACCGACGAATAATATAACCGAGTTAAATGAACTAATCTGTGCAGGTGCAAAATTAGTTTGTGAGAAAATTGTGATCACCTCAAAAAGCTCGAAGAAACAGTCAAAACTGGGATGGAAAATTCGACTGGAAACACAAATAAAAAAACTACGAAAACAAGCCAGAATGATAAAAAAGAGAGGCGCTGAAATAAGCGGGGAAAAAAGGAACAGGCAACACAGGAAAAAAATAACTGTACAACTTGAGAAAACAAACCAGGAAGTGCTGGCGAAAGAAGGAAGATTAAAGAGATATAGACAAAGGGTAAAACAATACAAACAAAACAGGACTTTCCAAAACAACGGAAGACAATTCTATCAACAATTGGGAGGGAGTGACACGAAAACATACCAACAACCAGATGCAAAAAAAACCGAACGATTTTGGACGAAAATATGGCAACCAAAAAACATAACGAAAATGCTGAATGGATAAACAATATAACAAGAGAACTAAAGGGACTTGAAGAGGGCCCCAAAACTGAAATACATATCAACTTACTCAAAACAACACTAAAAAGAATATCAAACTGGAAAACGCCAGGCCATGATGGAATACATGGCTTCTGGTTCAAGCAATTCACCTCCATTCACGGCAGACTAGCACTAGAAATGAACAGATGCCTACTAGGCGCGCAAGTACCTAACTGGATGACCAAAGGAAACACTACATTAATCCAAAAAGACCCAAGCAAAGGAACTGCTCCAAACAATTACAGATCCATAACCTGCCTACCAATGATGTGGAAAATACTAACAGCATAAATAAGGGAAAAGAGTTACTACTCGCTAACAAGCCGCGGGTTGTTCCCTGACGAACAGAAAGGATGCCGCAAAGGATCCAGAGGTACAACAGAATTACTCTACATTGATCAACACATCCTAAATGAGAACAAGACAAGACGGAAAAAAATCTAGCAATGGCCTGGATTGACTACAAAAAGGCATATGATATGGTTCCACAAAGCTGGATAATACACTCTCAAAATGTACAAAATATCATATGAAGTCATAAACCTCATCGAACAGACCATGCAAACCTGGAGAGTGGAGCTGACAGCAGGAGGAAGAAGCTTAG
The DNA here is from genome assembly GCA_963585895.1 of Sepioteuthis lessoniana. NCBI lineage: Eukaryota > Metazoa > Mollusca > Cephalopoda > Myopsida > Loliginidae > Sepioteuthis > Sepioteuthis lessoniana. Next base: position 60,042,609 of record OY757910.1, on the reverse strand, counting down.
CTGAAACAAAGATCCAAAGAGGGATTTTCCAAGGAGATGCACTATCACCCTTACTATTCATTATAGCCATGATGCCACTTAACCACATACTCAGAAAATGCACAGCCGGATACAAACTCAACAGATCGCAAGAGAAGATCAATCACTTAATGTACATGGATGACATTAAACTATTTGCAAAAAATGTAAAAGAACTGGAAACTCTCATACACGCCGTTAGAAAATAGAGTCAGGACATAGGAATGGAATTTGGCATAGAAAAATGTGCCATGCTCGTCATAAAAAGTGGCAAACGACATATGACTGATGGAATGGAACTACCAAATCCCGACAAAATTAGAACGCTCGGAGAAAATGAAACCTACAAATACTTGGATATCTTGGAGGCTGACACCATCAAACAAGTGCAAATGAAAGACAAGATCTGAAAAGAATATCTCAGGAGAACTTGAAAACTACTCGAGACAAAACTCTCCAGCAGAAACCTCATCAAAGGAATAAATATTTGGGCTATATTTCCTAGTTAGATATTCGGGACCCTTCCTCAAGTAGACCAGAGATGAACTTAAACAAATGGATCAAAGAACAAGAAAACTAATGACCATGCATAAGGCATTACATCCCAGAGACGACGTTGACAGACTATATGTATCTAGAAAAGAGGGAGGAATAGGACTTGCCAGTATCGAAGACAGCGTTGACGCGTCGATACAACGGCTCGAAGACTACATAGAAAAACACGAACGAGGACTAATTACAGCCATCAGAAACGATACGGACAACACGATAGACGATAGAATGACAACTAGGAAATAAAAATGGGAGAAAGAACAACTCTATGGTCGCTTTAAACGACTAATAAACAACATCTCACACCAGAACACCTGGATTTGGCTAAGAAAAGGAAACCTTAAGATAGAAACGGAATCTCTTCTAATAGCAGCACAGGACCACGCCATAAGGACCAATCATATCAAAGCGAGAATAGATAAGACGCAACAAAACAGTAAATGTGGTGACAGAGACGAAATGATCAATCCCATAATAAGCGAATGCAGCAAATCAGCACAGGAGTATAAGGCGAGACACGACTGGGTGGGAAAGGTGATCCACTGGGAAATGTGCAAGAAATTTAAATTTGACCATACTAACAAATGGTATATGCACAACCCAGCACCTTTCCTAGAAAATGACACGCATAAACTCTTATGGGACTTTAACATACAAACGGATCATCACCTAATCCCGGTCAGAAGACCAGACCTTATAATAATAATAATAATAAAAAAAAGTGATTATGCAAAATTGTCGACTTTGCTGTCCCGGCGGACCACAGAATAAATCTGAAGGAATGTGAAAAGAAGGATAAGTACCTCGACCTTGCTAGAGAATTGAAAAAGCTGTGGAACATGGAAGTAACGATTGTGCAAATTGTGATTGGTGCTTTAGGCACAATAACTAAAGGATTTTTAAAAGGCCTGGAGGACTTGGAAGATGGCGGACGGGTGGAGACTATCCAAATGACAGCATTATTGAGAACGACGAGAATCCTGAGACGAGTTCTGGAGACTTGAGAAGACTTGCTATCACTCAAACTTCAGTGAAAAACCATCAACTAACACTGATGTGAAAAACTCTAAAGTAGTAAATAATAATTATAATAATAATAATAATCATTCTCACGAGAAAACTTGGACGTGGCTAAGAAAGGGAAACCTTAACAGAGAAACTGAATCACTTTTAATGATAGCACAAAAAATACCAAAAGGACCAACTATAATAAACCAAGAATAGATAAGACACAACAAAATAGCAAATGTTGGTTATGTGGTAATAGGGACGAAACCACTAATCACATGATAAGCAAAAGCAGTAAATTAGCACAGAAAGAGTATAAGACAAGACACGACTGGGTCGGCAAGGTGATTCACTGGGAATTGTGAAAGAAATTGAAATTTGATTATACGAACAAATAGTATATGCACAACCTGGAATCCGTCCTGGAGAATGTGACGCGGAAACGTCTCTGGGATTTTGAGATACAAACGGATCACCTAATCTCGGCCAGACGACCAGACTTTGCGATAGTCAGCAAAAAGAAGAGAACTTGCCGAAGTGTGGACTTTGCCGTCCCGTCAGAGTAAAATTAAAAGAAAGCGAAAAGAAAGATAAGTACCTGAAACTTGCTATGGAACTGAAAGTGACGGTAATACTAGTTGGAGTCGGTGCGTTTGGTTTTAAGGATTAATAAAGGATCTGGAGGAATCGGAAATAAGAGCACGAGTGGAGACCATCCAAACTATAACACTATTAAGATCGATCTGAATACTGAGAAGAGTCCTGGTGACTTGAGGAGACTTGTTGTCACTCAGGCTCTAGTGGAAACCATCGGCTAACACGAGTGTAGAAAGCTCTCAAAGGAGCTAAATAATATTTCTGTACATAGATTTAAGTATTCCTCTCTAATTTGCACATAATTACTTGATTTCATGTATTTAAAACATATCTATTCAACCTATAAATTAACTCTCACAAGTGCTACCTCTCTGGGTCAAAGTGGACCTGAGAGTAATCGCTATGGAAGCACGACTCTACACTTTACAAACCTCCAAAACAGGAGTTTCACCACCGGATGCAATTTACCGTCCTTTTTAGGACATCTCTTTTTGAGGGGTCCTACCTTTTTGCGGGTGCACGAAGCAGGAGGTAAGAAACGTTCGAGTCCTCGGGGGGAGCAAAAAAAATGCTTTGGTGAGAGCCTCACGTGGGACAGGCTTTACGAAGGCTGAAAAATTAGCACTATGTACCAGTGCTTCTCTAAACGTGGACTCTAAGCAGCTGGTGCGGATTGGCATCGTTTCGTCTCTGTTGCCTTCTTATGTCTTTGTGTTGTTCTGTGTTGCAAAAATGCAAAAACTAAACCGACTCTTTTTCTTTAGAGGTTGGCCTTAATATGGTTAACCAATTTGTAATGCAGACAGAGTATCCTCCTCTCAGTTATCTATCTCTCTATCTATCTATGTCAATTCATATGTATTTAGCCGAATACTCCGACACGAGCAGGATATGACACAAAGTCAGTTTTTCAGTGGAGTAAAGCTGGTTTGAATTCAGGTTTTTCCTATCATAGACTAGTTGCCTAACCAAGGTTAAAGAGTTCAGTCTGCCCAACTATTTTTCCGTAGCTGTGGAAGACAGGTGGGTTCATGTCTTTCCCAAGGGCATAAGGACGAACTGAAACAATATGTCAATCCAAAACATCTATCTATCTATCTATCTTGTGCTAACCGAACAAAAGTTTATAAGAAATTTTCAGAAGATAATTACACGCGTTGGACAGTTTAATCCTTTTTTTAACTTGAGATAATTAAATAGCACGTTGATTAAAGTAGCGTATTGCGAAGTTTACTTGCTTGCACACAACACACACCCTCATAATTATATATATATATATATATATATATATATATATATATATATATATATATCCTAAAAATGAAAAATTGAAAACATATTTTTCAACATAATCTCCTTCATTAACAATGCACATTATCAAATCACGAATATTAATTATGTAACTCGAACTTTAAACAGTGAAAGTTTACGATAAAAATTCAGCTGATGTGAGAGTTATTTTTCGTATATATATATATATATATATATATATATATGTATGTGTGTGTGTGTGTGTGTGTGTGTGTTTGTGTGTGCGCGTACGTGAATGTGTGGTATAGTCGTTTAATTGTTTGTAAACCAGATGTCAATTCAAATATGTAAATAAAAAAATCAAATTGGCTGTTTTTTCTTTTCTTAGCTGTTTGCCTTTTCGTTTAACCATTGGCTTTTTCACTGTCTATCCATATATCCACGCATAGCGATTATTGATTCATACACTCACGTAACAGCACATATGCAACAAAGGAGACAAACCCACATCATTTATTTCTATCAACAAATACATCTAAGTAAATATTCTGCATGTTTTCTGTTCGTATTTACATTATTTCTGTTTTCTGAGGTAAAATGACGAGTAAAAAGACGTCTCTACTAATGTGACGTCAGCAGCAGCATTTATAGTAAGCTTGCGAACGAACTGACACAATGTCGGCTATATTCAGTGTAATTACCAATAAAAATGCTTGACAGCTGCTCCGTTATGTTCATCGATTATTTGCTAAAGTCTGAAGTTCTTGAGTAGATACTCGACTGGTCCTGGAAAGGACTTGTATAGCACCTGACGTTAATTAGGGAAAAATCAACTCCTACTAGGCTTAGTCTAAAAAGGGGTGCCTCGTTTATTCAAATTGAAGCAAGTGATCACAAACGGATCTTCGACCTTGATGTAGACAGAAAAAAAGCCTTTTGCTATTTTTTGAAATTGGGTAATTCTTTACCGTAGATTCGATGTTAATCAAGCTATATCCAGATTGATTTTAACTGCATGTCAACCCATCTTATTTTATGCCGAGAGGTAAGTAAATTGCGTTTATCATACGCTCATATTTACATTTTTTGGGGTAGTTTTTTCTTAAGAGGCGTTTTTTTGCACATGGTCCGATGAGATGCGAATAATTTTTAAATAAATCTATTTGACCCATAGATAGGACCCTAACAGAGTTGACCTGGGAGTGATGGCAAAGAAGAAATCCTCCACATTCCCCAGATTTCCAGAATTGGATCGACACCATCTGATGTATTTCATTTTCATGTCTAGAAAACCTTTTTTTGTGTGGGAGAGGGGGTTCTTACTCCTCTGCAGCGGATACAGTCTGTGTATTCTAAGATATGGCCTAGACTGGATGCTAAGGCTTATCGAGTGTAAGCAGAAATCTTTTAACATGTTCATCACATCATCATCATCATCATCATCAATTAGGAGTGCCAAGAGTATTGATTCTTTTGAATCTCTCTCATCATCTGTCTCTATCGGCCACCGCACTTGGTAAGCCGTCAAGACGGTATCCAGTGTCCGCACATGGCTGATGAATGTCAGTTTTTGATGATAGGCCCACACTTGTGTGTCTGTTTGTTACAGTCCATAGAAGAACGTCGTTTATGAGTTTGTTCTTACTTCCCGAGAAGTGCCCACAGTGTCTTGCTCTCCTTTCACGGGTGGTTTACGAGATGGGAGGTAAGTGGGCATACAAATCATTTAACCATCGACACTGGTAAAAATATGGTTTGTTGAAATTTGATTCCATTTATTTCAAGTTAGTTCATTCATAAACCTGTCATTAAATATGTTTATGGTATTTTCATTTTTTGATGAAAATTGTTCATTATTATCATTATTATGAAACTAGTATATTCTTTATCTTCTAAACTTTGATTGTCTTTTTTAATTGCAACTCCGTCGGGTCGTTATTTCTACGATACCGAGGAACAGCGCCTATCGGAAGCAATAATAAAGGATAAGCTCGTGGCGAGATTCAATCTCACCTTCTCAAGGCAAAAAGATGTCGTGAGAACGGTTCTCACCGACTCAGGTAGACGTTTAGCTGAAATGATGCGCTCCTGGCGTAACAATTATTATTGTAGGAAGTGGATTCGGCTACCTGAGTTTAAATCCTGAATGAAGCCTTTTGCGTTTCACATAGCATGAATACCCCTGGGAAGTTATGAATCCAACTATTCTACCTCTAACTAGGGGTAAATAGTTAGACAGACTGAACTGTTTAACCTTGGCATAGCAACCAGTCAAGGAGAAGGAAAACTCTGAATTCAAACTAGACCTGGAGAGAGAAGAGCTTCACCAGGCTGTTTCTGGCCGAGATATACTAGATGAGTAACACCCCCACGTCCAAATAAGGTTATAAGATAAACCTCTGTTGCTGAAAATTTCCTTAACAGAAACCAACGTTTTTCATAATTCTTTTCCTGTGGTTTCTTTTCTTATCATTGTTGTTAGCTTACAATTATAGTATCGCAAATAGCCAGAAGGGGACGTTAATCTCTTGATGAAGTTTATAAACTTATAAGTTCTCATCAAAACACAGTTCAATGTTATGCTTGTCTTTATTGCTGCAATAAAAAGTTGGAAAGATAGATTTATGGTCAGTTTATGTAACTTAAATTTCATTCCTGGAGCAAGGGTTGAATTATTGGACAATCTTAATCTTTTCTTTAAGTATTAATCTCTGAACTAAGATTTTAGGGAACATCCTAAATACAGGCGAAATTTGATCTATATTCACCCATTCTATTTTCCGCTAGGTCAACTCAGCACTTATTATTCTATGATATAAGGTAAATGCGAAGTCTCCTGTTTTTTTGTCGTTGTCTTTTTCTGAGCATACGGAGGATTACAATTTTTTTTCTTGAATGAAGTACTCATTCAACTAGAACAGTTAATCACTAGATTAGTACATTAGATCTCGTGGATTTAGTGTACTAAGTTAACCTAACTGAATTTAATAAATACAAAAGTGTGTTGAAATTTTCGCAATATATTTGGTATGTATTAGTTTGCGGCGCATATATCACTTGACCGAAGCAGTCCAAGTCGTAGTCGGTATCCGCTGTGAATGGTAGTACTGTGGTAGTTGGTGCGATAACATGTGCATTGCTTCACTCCGTGTGTGATTTGAAAGCCGCACAGATGAACCTGAATTTATGTTTTATGAGTTCGAACGTCACCGAAGCAACCAAATACATTTGTTTTATGAAAGGTGAAGGTTTAGTTGATTACAGTACAGTAACCAGATAGTTTAAGAAATTTGGCTTGGGTTTCAAGAAACTCGACGGTCATGCAAGTAGGCCTAAAGCCCGAGTTGCAAATCCGAGGAGTATCATTCGGAGTATCAGGTGAGTTCGCCACCTTCATGACCCCCTCAAAAACATTCAGAGCTGCCCAGTTGTATCTCACTTCACCAAAATTTTGCAAAACTTTTGACTCACCCAAGTATTTAAAGATGATACTAAGAATTTTCTTTACAAACGTGTTGAGTCTGGTTATTTCTTTTTGCACATTACGTACCACAGATATGAACATTTCTGTTTTTGAGACTAAATGAATAAATTATGACATGAAAGTTCAGTTCTTTTAATTATTTCTTAAAGTTGAGACTAAATAAATTTATTTATTCCAATTTTAATTTTTTTTTTTACGTTTTCGTTTATTTTGTGTGAATAGAACATTACAATATTACTTATGCAACATTTTAATTAATCTCTCAATCAGTTACATAAATTAAGTCGTTGCTGACGTCTTCAAGGAATTAAAAAGGACAGACTTACGTCAGTGATTTAAAAAAAATGGGATATAATCAGAAGACATTAAGGATCTTATACAGGCAGTTTTTTTTCAATTTCGTGTCATATTTTACAAGTACATTTCTAAAAGTATCAGATTTAAAAGTAGTCAGATGTCAGAGTTTATGACGTGAATCATGACTGAAAGTCAAAAATTAGTTTCATATTTAAAAATATGACATTCGATTAGATGAAAACTATCATTGATAGTTTGAATAAAATCTTTTTGATTCTTGAAAAAAATATGGCGGACATAACTGGCATATTGAAATGGTAAGAGACGACTTCTTTCAAGATAGTGATATCAAAGATATACTTTTTACTAAAAACAGAAGAAAATCATCAAAATAAATTCAATAAGCTCATAAAATTGTTAATAACTTATTGTATTTAATAACTTTCCGCGGTGACAGGACGAGATACGTGGTCATGATAATTGAATATTTATACTTACATTTTTTGTGTAGTTGTTCCTACAATGGATACAGTCAGTATTTTCTGAGTTCAAGGGAGTTAATTCTAATACTAAGACCATATCAAAGGATACAGTTATTTTATGATACGGAATAACCACATGTGCTTATTTGCAGCGTTTTCCCCTGTTATTCACAAAAACAAAATCCTTAGCGAGAAGTAAAGCAACTGTTATGAACGTGCATTCACGCTAACGCATAAAGTCGGTGAGTGTTTTTTTAGTTAGTTCCGGTATGTTTACGCGTGCGTGGTAGAATAGGTCTAACCAATTAATGAACAAAAATGAACAACAAGTCCGTTATTTGATGCGGTGAAGACACCCGCTCGAGATTTGTACACGCACACATCGATGCAGGTGTACATGAATTTTCTGGCAAGTTTATCATGTAATTACGGGAATGGCAAAAGTAGAGGGAAATGTTGACATAAGTTTCTTTTTACTTCTACGTATACATAAACTCACGGACACGTGTACAATGACTCATGTATGCATCATTGCACACAAGCAAATAGCTAAAGTGATGTTTACTCTCGAAGGCATGCACACCCATGCATAACACACACATGACCACTTACCTTCCCTCACACAAACCATCTAACTAAGATTCGGAGGGAGTTTACGTAGCGTAGTGGCTCACGTACTGGATTGTGACATTGCAGTTACCAAATTCGAACTCCAATCGTGATATTACCTTAAGAAAGGTATGAACTCTCATATTCCCGCAGTTATGGGATGAATAGCACTACTACTGTCCTTCTACAAAGACACTTTTAAATTTAAATAACCCACGAAACTTGATAAACAAAGAAACCAAACCAAACCAAACCAAGTTAGGTGAACTAGATATGCGGAGTGCTGCTGGAGAACGTAAGAACGAATTCATACTCATAGACACACCAGAAGTGGCTGACCAAGAAAAAAAACTTACATTCATCCACTAAGTGTGAGCACTGGATGCTGTCTAAACGACTAACCAAGAGTGATGGCTGATAGGGACGAATAGTGAGAGTCAGAGGAATCCATACTGTCAATAATACATTACTTCGGCTTTCATAGATGAAATACATTTTCAATAATTTTCTGGCTGTCCGTTGCTAGGGAGGCCCCCAATTAGAAAAAGTCCAGGAGTTTAATTCGGTATTGATGAAAAGAAAATAGTAACTGGGTATCGGCTCTTCTGATGAGCTCATACATTTCATCATATCAAATCTTGATAAACTATTTTTGTATTAACTTTTTAAAGTTCTTTCTATGCTAAATTAACTATGATGTCAAAATGAATCGGGGAGAAAAACTTAGACAACCAATTTCAAAGCTCTTGGAAGACTATTTTAGCCCGGCCAACATCAAATAACTAGATTGGTCGATTGATAATTGTCTTCTTGAGTTAACATGAGCCGGCGAAAGTGGAGCTAATTAAAAACTTGCTTTTCCTCTCTGTGCGTTCTTTCGTTCTTCCATGCATCTTTCTTTCTTTCTTTCTTTCTTTCTTTGAATTGTTGTTGTTGTTGGTGGTGGTGGGGGCAATTGAATAAAGTAGATGTATGCTGGACTCAATGACGTAATGGTTAATTTTCGAAGAACGTCAAATGCAGACCTTATAAAAAGGGTCCTAAAAGAAATGTAGGCCATTTTAGATCATGGATTTATTAATTAATCCGACGACTGGGATCATTCATAAAAAAGATTTTAAGGAATTCCACCCCCACAAAAAATAAAGAAAGAAAAATGAAAAACTATATGAAAAAAGGGATTCCTTCCAATTTTTTAAATTCAGTTACATAAAGTTTAAAAAAAAAACACAATTTTTTTTATGAAGAGAATAAAAACAAAACAAAACAAAAGTCCACATGAAAGATTTTCATGAGCTGATCTGAAGTAAGTGGTTGTACCCCACCTTCTCTTTGTTATCTAAAGTCAAATTCTCAAAACCAAGAACGCTGCCATCAAAATCGCAGCATTGTACTTATTCATTTTGGACAAATTTTATTTCAAATATTATATAATAAAAAGAGGAGTAAATACTGGAGGGTATTTTTGTATTGTCTTTAAAAGGATTCCATCCTGTCTGTTGGCTGGGGCTGTAAAATACTCCGACTACACCTCTACAGACGAGTAAGAAAACCCCAACGAGTGTCCTGGATTTGACACTAGACTTCATCTGATAGTAAGGCTCCACACGTGAAGCTTTGGGGAATGAGGAGTACTCATTCATTATTATTTTTCCCAGATTCAATCTGACCCAGGATATGAGTACCTAATAAGGCTCCATTCATGGGTCAATTTGACCATTTAACTCTGTGTAAACAAACCTCCCACCAGGCTGGATTTGTCACAAGGTCATTAAATTAAGCACGAGTCGAGACTCATGCGTAGCTATTACAAAAAATGCTTGATCCCGTTAGCATTCCCCATATAGTGGCACCATAGGCGCCAAGCTATGAACTCATCCTTATTATGTAGGTATTTTCCAGGGGCATTAATTTGTACTTGATTGTTCCACCAACTCAAATCGTGATTTTTTTAAATGTATGTATATTAAAATACATGTATATTAATTTTTTTTATATACACTTGATTTATGCATACGTTAATAATCTTCTCTTTCTTGTGGAGTTCACTGTTTTTCTTCTGTCCTGTGAAAGCACAATCGGGTGGTTGTGGGGCCTTAAACAGTCGTAACTTGTGTCTTTACTTTCTTATTGGCTCATTCAAGCGTAACAAGTTGCTTTAAAATAATGGATTATTTACATATTTCTTTGTTGTTTCTGACTTGCGACTGTGACATCTTTAACTCTTAAGATAAAATTTGCATGAAAAAATCTGCCAAAGACAAAAGCGACGTTTCGTTTGTTTTTTGGGAGTTTTGTTTTTTTGTTTTCATGGCCTGACGATATTTTAGAATTTGCAGGAATCGTGTGTTTTCAGTAACCACATCAATGTAGTCAAGAATTGTTTGAGATTAAATGCACCCGTTTTAGAAAACTATTGGGAACAAATGATCTATCTGCTATGGAGTAGATGTGACACAACGTAAAATTATTAAAGACAGGAGAAAAAGTGTTTGAAAGTTCTACAAATATGAACTAGTAACAAGTTTATTAGCCCAATTTTGCTTTTTGTATTCATCATTATCACTATCATTTATCTCTAAGGCGTGCCAACAGTATGGATTACTTTGAATCTCTCTCGACAGCCATCCCTAATGGCCATTGCATTTGTTAAATCTTCAAGGCGGCACCAGGTGTCCGCACAGATTATGTCCATGTGTAGGAGTCCCTCGGAAAATGTTGCTTATGAGTTCGTCCTTACTTACCCAGCAGAGCCCAGTATGTCTTGCTGGTCTTAATTGGAAGTAAGTGGGGTCATACAATTGCTTATTTGTAGGATACAGACACAGCTACACTTTGGAAGTAGTCCCGTTTTACGGAAATTCGTATTCATTATATTCAATTGACTCAAAACTATATTTAACATTAAATCTTTACAATAATGCTAAATGATTTTAAATCTTGTGTTGCCCAAATTAATTATGTCTAATACAAGGTGTAATGAAAAAGTATTGAGACTGAAGTATATTTTTTTAAAATTCAAGATTTGAATAAATATGTGTACACAGCAGAACAACTTACGTATTGAAGCGATGATGTCTAGATGTTTAAGTCAGTGCTATTAGGGTCTAATCCCGCTATCATCACTGGTCTCAGCAAGATCATCGAAGTTAAGCAGCGATGAATCTGTTGAGTGACCATATATCAATATATTATATCAATTGCAGGTATTTTAAGTATTCTAAGGACTGTGTGCTATATCTAAGAAAAGCTAAGTAAATAAAAACTAGTCCGTGCTAAATTGAAAAATAAATTGATAAATTCACATAAAGCTGGTTTTGATAGTTTCTGAATGAAACGTTTTTGGTGCAACCATTTTTTTTTTTTAAGTAAATGTTTATATCTCAGCAAGAGTTAGAAGGTGGCTCGCCGATTATATTCTCCCCGCTGTTAACCCTTTGTGTACCTTCTATTTAAATACTTCCCTATCGAATCAATATGCCCAATTTAACAAAAGAGGGATCAACACTCGTATCCCTTGGCAAGAACAAAAATTAGATGAGAACAAATTGCAACAGTCTAGATTTTATATCATTTGATATATATTCATTATCTGAGCTCTATTTTTGCTGTGATGTGCCATTTTTTCCTGGGTTATATAATGAGAATTTTTGTTGTATAGAGAGAGATAATAATCTGGAAATGAATACTGGAGAACACAGGTTTCCTTTGATACTGATTTCCAGCAGGGTATACTTCGATTTCCTAGTCACGCGATAATACTTGAAACTAGCCTTGAATAAGTTGTAAGCTTTAATGTGAGACAAATGCTATTATTGTTAGCATTATCTCCCCACGGAACTCAGTAGGTAAATATTTACCATCTCTTATATAACCTTTATTTAACATATAAAATCGACACTTGGACACAAGGTTAGAGAACGAAACTCAGAGCAAATGTTATGGTTCACACGAATTTTGCGTGTACTGCGTTGGTATGGGGGTAAAAAGCAAATGGAAAGAGGGAAAAATAAAACCTCGTGTTGGAAAGAGAAAATAAAAGAATATGAGGGGGCGAAACGAGAGGAAGAGGAGGGTGAAGAGGAGTCATAATTAAATTAAGCTTTACAGCAAGCTTTGTTTTTAATTTAATAGGCCCGGCGCTAATAGGCGTTTATTTAAGGGCTTTTGCTATTTGTTAGTGGTGGCAGTTGTGGGTGGCAAGATTAGTTAATATGGAAAAAGTAAAGAAAGAACAATATCCCCACCCCCGAAAAAAGAGAAAAAGAAGAAGAAAGAAACAACAACCACAACAATCATTTGAATCGCTTTTAATGCCATCCACAATTTTACTCTTCATGGTGGTATAAAAATGTACATTAAGTCAGATACTTGTCTGCATTTCTTAATCTAGTTAGAACCCTGACCTACAAGTGGAATTTCAACCGACCATAATAAATACATCCTGTTCATTTTTTTTATTGTAGCAATAAACAAAAGTATAACATCAAATAAAGATATTGTGAGGAATCAAAAGTTAATAAATGTCCATGAGAACATTCGTGGTGTTCTGTTAGAAGTTGTATTATTAACACAAAATACGATTTTTAAAGTTTTCATTTTCTGGAGACGGGAAAAAATGTTATTATTTTTTTTGCTGGCTTGGAAGTTTTCTGTGAATGCCCACTTTATACGGTTAAACAGAAAGACAGAGATTCAGTTTAGCAAACTAGACGGACACATCGGAAATAAAGAATATCGAAAATAAAGAATCTGGAATTTGAACTCGTATCTTCTCTGTCTGTGAAAAATTTTCTGATTGAAATCGCTCCTTACCAATAAAGTAAATTGCCGTACTAACACTAAAGAGCTCAGTTTGTCTAAATATTTACCCATCGCTAGGGTGAGAAGAGGTAGATTCATGTCTTTCCCCAAAATATTGGCACAAGTGAAAGTCTAGAGGCTGAGCTCGTTAACCATTACATCACACGAGCCATTACTTTCAAAGATTGGACATTGGCAGTTACAAAAAAAGCATAAGCAGGGATAACAAAAACAAAAAATAAAAATAAAAATAAAACTACAAGAACCCTCCCCCCCAAAACAAAACAAAAACAAAAACAAAACAAAACATAACAAAACAAGAAAACACATACATACACTCATATGAATCGTATTATCGTAGATAATAATAGACATTTAATTTTCTCCTTTAAGAGTTTTTTCTCAAAAATAGTTCATATTTGTAGAACTTTCAAACATTTTTACTCCTGTTTTTAATAATTTTACGTTGTCACATCTATTCCATAGCTGATTGATCATTTGTTCCCCAATCGTTTTCTAAAACAAGTGCATTTATTCCCAAACAATTCTTCACTACATTGATATGGTTATTGAAAACACACGATTCCTGCAAATTCTAAAGGCCATGAAAACACTCCCCCATCCCAAAAAAAACAAAAACAAACGAAACGTCACTTTTGTCTTTGGCAGATTTTTTCCAGCAGATTTTATCTTAAGAGTTACAGATGTCGCAATCGTAAGTTAGAAACAACAAAGAAATATGTAAATAATCCATTATTTTAAAGCCACTTTAAGAAGATTTTATTGGGACATAAATCAAATTGAAAATTTAATTTAAATAATGGCGAACAAACAAATACGTAGAAGTAAGCAAGCAATTCAATAAAGATTTAAAAGGTTGGTTTGTCCCCGCAACCAAGTGGTTAAAGTGCTGGACTGCGAACTCCAGTCGCACTATTATGTTCACTTTCGGACTCTTGGGAAAGGTATGGACTCGCTTATACTTTCTACTATGTGTTAAATAATACCAGTACTGATCTTTTACAAGTATGGCTTTGACATTAAGTAACCCACAAAGTTTGATATGGTATTAAACAAAGAAACCGAAATAAGTTTGGTTTACGAAATTAGGCTTTGACTAGTCTGCTCACTACTTAGATGAGTGACAATTTATTAAGAATAGGTCTGTAAACAACAAAAGGCTTCTGAGTCAGACTAAGCAAAGTTTAGTAAATAGCAAATAAAGTAAGTTAATTTATTACGTATTTTTTCATCATTAACATAATTGTAAATCATCTCCAAAATAGTTACATTAGGGAAGTGATATACAAACAAATTGTTTCCCTTTCTAGAAACAGCGCAGGAAGTCTTCGACCGATACTGCCTTCAGTTGGTTCATGACGATTCAATGGTAATCACAGAGCCGAGTTTTGGTTTTTGGGAACTGACACAAGGATTAGAGATGTAAATGGACAGGAATATTCTTTTTGGTCAAAACTCGCTCAAAGAGAGTGTCTTGAATGATTATTTTTTTGTTTTGTAGGTAGGCAACCCTGAGTAAAAATCAGCTGCTTATTAATTCTAATTAATCATCAACCATTTTCATTGTTAAATGATCTGATGAATCTTTAATTTCGTCGCATTTTTATCATTTCGAGAAGTAACTGGTCGACTCGAAAGGGATTCATCTCCTGCAGTTTCTCTTTCACCGTAAAGTGCTCTGTGACATCTAAAATCCAATGCCTGGGATAGAACGTGATCGTCATAAGCCTGTGTTAACTTCTTAAATGTTTCTGTCGCATTGTTCTGAATTTCGACACAGTTTGATTTTATGTTCCATTCACGTAACATGTTTAACTAAACACATTTAAAATAATCCAAAATTACAAAACTGAATATGAATTCTGAAAAATTAAAATGAATTGAATGTTTTCAGACGTGTTCAAGATCAACATTGACCAGTTGATTTTCAATCAAGATTGCTAACCTGAAAAATAAAAAATCGGTCTCATTAGATTCTGGTTACTTTTCAAATTGGTAACCCTGATTTTCAGTCAGAGTTGCAAAACTGAAGAAAATATTAGTCTCATTACTTTTTAGACCGATCTCGTTATGATTTGTATTCGCATATGTTTCCCAAAATAGCCCGAGACTAATCTATATAATCGAGTTAAATTGGTATTTCATGAACAAAATAACCCTTGAATACACTAAATACACATAACAAACGATTAATACATTGTAAATAAGGATGTGTTGGGGCCTAAAAGTCTATTCGTGATAGTTTCCTATTTGTCCTTGACAATGCCGAATAAATATAAATAGAATATCCATCTGTTATGTGCTTACGTGATTCGCTCCCCGTATGGTGATTCGAGTTTAGCTTCAGCCAGTCACATTGACAGTTTTTAACTGTGAACCTGAACTGATCATATTATTTACTGTAATTTTAGACGTTAATTTTCATTATTCGCGATGTTTATAGACAGGCAGGGAGAAATTCTGACATTATTCAGCTGCAAGTTTTATTTTCATTTGAATTTGATTTCAAAGCATCAACATAACTTGAAGTTAGTGCGTTGAGTTAAGTTTAAAGCCGGAGGATATAGAGGAGATATTTATACCTGTGGCGACTCTAGGGGTAGACATTTTCAGGCTTAATCCGAAGAGTTATTCTCTCAAGTCAATCCAGTTCGAAACAATAAAAATTCTATCAGAACATTTGTCCTTGACTTTGATTAGACTCAACTTCCGGACTCAAACCATTATGAATAATGATTTTAATTGACTAACTTTTATAATTTCATTTTATCTTTATGATTTAAAATGTTGATTTAGATGAATTATGCTGACAGTGTTCACAATAATGATACACAAAGAAAAAATGTGGCTAGTTATTTCAGGTTCATAGAAATCAACCCCGCAAAACAAACAAAATCCTTTTAATAACATTTCTGAGACAGATTTCTAGTTGAAACAAAAAAAAATCTTTAAAAATCTCAGATGTATATTTTTCTGACTGTTTTTCAAAGAATATATTATTATTTCAACTTATCAAATAAATTTTGACTGTAAATATTTTTTTCGTTAATCATGGCTAATTTATTTGCTAATCACTGTTATATTCTAATAATATTATATATGCGGTAAATTTAATAATGCGATTCTAGCCGCATTTAATCTCTCTCTCTCTCTCTCTCTCTCTCTCTCTCTCTCTCCCTGTGATCTGTTTCACTGAACTAGACATTGAGCGGCTGACATTAAAGATTCTAGTGGCACCTGAGACAAATGCTAAAGTTGGATCAAAGGCCATATTTGTCTCTCTCTCTCTCAGCAGACATTACTTGACACAAGGTCTTTTTTATAGTAGGGGGTCGGGCACGAGTCGATGCTCGAGCCCTGCTGGATGTACGCTAGTCATCGACTCACTTAGTGCAGTGTGAGCCAGATGAGCATACTGCTGGACATTGACTCACTCGATATATTACGTGAGTCCGGCACATATGCCTGCTCATAGCTTTGAACTAGACCCGAAAGTCTAGTGCTTTGCAATGCCTGTCAATGACATCATCGTCCACCTGTAGGTGGTCCAGCCGAACCTAGGAGCCATTCGGCCTCGAATCTATCCTTGACCTTGAGAAGCGTGTTAGGAGAGGAACAGATACCTCTCCTCTGGGCCGTGAGTCCGGCCGCGCTTGGATCAAAGGTATTTGTTTTGAAATTTGTTTTGTTTTGAAAAATACAACAGTAAAAGAAGATATCGTATTCTTTCTAGTAGAATTCTCAATTGTCAGTTATAAATTGTGAAAACCTGAAAAAGGACAGATATTTGATGGATCGTATTTTTGCAAAAATCAAGTCGGATGCTAAAATTCTTCTTAAATTCTAAATTGTGATATCCTTGGGAAAGATATGAATTCATCTATTCTCTCTCATGCTTGGCTCTTTAAACTTGATATAGAAACCGATCTAGGAGAAGGAAAACTATTGTTAAAATCTCCTTAAAAATTGACCTTGTGTCACTTCTTGCTCTTGCGGTGTGGATTGGTAAAAAAATAGGTGCTCGCTGTGTAACGGTTATCGTCGTAGTACATAAATTCGGTGACCCGAATTAAAATCTTGGATTAGGTCGTTTGCATTTTACATAGCGCTAATAGTCATGGGAAAGATATGAATCCAACAATTCTACTTTCTGGTTGGGTAGACTGAACTATTTAGCCGTGATATAACAACTGTTCATATTTACTCGGGCAGGATATGACACAAGGTCAATTTTTAAGCGGAGTTTAACAGGTTTGAATTCAGAGTTTTCCTTCTCCTAGACTAGTTGCTTCACCAAGGCTGAAGAACCTAGTCTGCCCTACTATTTGCCCATAGCTGGAGGGAGAATAATTGGATTCATACCTTTCCCGAGGGTATTAGTGCTATGTGAAATGCAATCAGTCTTGTCCAGGATTTGAACTCGTGTCGCCGTGTACATTTCCTACGACGATAACAATTACACCACGGGCACCTCCTAAATACATATAACTGTTCTACGAGAAGGAAACCTCTGAATTCAAACCGGTTAAAAATTATCCTGCTTGTTCGGAGGGGTTATTAAATACATATATTCTGAATTCTACATATAGTAAATCATGTTAAAAATGAGCTCAAATAACATTAATGACCTACAGTCACCACTAATTTATACACCGTTGGTTTTATAAATTTGATAAATAATATTTTCAGACAAACTGCAGTTAAGAGACTCAGCAGAAGAAATATTTTGAGTCGTAAGTATTACATCGTTGTTAACATAAAACTGATAATAAGGTTGCACAGTATTAAAATGAATGTGTTACGTAGGAGGCACTGATTGATATCGGGGGATTATCCAGCAAATCCCTTTTCAGCCAGAGATAAAGATAAAGCGTAATGTGATCATGTGATGGGGAACCGAATCAACATTAAATCAGTCTTCTTAAATGTAGTTGTTTTTTTTCTTTTCTTTTTCTAACTTTTTTAGTGATTGTTGCAATCTCTTGAGATAAACATTGTTTCGTTTGGATCCTCGTCATCTCTACTGTTCTTCAAATTTCAGTCTTCTTTTGGGCTCTGACCGTGTCTTTCGATCTGGAACAATTTCTCTCTCGGTTTGTGACTTATCTGATCAAATCCACCGATTATACATGTTTACATAACTCGTGACTGATACGCCACGTTAGCGAGCCCTGTCAGCCGGACTAAGAAAACGTTTATTGTATCCCCTGCAGAGGAGTAAGTCTCCCCACAGCGAAATGAGTTGTCCTGGCTATGATAATAAACGGAATCTAATGGCGAGGCTTCTGTTCGAGAGATCTGGGAAGACTGGAGTACTTTGTTATTACCATCATTCCTAGGTTAACTCTGACTGGAAATGGTAATTATGGTCCTATCTATGGGCTAGATAGATTTATTTAAAAACTATTCGTATTCGATAGGACCCCGTGAAAAATAACCTTTTAAGAAACAAAGAGACAAAAAAATGTAAAACGTACAGTAAACCCGATTCCCTAACTTCTTGACTTAAAATAATTCTAGATAGGTTGACATGCCATTAAAATCAATTTGCTTATTGCTTTAAGTTTTCACCGCCATTTCAGAGAGAGAGAGAGAGAGAGAGAGAGAGAGAGAGAGAGAGAGAGAGAGAGAGAGAGAGAGAGATTCTTTTGCAAAGTAATTTATAGTGTTAGCTTAAACCTCTTTTTGGTGGTTTAGATGTTAAACCTCACTTATGAATTTTATATTTTTAAATTTTAAATTCCGACATTTTATAGCAGTCAGCCATCGAAACACGAGAGAAAGATAGAAACTTGTGTTATAGAAACGCTATCAAATCCATGGGTGGTAGAGGAACAGTCAAAACACAAACTTCGTTTTCTTCGCCCAACCGACCCTGTTCCCAAGGGGTCGCTCGTCTGACTCCGACCAATTGCTTTCGACTCTCTGAATTACGAACTGAACTGAACTGAAATGAATAACTCTTCTTATTTACTATATTACCTCATTCACTGATGATTGTGAGAACACGAGTCATTGAATTTCTAGTGATACGTCATCTTATTCTAAGTCAGACGACAGAATATTTACTTTTTAATTTACGGTCTACAACAACGATTTCAAAACAAATATACAATATATTGTCCGAGATGATTTCCAAAATAACTTGTCAATCTGACTTCCTTCCATTTGTGCGACACATTTACGTATATGACCTTCGCGACTTACACTTCTATTCAAAGTTTTTAGCTTACAATATATCACCACAAATAAAATAATTAACTAATATAATTATCATCCTTAATTATATTACATCCCAACTGACTTTAAAAATCTAGATAAATCTCAAACGGTCTTTTTTAGCGGGTGACACCTCTCATCCAATCGGAGTACAGTTTCCTACGAAACCTATTTCATCTTGGTAAGTCGGCAATCATCATTTTCGCAGGGGTTTGACGTCAGGGTCACATACCCGTTGCGAGCTTGTGCAACAGAGCCTTACTAGATTCCAGGGTTCATAGTGTTATTTGTGATACATAAATATAAGCTGATTCAGTTAAAATTCGAACTCGATTCGCCGATTCCGCTTTCTGTGCTGACTACCGCTATGTCGCATTGCATCTTTAAGGCTACTACCAACACAACAATAATAGTAACAAGTAAAATATTATGACAATAACAATAAGTATGTAATAAAAGTAATAGTGATAATGATGATGGAAATGTTGGTAATAACTTAAAAAAGAGGGTAAAACGAACTTGTTGGTAAAAGGTTTGCAGAAAAGATGAAGTAATAAAAAAGAGAGAAGACGAGAGAAATGGTTAACTATTATTAATTTCTTTTCATCTATTGCTGAAGATAAAAATCAGATATTCATGAATGATACCACAAACATTGGAAATTTGTTAGCAATCTAGTCAGATAATTGTATTTCATTTCTCCGACGCTCAAAATTGCTAATGCTTAATCTTTTCTTTTTAATGGACAGTAAGATCTCATCTCCATTATCTTAAAAACCGTTGAAAGCCTTGAACGAGAACATAAACAGGTAAATGACTGCTAAACGACTTCATATATTCTTACTGTGGTCAATGCTCTCATAACAAAAATGGATCAAGAACAACAACATTATACTGGTCAATAATCCTGAATTACGGAAAAAGAAAAGGCGCGAAAATGGAGAGAAAATAATAACAATGGTTGAAGCAGACGACACAGATTAGCTATTATAAAAGCAAAATTATCTGATCGTCCGTCTCTGATATATTATTATTGATAATGGAGTTGTTTGAATATTCATGACAAAAATGAAACATACGTTCATATCGGTTATAGGTTGTTAAATAAAAACAAGAAATTATTAAATAAAAATACATACCCGGTATAGTTAACTTAAAAAGATATAAATGCTTGTAAAATCTTATGCAAATTTGAACCGAGAAGAAATATCAAGATCAAAAAATACAAGTGTCTTTCAAAAATTTGTGAATTTTGACCATGAAGTTGGCAATAGAAAGTATTGTTTACACTTGTACCTTTTTCAATGATGGGTGTCCTTTCATTTTCTAGAAGGCTGTCGACATGACTTTTACTGACTGGTGCACCCAGAACGTTTTCTTTAGCGGAGAGTCAGCGTATTTCCACTCACGCTCGTAGTGGCGAACTCATGTTTAGCCGTCTGAATTTCTGAGATGAAGCTTGATGATTTTTATCATTCAGGGTTTTCGGACTATTGTCTTCATCTTTATTGTTATATTCACAACTTTTCCGCTGGTGTCCTCCAGCCTTCTTTAGGTATTTCGTGTCGAACTCGGAAGCCTACACGGAACTTCGAACCACGTCCTTTATCCAATCCCATCATCCATATAATGTGAAAAAAGGAATCGTTTGTTGCCTACAACATCGAGCAAAAGCCATTAGTAGCGATTTTGAGGCATATCATGATTAGTTTAAGACACAACCTTCATTGTAACAACTACCCAGAGAGCTTAACATCGGCTCCAAGAAATCTGGATAGGACGATAGAGAATGATACCCAAAATCTCATCACAGTATGTCTGTCCTGTTTCAAAGGCCTAGCCGAAAGGATCCAAAAGATATGTTGTCCATATGACATCAGGACAATATAAAGTAGCTCGATCCTCTTCCGCCTCAAGCCTCCTACAGAAGTTAACGTGACCAAGAACTGTGTGTAATCCATCCCTTACAGTTGTAGTAAAGTATACAAAGTCGAGACGTGCCGCCCACTCAAAGTAAGACAAGAACATTGAAAAGCAGTAGTACCGGGTGAAATTGAAAAGTCAGGCATGGAGGACCAGGTATGGAAGGGAAAGGGAAACCATCTACCCTTATAGGATGAAGTTAAAATAATTGATAGAGAAGAACATTGGAGAATTAGATGCATATAAGAATTAGCACATAATCATTGGCTACTGTGACCTATTGAGTTTACTAAGTATAGAGATGAATACAATATGGGAACCTATAGTCAAAAAGGTTAGATAAAAGATCGTGATATGAACTCAGGTGAAAAAAATCATACATAATAGTAGTAATTCATAGTAATGTAAGAACATTAAGTTTATAAGTCCTAAAAATTCACTCTGCACTGTCCAGCAGGACAAATAGCGTAACGGTAATAGGCGTTGGTTCCTATTAGCTTCTAAGTGACAATCATCTGGGGGTTGCAGATTCAATCCCGACTGTAGGCGAGTAACAATACTTAACACTTGGACCCGGTTATGTTGAACGGAATCAGGGCAAGCGACAATTGTGGGTTAAATAAAGAACGTAGTTCAAAGTTCAGTGTAGGTTCCCTAGTTCGACAAAGAAGGCCGGAAGCCAAATCAGCCGGAAACTCAGAATGATAAGAATCATGTTTAGCCCATTTGTTAAACATGTTTCATCGTACACACCACACATTTTTCAGTAAATTTCTCATAGTTTGTACTTTTCAGCTACTAAAAATTTGATGATATGCTTCTATTTAAGGCTGGGACATTTTAATTTCCGCCATTTTGAATTGCATCAAACAAATATTTTCGTGAGATTGAAATTATTTTAAACCAATTCCAAAGAATACAGAGTTTACATTCATTGAAAAAATTCGGAAAAAATCCCTCATTTATTGAATGACCCTCGTTTATATAATAGGTTCCATTTCTGTAAAAAATATTCCCCTTATTTATATAATGACCCTTCTATACAGAATTATAAACTGAGTGATGGTTCGATTGGTTGGTTTTACTCTTGTTGAGTTATTTTAAGGTGAAGTTAGTCTTTTCTTTTTGCAAGCAATTATAAGATTTCAAGTAAGTAATGATTATCATTTGTTCACATTGATAACTTCAAGAAATTATTCTTATAGCAGGAACGTTAAGCAAACTTTTATTATATTGAAAATATTTTTTCTTTAAAAAGGTACAGAGGTGATTATATTTACCTTATTTGAAGGCAAAATGTATACAACTGAATTGAAATTTAAAATTTTGTTTTGTAGTTGTTCAGTTAAATTTCATAAAATGACATCATCTTAGTTAAATACAGAGAAAATTCAGTTTGGATGATTCATTTAAGAAATTATTGAAACTGATACGACAAAATTTCTATCTACATGAAAAAAATACCTAGAATTTCAAAATACACACTTGGAATATTACTTGATATAAAAGTTTTAAAAGTTCCCAAAACATCAATATTTACAGCTTGAATTATCTTAACTCCTTCATGCAAATGCTTGGGTGTGGACCAAGCAGTAATTGGCCCAAGTTTCAACAAATCCTTATAACCAGAAAATCAAATTACAACGGATTAAACGAAGAGCGTAGTCACAATCGTGCCAAAATCCTGTTTATACATGTATATTAAATAAATATATATATATTTATACTTATATAACTATATTGGGGGTGTTCCTGTGGCGCGATGGCTAAAGTGCGGGACTTCGGCCTGGAAGTAAGCGAGCTCGAACTCCAGTTGTGCTATTATGTTGACTTTCGAACTAATACCCTCGGGAAAGGTATGAACCCTCTCATCTTCCTTGCAATGGGCTAAATAGTACCACAGCCGTTCTTCAACCAGGATGGCTTTAGCATTAAATAAACCATGAAGGTTAATATGTCATTCAAAACAAAACAAAGCAGGTATATATATATTAAATAAATATAATTTATAAGCGAATAGTTATTTTTAAACGAGCCAGAACTCTTTCGTTTGCACTCAGTTAACTAGTTTCAAGCATTATCTAACACTAGTTGTAAAGTTGACTCGAGTAAAAGACCAACTGTCGTCTGAACGGTTGTCCTTCCTCTCTACACTAGTAGTTTTATTTGTACATTATTTATTTGAACGCTATTTAAAAAGGAAACGCTATCAACGGAAATAGAATACTATCAAGTAACACGGTATAGCGTTACCTTTTTAAATAGCGTTCCCTTTTTAAATAGCGTTCCTTTTAGATATATCGGTTACTCTGTTTTTATCCAACTCTGCATTCGCATATTTTTATGTTAAAAAAACTTTCAAAACTCATTTTAAAAACAACACACCTTACACAAGCAAGCAACCCCTTGATGATGGCCTATGAAGAGTCCGAAAGCGCTCGGGATAATTTTGAGGGAAATTCATCTACCAATTCCAACCTGAAACTAAAACACTTATCTGGAAACTGGAAAGGGTCTTAAATAAATTATATAGACAAAATTTGTCTTTATTATTTAATGAAACACACACACACACACACACTCACACACACACACACACACACACACATTATATATATATATATATATATATATATATATATATATATATATATAAAAGCAGGATTTGAATAACCTATATCTTATAACCAACCAACTAACCAACCAAAAAGATCTTTCAGCAAGTGTGATTTGAACCTTTTAACTAAAAGGCTCACCTCATTTCTCCGTTTTTATCATTTTTCTAATAAATCTTATGATAATCGTTCACATTGTCGTCAGGGTTTAGAATATGCTGACTGTATTGCCTTGCTGAGTGGGTAAGACAACCCTCCATGAAAAAATGCTGAATGTCTTTACTATAACAATGAAGTTTATCTGATGGTCAGGGTCTAGTTTAGGAGATCTGTGGAGAGTAGAGTATCCCTTCTACTCTGAACATGAGTGGTAGTACTTGTTAGAGTCCTATCTTTAGGTCGAATAGAAGATTTTTAAAAATTATTCGTATTCCATAGAACCGGAAACAAAAAAACCTTAAGAAAGAACTTCACAAAAATTTAAATATGGACATACAATGAACGCGATTCCCTAACCTTTAAGCATAAAATAACCTTTGGTGAATTGAGATGTAATTGAAGTTAATCAACCAATCAATCAGTAACTAGTAAACAAAACATAGCTCAAATCCACAAGGAACAAACTCGTTACAAGGATTTCAAGAGATAAGTTCGCCTACCACTGCTCTGTGGTGCTTCATATAGTGTAAGTGTATTTTTCCTTAATCTTTCAATATAAACAATATTCATTGCTTTGACGAATTATTGGTGTTATGATCTATGTTTGACAGTCGAGGATATACGTATCAACCTATATGCAGATAACACAGCTAGTATACTTTCTTTTTCATTTTCTTTGCATCTAGTGTTTTTTTAAAAATTTTATTGTAGTCATTCAATCAGCTTAGCTAAGTCTAGCACAAGGGTAGTTGTTAGAGACACTCGGTGAGGATCGAACTCACTAACAATGGTCCGCTTGCCGAAATTGCTCACCATTTCTGCACTAGAGGCATCCTAAAAAAAAACTCAACCTATCTTAGATTTAGCACAAGCCCACAAATTTAAGAAACCTAGTGAGGATTAAGCTCACTACTTATGGTCTTCAAAATTAGCTCGTTATCCGTTACACAGCGACAAGGAGTCCCTTTCATTTGATTGTAGTAGACATTTATTAATGGCAGCTTTGTCTCGTTACAGAAGCGAGCTACATAGTGAGGATCGAACTCATTTAAGTCGTAAATGATTTGCAAGATTTGGTTGATAATCAATACTCTAAGGTGGACGGCATTTTGCTGACATATTCAATGTTGTAGTTTTCATTTACAGGGCATTTCCAGACTTGTACAGTAAGCACCATTTGTAATAAATCTTGTCTAGACGTGAGTGTGTTGCCACTGAATATGATTTATGTTTTAATAATATCACCTGCAATACAAAAGAAACATAAGGAAAACGGAGTTCTGTACTGATTCTAACAAATAAGACGAATGGTTTTTTGAAAATTGTTATTAAGTATTTACTTTAAAATAAAGTAAAATGTGTCCAATGCTTTGATCAAAGCAGAGCTCCTCTAAAACTTAAAAGATTAAGTAATATATATATATATATATATATATATATATATATATATATATATATATATATATATATGTGTGTGTGTGTGTGTGTGTGTGTGTGATTTACATATATAAGTGTATATTTATCAAACCCTTCAGGATATGATACCAGGTCAATTTTTTAACGTAGTAAAGATAATTTTGAATTTAGAGTTTTTATTCTCCTTGATTGGTTGCCTTAACTAAGCCAAAAATTAAGTTTGTTGTACTATTTATGGCCAGCTGGTGGGGATGGAACAAGATACATGTCTTTCCCAAAGGGCATTATCGCGAAGTGAAATGCAAACAGCCTAGTTTAGGATTTGAATTCGAGTTGCTGATTCCATTTCCAATCATTATTACATTAAGCGCGCCTCTTTCATGTGTAAGTATGATGACAATGATGAAAACAGATGAATATAAAACAATTCGAATGTCATATAATGTAAACGTTCGGTTTCTTTGTTCAATGGCATATCAAACTTCGTGAGTTATTCAAAGTAAAACCCATTTTTATTGAAGGTCAGTAGTGGTACTTTTTAAATCGTAGACGCAGGAGTGGGGGTGTGTGGAATAAGTAGTTGTTACCTTTCTCCTTATTAGTCCGAAAGTGAACATAATAACGTGACTAGAGTTTGAATTCGCTAACTACTACCACTTTAGCCACTATACCATGAATGCACCTACTATATAATTTAAAATTCGCATAATTATGTGGCAAGCTACGAACATACTGATTCCCCCTCCATGTATATATATATATAAAAGTGAGGATAGGCTGAGAGAACAATAACAATAGGAGACATTCAATCAATGGTTTAGTGTACATAGAAATTTTCCGTTTGCCATTTTCTTTCAATTTGTTCATTTGTATATTGTAAATAAAAAAATAATCCCCAAACCATCTCAAATAGATTTCTTTGATTCAATCATAAAGATATCTGATATGTTACCGAGGAGAAACTTGATGAACCGATCGGAGACATCCGGGTCAAAGAATTGGAAATTATCCATTTTCATATTTTCCAACGATGAGTCCCACACAAAAATGTGGACGAGGCGGTGAATGAAGGAACCAATCCTTAAAATCTCTTAAAGTATTTTTCTATGGTTTTCTGTCTTCCGCAAGATGAAAGGAATCCTATTTATCGTACGAACTCTGCATACATATTTTTTGCAGTTATTTCTCACAGTTGTTAAACCACAAGAAAATGAAAAGAAAACCAAAATTGAGAGATATTTTGTACAATTTGGAAGTTTGTAGAATAATGGACAAAGTCACGGAAGGTAAAGTCAGTTAAGAAAATAACAAGACTGATTAAAAAAAAAATTCAGCTCAGCAACCCTGACTGAAAACCAGCTGATCAATGTTAACCTTGAACACGGGTGAAAACATTTACTTCATGATTGTTTCTCAGAATTCACATTCAGAAGTCATGTCGTTTATTACTTGTGTATTTGGTTAAGTTTGTCCCGAAAATGAAACAAAAGATTAAATTCTGTGTTAATGCAACAGAAACATTTTAGAAGTTGAAGCAGATTCATATAGTACAACTTCTCTTCCGAGAACAGGTTTTAAGTGTCACAAAGTATTTTTATAATCATGAAAGATAATAGTGGAAGGTAAATCCCGTTGTCGTCGACCGGTTACTTCAAGAATAGAGGAAAAATGAGGACTCTTATCAGATCTGCTGGATTTTTGACGATAAGAATAATTGGTGATGGATCAACATTAGTAAGCTGATTTTTTAATCAGGGCTGCCAAACTGAAAAACTAAAAAAAACAAAAAAAACAACGACAAAAAAGGTTATTAATTTCTAGAAATAAGCGCTTTGAACGACATTTTGGCCCCAAACAATACTCATATGGTACCATAGCTCCTTTGTACCACTGGTCCGAGTCTTTGTGACTATTTCCTGTATCCAAAAATCAAAACTCACCTCTTTGATTGCCATTTGGGAACTGCAAGAGGTTTTGACGAATCAACAGAAGATATTGTCAGCTGAAGACTTTCAATTGTAGGAACAACGTGATCGTAGGGATGTTGCTTCCTAAGGTAACTATTCTGAAGAAGGTAAAGTTGGTTTGGGATTAAGTAGACAATGAAAATATTTCACAAAATCTCATTATTTTATAGGCCAACTTTATATACATAACATCCTGTTTTTGTAATGAACTAAAGATACCCATGAGAAACCAAAGAAAAATGAGTGTTTAGTTATTGCTTAATATTTTTGGGATTGAATTTTTGGCTGCCTTGAATATTTGTAATGTTTTGCTTATTCATTGATTGGTTTAAGTTACAAATGACAGACGCTTCTGATACGTGGTGCCTTCAATAAGTTTCCAGACTTTTTTTGTACAGGCATTTTAAAATTGTCGTAGACTCTTGAGAATTCACTATATTATTACTATACATCTTATGAGATGACTGACCAATTTTTATGATTTCACGTTCAAATAAACACCTACAGCAGCAATTGGAATACATCTGATTGTCACAACCGGTGAATTTCAAAAATGCAATCTGGACGTGAGGACACTTTAGAAGAACAATATGCAATAAAACTCTGTTTTAAACTTGGAAAAAATGATGCCACAGAAACGTATGGAATTCTTCAGACTGCTTTTCGACCATCCTGCATGAATCGAGCATGAGTTTTTGAGTGGCATAAGAGATTCAAGGAAGGCAGGGAGTCTGTGAGGGATGATGAGAGGTATGGGAGGAGTAATGAAGTCAATACACCAGAGTTGATTGGCCAAACGGTTAGGGTTAGGGTTACTATGTTGAGGTTTTAAGGGAGTTCAGGAAGAGACTCCGTCGGAAGAGGTCAGCCCTCTTCAAATCGGGTCAGTGACATTTCCACCAGGACAATGCACCAGTCCACAACTCCATCCTTGTCACTGACTATTTGACCAAGATAGACATCAAGACAGTTCCTCACCCTCCCTATAGTCGAGACCTTGCTCCCTGTGACTTTTGGTTATTCCCTACTGTCAGAGGCTGTCGTTATGAGACAATTGAGGAGATGAAAGAGGCTGTGACGAAGGTCATGGACACGCTCACACAAGAGGACTTCCACGGGAAGTTGGAACGGTATAACAAGTACATTGCAGCCGGAGGAGATTATTTCGAAGCGGACTAGAGTTTCATGTGTGTACTATCAATAAAAGTGTCCATACGAAAAAAGTCTGGAAACTTATTTAATGATCCTCGTATATTAAAAAAAATATCTAAGATAAACGAATGAGAAGTTTGTCCAACCCCCCAAAAATATGTTCACCCGAGTCCAATTGAAAGGAATAAAATGCTGGAAACAAATTACCACGGATGGAGATATAATTGAATAAATTGAATGAGCAGAAGTTGTCAACGCTGATTGAATAATGTCAGAAGAACAATTGGACTCAGCCCTAGCAATAGCCTCAACTAGTTTTGTTGTGTGTCAATAGTTACTTCGTGATGGTACGTTCAATCCCCTCTTCAGGTTGTTATATAGCCATCGAAGGACCTAAATATTATTTATTAATTTTTCTTTTACTCTTTTTAAGTTTTCATATCTGTGCTATCTTGTCGCTTTCACAAAAGTACACGTGACAGCAATATTCTTGATTTTCTAGGACTCTTCTCTTCTCAGTATATAACATTGTGAAGCGAGAGAATGATTTTAATAGTCGAAAAATAATTAGCAAGGATTTTAGAAGAATGATACAATAAATTGTCAAAATTGAAAAATAAAAAATGTTGTTTATTTTTGGCTGGGTAGAAAAGTGGATATGGAAACTGTTTTTCTAACTAGAAAAAAAAAAAAAAAAAAAAGAAACGAAAAGAGAAAAGGTAAAATATCTATCTGAAAGTGTCATTAAAAACAGCGAAGCCAAAACAATGACGAGTTAAACAGACGAAGTCAGATGAAAGGGTCAATCGCAACCCAGGAGCAGATATGATTGTTATGGGAAAATATCAAATCCTGAGAACTGAAAAAAATTTTGATTTATTTTCTTTTTCTTCGAAAGACCGAGTAATTTGCTTGACGTGACGTTTTGCTCACGTGACAGAAAAGACCGCCCACTGGAAAAGTAGGCGCAATTGCTACAACGTGAAAGTGGGAGGAAACCCCTTCTCCTTTGAGTGATGGTGACTGAGAGTCACCGTTGGAGTGGGAAATAAGCAACAATGAATGGAAATTAATTACTGAAATCTAATTAAAAAGAAAATCATTGATAATATACGCCCAATTGGAAATAGAAAAAAAGAATGATTATATAAACCAATATTTTCTCCGAAGCCAGACAGACGGCAGAAGAGAGACAGATAACAGGCAGCAGTCGACAAAGTAAACCTCTAACGCTTCGCATTTGAGCCTTGAACCAGACTTTCTAAGACAGAGAAGCAAGAACCTCGAGTTAGCTAACAGAAAGCTGGCATGAGAGAATTGATAGCCGTATTAAGAACTGCTAAGCGACTTAGCTTAGTGAAAAGTTGTACCGACAGCTAAATTAGACTGACTGCTGGGATGAAAGAGGCCAGATCCCTGAATCGCATTACTTCACTCAACGAGGATGAAGGGACTTTATTTTTTAAACGAATTTGTTTATATTTTTAACCGATTTGTTTTATTTTTTTAACCGACTTGTTTATTTTTTGTTAACTAAACTTTTTATAAACCCGTAAATAACTCCGTGTTTGTTTTGTCTCTGGCATTGCGACTTCAATTTTTTTAAATGATCAACCCTGTCTGGTTTATTTAGCGATCGACGATTTCGGTTGTCTGAATCTAAAGACACAACATAGGCGGATAGCCGGATCGGCCAAGATTTGATTCTTTATCGGAGCAGTGATCCGTCAGTGGTCGAGGTAGACGACTGGTTGACAAGTGTTTTAGCCGAATTCAGTAGTTCTGCTGCTTGGAGAGACTCTTATCTTCCTCGGATCTCGGATCCTCGGATCTCTAATTCTCCGTTTTCTTTTTAGGCCCTTTGGGATTCTTCCCAGTACTCCAACTGTTATTGGCATCACTTTCGCCTTCATTTTCCATGATTTTTCAGTTCTCTGGTAATATCAAAGTATTTATTCAGTTTTTCATTTTCCTTTAATTCCACTCATTGATCTTCTGTAGCGATGATTTCGCACTGATAAATTCTTTTCTTTTTGTTAATTATAATTTTTTTACTTTGATATTTTTTATCACAAAATCACATAGAATTCTTTTTTTTTTTACTTTCTACAATAGATTCTAACCTGTGCTTATGTCACACTAAATACAGGCTTAGCTTTATGTGAGTGCATTCATGTGTGTATGTATGTGCGTGCAGGTGTATACATGTACATGGTTGTAAGTTAATCATTGGTATGTATATGCGTTATATGTATATGTGTGTCCATATAGGTGCCGAGATATATTTGCGTGGAAATCACTGACTCAGCCCTGTTAGTATAAAACGCAGATGTCAGATAAAAGTGGATCAACGAATTAAAGATTTGATTATCAAACCTTTTAAGGTGTCCTGGTGACTGATTGTCTGCTAGTGTGCTTATGCTCAGCTTTTTGGGTGACCAGGGGTCCGGAAGTGGGAGTGTTTGCCTCTGAGTGCATGCAAGAGGGGAACTCGGAAGAGGAGTCTGCTACTAGAAAGGGTAAGAGACAGAAGCAGATGATATACAACCAGAGGACAGATAGATAGACCGCAGATACAGACAAGGGTTGAGAGAACAGATACAGAAGAGATATGGACACCAGAGAATGGGGAACAGAGACAGATAGTTAGGACCACAGAGACCCGAAAATCTAGATTTTTGTTTTTAGTTTTTAGTTAAGAGAACTACGCAGCAAAAAATGAGGACACCACAAACTGTCGTTTTTGCTACACGAACTTCTTCCCTTAAAACATTTATTTAACTTTTTGTTTTCGCCTTGTTCTTTTCTGGTGGGACCATCTAGGACTCATGCATTCTGATTTGAACTGCTGAAAAAATCAACACAACGTTGGGCCAGACGATCATGCAGCCGGAGACACATGGTCCCAGTTGTATTCTCATATTCATACCATTTATCTGTATGATCAAACTTCAGTCACTTGCACAATTCTCAGTGGATCACCTTTCCAACCAGTTTACTCAGGTAATCATTCGGTGATAGTTTACTGCATTAACTCACAATGTGGTTGACTGCTCTCTCTCTCTCTCTCTCTCTCTCTCTCTACATAGCCTGTGTTACTCATAAGTCTTATCTATTCTAGCGTTTACACAATTGATTCTTATAGCGTTATTAAGAGTCGCTATTAAGAGCGATTCAGTTTCTTTTTCAGATTTCCTCAATGTATCCTAGTTCACGTCATATCAAGCTCAAATTCTCTTGTTTGTCTTTAGAAATATCCATTTAATTATTCTTTTCTGATTTTTTCTATTTCATAATTCTTGTTAGGGTTTTTTAAAATTTTTGTTCTTGCTGTAGTACAAACTTTCATTCTCTTATAATGTGGTTGACTGTTTTATTTCTTTCTCTCACTATGGCTTACAATTTCTATTCACCTGAGTTTTATCAATTCTAGTTTTTGTTCTAATAAGCAACTTAGAAATATTATTGGTTTTTTAGTTCTGTTTTTTTTTGTGTGTTTTCTTTGCCCCATCTACATAATCATTAATGCTGGTGAGTTATTTCCCTTCTTCTTTATTTTTGACATATAGTCTGTTAATATAATCTCCCAATGTTTCTCGTTCAGTGGTTCAGGCTTCTGTGCTTCTCTTTTGTCCAGGTTAGGAGTTCGAAATACCTTACCAAGGTGACTGTTATCCCTTTGATCAAGTTTCTAATGTCGAGATTGGTTTCCACTAGTTTCCTTGTTCTGAGGTATTCCTAACTTACTTTTTCTTTCACCTCTCTGTGACACGATTGACACTGGTGTGGTAATATACAGACTTAGCTGTATATGCGTGCATATGTGTAGACACATGAGTCGGCGTGAGTGCATGTATGTGTGTATGTATTTACGTATGGGTGTATACATATGTGTATGGTTATGAGTTGACTATAGGTATGTATATATGTATGTGTATATATGTGTATATGGATATGTTGAGTGTGTTTGTGACTGTATATACTTTGTGCAGGAACCAATAATTCAGCCCTGCGAGTATGTAGATATGATTAGACAAAAGTGGAACCATGACTTAAAAGAACTTCAATTTTATTAGTACACTTTTTGAGTCACCTGGAGACTTACAGTCTGGCAATATTTTTATATCCATTCTAGGGCGAAAATCCAGAAGTAAGAAATGTTCACCCTTGCATATATACAAGTAAAGTCAGTCTTCTTGAAAGATACAGAGAGGACCACAGATAGATAAGACCAGTGCTACAAAGATCGGACTTAAGAGAGAGAGAGAGAGAGAGAGAGAGAGAGAGAGAGAGAGAGAGAGAGAGAGAGAGAGAGAGGACCAGAATAGAGATGCAGAGATGGAGATCGGTTGAGAAGATAGGAGACGACAGATACAGAGAGGACCAGAGATACAGAGATGTAGATAGGCTGAGAAGACAGATAGATGGAATAAGAAGATAGGACCAGACAATAGAGATAGACACAGACAGACTCAGGGGTGGGGGAGGCAGGCGACGTCAAATCCGAAAATCTTGCTGTCAGTTTTAGTTTTAGTTGAGGGAATTTCACCAGCCGCCGCTATTTTGCGTCACACACCCCTACATTGTTAACATTTATTCAACCTTTTGTTTTCGCCTTTTTCTACTATTGTGGACCTGTCTCAAACTCATGTATTTCAACCCGAACCTGCAGAGAAAGACAAGCACAATGTGGGTAAGATTATCAGGAGGAATGCATAAGCCATGGACAATATCTCACGTCTCTTTGTTAGTGTCTACTTCTAAGATTCTCAGATAGTTGTGACTTTCTTTCTCTCCGAGAATTCAAACATTTGTCTTGATTGTTTTGTTTTATCCTTTCTGTTGTTTCCATTTCCCCCCTTATTCATTGTTCATTTTGTACACTTCATGCATTTACTTTTCATACTAGCCCCTCGACTTCGACTGTAGAATACGCCGGTTGTATCTCTGCAAAGGGGTAAGGATCCCACCCCCAGTAAGTGACTAAACCATTTGATGGTGAGATCCCAGTCCTAAAGCTTAGTGGAATATGGAGTACCCCTTCATTGCCATTTCTCCCAGGTTCTTCTCTGATCCAGAGTGGTAGTACTTATTTGGGTCCCAATTTGGGGTTAAATAGAACCGTTTAATTATTTACTATACTGGAAACCAATTAACCGTGGCAAATAGAAATATTAGTGTTCGATAGGAATATTTGAAACCATTTAACTGTGTGCAAATGAAACTATTAGTGTTAGCAATACTTTAAACCATTCAACTGTAAGCAAATAAATGAGCCCTGGTTCGTTTGAAAAATGTTTCCTACAAACTATTCGTTTATATATCATACAAATTTAATATATACGTATAAATAGAATTTGATATTAAATAATCAACAAGGGTTGATATGCCGTAAAAATCAACCAACTAACCTTGTCCACACCAGATATTTGATAGTTATCACTGTAGTCTGGAAACTTACAACTCTTCCTTAAAACTTTGATTTTTCTCACCACCAGTGTCTAGTAGTAAACCTAAACTTCATCTTCCACAATTTTCTATCCTCCTGGTTAGTTTCTAGTATTTCAATAAAATTTAATTCTGTTTTATTTTTTCACCATGGGACCCACAAAGACAGCCACACCTCTGATTACGCAAATCCTCTTCTCTTTCTTTTCATCTATCAAATTCATTCGTTTATACGTTCAAAATCGAGCTTGAACAGTTCTTAGAGTGTGACTGCTCCTACTCTATTGTGCTTGTTTTTATATTTCTTATCCGCTACCTTGTTACATTTACATGTAATCTCGTTTAACATCTCATCTTTTTTTTCTAGACGTGGCATATGCTCTTTTTTTTGGGGGGGGGGTTGTCTATTTTAGCTTAAATCCAATCAATCTTGATATATTTGCCCTTGAATGTAAGGATAAAAGCATCTCCCTTAAAGTATCCTTTATATGACCATCACCATAGCCGTACTTGTAGGCAAACATTTCGATCTTTTAATTTCTTCGTGGAGATTTATTTTCCCCATTTGTCTTTTCTTTTTTACGTGACTCACTTTTCAATCATTTGTTACGATGTTCATATATTTGCTGGACTATTGAACGTATTTTGAGATCCTATTTTGTATATTGACATCTGTTCTATTTTCTTCACTCTATCATTATCATTATTATTATCATTGCGAATTTTTCACATCAGCTTCCACTGGGAAAGTCTAGTATTTGTCCAGTTTTTCATTTTTATTTTCGCTGTGTTCTGCTGGAACTGCAAAATCCACATGACAACTTTTTTTTCATTCCTAAAACTAAGTCTGTTTTTCTTGCCAGGATTGGATGATCCATTTGTATCTTAAAATGTGCAAGTTAACAAATTCTTGTTAATTATAACCAGGTCTGGTCTTCTGGTTGAGATCATCCTTATTTTACTCTTTCGGGAGTTTTTCGCACCAGGACCAGCTGATGTTTTCTCAATGGAGTTTGAGTGTCGGCTAGTTTCCTTAAGTTACCAGGACTCTTCTTAGTATTCTGGCCGATTTCAACAATACTGTAGTTTGGATAGTCTCTACTCGTGCTCTTATTTCCGGGTCTTCCAGTCACGGTACCAATCCTTTGGTGACTGTAACAAGCGCACCAATTACAATTGGTATTACCACCACTTTCATGTTCTATTATTTTTTCCGTTCTCTAGCAAGGTTTAAGTACTTTTTCTCTTTTCGCTTTCTTTCAGTTTAACTATGTGATCAACCGGAACAGCAAAGTCCACTATTCGACAGGTTCTCTTTTTTTGTTGACTATCACTAAGTCTGATCGTCTGGCAGCGATTAAGTGATCCGTTTGTATCTCAAAATCTCAGAGAAGTTTGTGTATCACGTTTTCCAGGACGGATTCCGGGTTTTGCATGTACCATTTTTTTCTATGCTCAAACTTAAACTTCTTGCACGTTTCCCAGTAGATCACTTTTCCCACCCAGTCGTGTTTAGTCTTTTTGTGCTAGTTTGCTGCATTTGCTTATTATGTAATTGGATGTTTCGTCTCTATCACCACATAATTTACATTTGCTATTTTGTTGTATCTTATCTATTTTGGCTTTGATATAGTTGGTCCTTATGGCGTTGTTTTTACTGCTATTAGGAGAGATTTAGTTTCATTCTTAACGTGTCCCTTTCTTTAGAATTTTTATGAAAATTATTTTTCTTTTTGTTCATAATATAATTTGAAACATGGGTAAAGGGAAGGATAGAACAACTGTTGAAAAACTGAAAACAAAGTTACTGAGTGCGGGAATGTCCACTTTGAAGATATCAAAGGATCTTTGTTGAGATCGTTGAATGATTAAAAAGACTGCTGAAAATATTGTTAGGTTGTGAATATGAAGAAAAGGAAAAGTCTTTAAGAACTTGTTTCCTCAAGATGAAGGGAAACTAAAACGAGTAATAGAGAAACAAATACTTTTGATCAGTGTTCAGATCTTTGAAAAGTCTGGAATTGAAGGAGTCAAGAAAAATAAAAGGTATAGAAAACTTTGTGAATTGGGATCAGTAAAAAATCTCACTTAAGCAAATGAAAATTGGGCCAAAAATTACGTGAAAATTGATTTTTCTAAAGTAATTTTCACGGACAAATTCGAGTGATGGACCTGATAGAGGAGACAAAGGATGGATTTCATCCAATTCAGAAGTACATGTGGCTAAAAGAATGCAGCAAGGAGGCCTCAGTGTGATGATATTAGCTTGGCTAAACTATTATGGGACCATTCAAAGTCGAGGAAGGAGTTAAACTGAACAGTCCTAAACTATAGCAATTTTATGGACAAGACTTTCTTTTCATTGTACAATTCGCAGTCTCGTAGTTTCAAATTGAAGTGTGTATTTATGCATAACAATGGTCCTTCTTATATATCTAAACTTACCCGAGAATTCTTTGAACATAAAAAATCTACTGGTGAGAAGATAAAGTCCTGATCTGAATCCAATCAAAAATTTATGGTCAATTGAGAAGATGAAATTATATGAATCTACCTAAGCAGGCCAATGAGAAGCAATTGAAACTACCATGTCGGAAATTGAACCAGCTGAAATAAAAAAAATAACAAAATTAATGGATAATTGACAAATAGCTATTATTGAAGAGCTACTATATTAAAATGTAAAGGATTCAAAGACTTATATTTGTTAATTAATTGTTCTATAATAGGTGTTGATCAATTTTTGATGATTCTATTAACTTGTCATTGAAGTAAAATGTAATTATTTGATTTTGCCAAATAACTTCAGACGCCATTTTTGAAAGAATACATCAAATAACTTCAATAACTTTATTAAGCATATTGATACTAGCTAAAACTCAAACCTTTTTTTTGACATATAGATTGATGGTTTAAAATTTGACAATTTTTTCCAGCCAAGTTTGAAATACTGAAGTTTATGTGATATATGTATATATATATATATATATATATATATATATATATATATATATATATATATATATATATATATGTGTGTGTGTGTGTGTGTGTGTGTGTGTGTAACTTGATCTATAAGTTTTTGTTTTCAATCGTTATTTGTCTATTAAAAATCAATTAAGAATTCTGAAGAAAATGACTCTCAATTGTTTTGTCAGTCACTTTCACATAGCTTCTATTCAAGACACGTGAATTTTAGAATCAAGCTAAAAAATTGTAATTAAATCAATTCACTCACACGCTCTCTTCGCCTCCTCTCTCTCGGCACGTGATCGATACTGTAACAAAGTGACAAGTGCAAGGTGTGTTTATTAGCCAAAGGATGTATTTCCCTTGAGACAATGACTCAGCTTCTTCTTAAAAATAATTGCTGAATCACTTTTGACGGATAATGAAATAAAAAGTATTTGGTTGTACAAATGAACAATTCGAATTCAGAACACGTTCATAATTTTCCCATGACTGCATTTTACTGGAGTTTTTTTGTTTAATAGTGTTGTTGTTGTTGTTTTGTCGTTGTTGGTGAAGTTTGGAGGAGGATATAATGATTTGTTCAAAATGATAAAAATGAAATAAATGATAAAGTAAATTTTAGGGTCAACCACCTACGAATCAATCTGTCGATAATCAAAAACACAAATGTTGACCTGAGTTAATATTCGAAGACTATCATCATCATCATCATCATCACCAAATCCCGCTGGCAGCACAGAGGTCCCTGACTCTCTCTCTCTCTCTCTCTCTCTCTCTCTCTCTCTCTCTCTCTCTCACAATCCATTCCAATAGTCTATCGCTTTTGACAGATCTTTAAAGTCTTGTGTCTTTTAGATCTTGTGTCTGCACAGAACTGACGTAAATCTTTGCTGGTCGGCCAACACGGGCACGTCCATGAACCAGCTTCCATAAGAGGACGTCACTAATGAGTTCGTACTTGTTTCTTCAGCAGAACTCTGCATGCTTTATTTGTCTTTCTTGAATGGTATGTGAGATGGGAGGTAAGTAGCCGTACAGATGCTGTTTTGGTGAGTGTTGCTTCCAGGATTTGTTCAAGATAGCTCGCAGTATTCTTGTATAATTCTCATCAAGCGTTTTCTCCATGCGTTTTGTTAGCATTCATGTGGTGCTTCCATATGGTAGTATAGACACAACTACAGCTTGGGAGAAATCCTGTTTTATTTTATCAGATAGATCAGACTTCTATATGATCGATAACCTGTCAATATCAGTTCACGCCTTCGCAAGGTGTATGCTGGCATCACTTTCAGAAGAAGAAATGTTGCTGCCGAGGTATGTAAACTTGTCCACTAATTTTAGGAGCTTTCCTTTTTGTACAAAACACATGAAATTTGTTTTATTTGTATTCATTTAGAGGATAATGCCTCCCGCTGCTTGCTCCAGGCCACAGGACAGGGATCCGGCTTAGGCTGGTGTATTTACGAGAAGCACTAGCTCGTCTACGTAGTCTGCATCTATAATATTTTATGCGAGATATCGTCAGTGTTTTGCCTTTTTAATGTGAAACAATTTTCTTTTAGTAGAACTATTGACGTTCCAAGTACATAATCGAGGTAGAGTATAAACAAATATGGTGCTACTGCATCCCCTTTGCAAGATTTCAGCGTCTATGTCAATGGAGTCGGTGTCTCCATCGCGTGATTGAATCACTGGTTTTGTGTTTTTGTAAAGAATAATTATAGCGATAAGTTTCTTTGGGAAGACCATATGCAAGTAATATTTGCTCCACCCTTCCTCTGTATATGGAATTGAATGCTTTGGAGAAATCTGTGACTAATAATGTCTCATCGAGATTTTTTGCACTTACTCCTTCGATAATTCAAGGGATAATCAGATTCTGTGAAGTTGTGAATCGATTTCTCCGAAAACCATTCTGATTTTTCCTTATAATTTTCTCGATTTCAAGTTAGAAACGATTGAGAAGCAAAGCATTACGAACCTTAGCAGTTATAGCTATTCGAGTTATTCCTCTGTGGTACTTAATAATTCCGAGATCGCCTTTCTTGGGAAATAGAGGGATACAACTTTTTGTCCATTTCTCTTTTGTGTTTTGTTTATAGACTGTGTGGCATAGTCGAAGTGTCTTCAAATCTTGTCTCCTAAACTTCAGGGGCCATTTCGTCAAAATCTGCAACTTTTCTGCATTCAATTTTTTTTCAATACTGTGTCAAGTTCTTCCTCTGTAAACTGTCCTTGTTTGACGTCTAGTTAGCCATTATTGATTTTTTGGATAGGTTTGTCAATGACTTTAGGAGGGTTTCCTAGCAGATTCTTGAAATATTCTTTCCTCTTCAGAAGTCTTTATTTTTGGCTAGCGTCATTTAGTTCTGCTCTTGATGTACTATTCCTTCTGCTCACTTCATTTACTGTTCACCTTGCTATTGGTGATTTTTTATCTTCTACCTAATTTCTAATGTTATCGATTTGGCTTTGAATGTGTTCAAATTGCTTGACTAACTCATAACAAATGTATTAGTTTTTAATCGGCTTTTTAAAGTTTCTGCGTGTTGGGGGTTATTTTATTGAGTAAGGATGTTTTTTTAAAAAGTTATCTCGTTTTTTCCTAACTACAAGTGAATCCCATAGTACTCTACATTTGCCTCTTGGTTTTGTTGGGATACACTACGTTGTTGGTTCCATGTGATAAAGTTTTCATATTCATTCAGAGTATGTCTTTCGTATATTTCCTGGAGAGCATCGAATTCTTTTTTTTTTTTTTTTTTTTTTACATTTACCATATATTTATTGCTTTTATCTCTATTGGTAAATGAGAGCCAGTTGTAATGCATGATTTTTACTGTTTCTTATTTCTGCATATATTCAAATATATTTTTTGCCGTGACAATTGTGATCGGAAGATACTCCTTTAAAAGAGGATTATGCCTCACAGTTCAGAGCGCTATTTACCTACTTATTGTTCATGAGTATATAATCTAGCTATACTTTAGTGTTATTTGGGTAAGTGTAGGTCCATAGTTTTTCCCTCTTTTTTTTTTAATTTTGTGGTAAGGCAAGAAAGACTGTTCTCCAGAAAAAAATCTTTTCACCATTTATATTTAATAAATTGTGTAAGCCAAATTTATAACTTTCATCTTTGTCTGTTTGTGCATTCATGTCTCCACCAATGATTAGTAAGTTATGTGTGGGAATGTGTCAAGCAAGGTAAGGTAGTCCATTATAAAAGGTGGAGATATCGGTTTTATCACTGATAATGGTGGGACTGTTGCAAAAGACGATCGTTGTGCCGGGGTTGCCATTTAATCTAGCACATATAATTCTCAGTTGGGGTTTCTCTCGGCTATTTAGTGATTTTAAGGACTGCGAAGCATTCCTAAACTTCCTATGGCAGTATTGACGGAGTTTTTCCACGCAGCTGCCGGGACAAATATCCAACTATTACCGGTATCATAGTATTTTAAGTCAAGTTCACTCTGTTAATATTTATACTCGTGTACGCTTATAATGCCTATATTGCGCTCGGTTGTTGATGCTGTAAGCTCGCGGAGTTTGTTTATTGTGCTTCTAATCTAATCTGAATACTAATAATCTAATCTGAATAACATTTTACAGAAAATATAGCTTTTTGTATAAAACATTGAAAAGTAAAATTTTAACCGGGTCATTGTGCTAGTGGGTTGAGTGTTCGCGAATGGTCCGGGAGACCTGGGTTCAATCCCAGGTCGCGTCATACCAAAGACTTTAAAAATGGTACTTGATACCTCTTTGCTTAACACTCAGCAATATAAGGTAAGTATCAAGGTAAAGTGGAGCAATCCAGGAAAAGGAGTAGCACCCTTCCCTACACCTCGGTGTAGTAACTATTGAAAAGGGAACGTTTTGGTCGCCCTCGACTACGGTCGCCAACTTTACTTATTGGGGTATACATTCATAATGTTATATGATCGCTAGGAAGACGTGCTTAGTGTAACGGTTATCATCGTAGGAAATGGAATCTTCAACCCAAGTTCGATCCTGAGCGAAACTGATTGCGTTTCACTTAGCGCTAATGCCACTTGGAAAAGCATGAATCGATTTGTTCTCCACAATCTATGAATAAATAGACGTTTGTTTTAACCTCGGTTTGGTAACTAGTTTAGAACAAGGAAAACTTGGGTAAATATATACGTGATGGCAATCTATTGGAGTATTTTAATTATAGTTTATAAGCATTGTTTTTGAACAGTTCTAATAGAAAATACCTATTTTGTTTTGATTGAGGTTACTGAATTCAGATAAAAGGAATTGAACGGAACTTCGAGGATATAACCAGAATAGTTGATACACTCTGATCTTTTGTAGGAAGAGTTAAGAATCAAATAAAATATCTATTTCATTGTGAAATCCAATACTCATCTTTATTATGTGAGTACTGATTTCTAATCAGTGCTTCAATAACAGCTATATTGATTCTTTTACCCTGTCGGCAGGGGTTAGAATATGTTCATTATATCCCTTGCAGAGGAGTAAGACCACTCCCTAAAGGAGTGTCCTGTGTATGACACTAAATTGAATCTGGTGGTGAGACTCTAGTTCAAGAGATCTGGGGAGTGTTGAGCACTTTTTTATTGCCATTACTTCCAAGTCCACTCTAATCCGGTGTAGTTGAACCAACTAGGGTTCCATCTACGGCTCAAGTAGATCCGCTTAAGACATTAAAAAAATATTTGTATTCAATAAGACCCCGTGAAAAAAGAATTAAGAATCAACTACAAAAATGTAAATATTAACGTAAATGTAAATATGAAAATGTAATTATAGATATAATGTAAATATAAAAATATAAAATATAAAAATATAAATATAATGTTAATATAAAAGTGTAAATATGAACGTAAAATGAGCGCAATTCAGAGGATTAAATAACTCTAGGCAGGATGGCATGCCATAAAAATCAACCAATCCATCATTGAACATAAATACACTATGCACAGTACTAACCTAGAATTAATGCAAAATTTACGTTGAAAATTCGTATGTTATTTACAAAGAATAAGTGCCGTTCGTGGTGTAACGGTGATCGTTAAAAGGAAATGGACACAGCGATCTGATTTCAAATGCTTGTCGATGTTGTTTGAATTTCATATAGTACTTCGAAAAGGTGTGTGTGTCCAACTATTATCCCTTCAGTTATAGATAAATTGTTGGGCAGATGGGCTCTTTAACCCTGGCATGGCAACCGGTCAAGGAAAAGAAAAAACTCTAAATTCAAAATTACCCTTAAAAAGTGACCTTGAATCGCACCCTGTTTGTGCAGAAGGTTTGGATAAATATATATACAAAAAAAAGAAATTTAATAATGATATGCTGTTAATTCATAATTATGCGCGTATTTCAAAACTATGACAGTTCT
Source organism: Sepioteuthis lessoniana (assembly GCA_963585895.1). Classification (NCBI taxonomy): domain Eukaryota; kingdom Metazoa; phylum Mollusca; class Cephalopoda; order Myopsida; family Loliginidae; genus Sepioteuthis; species Sepioteuthis lessoniana. Next base: position 60,000,223 of record OY757910.1, on the reverse strand, counting down.
GATTACAGATACAGGATGAGTGTACTCGTTGTAGTTGAGTATAGCATCATTTGTTAGGGTAACAAGCAAGTCGTTTTCTTAATTTTCAATTATTATTATTATTTAACTTCTTGCGAGTTTTCCCCACAAGCATTAGCTGATGATCTTTCACTAGAGTCTGAGAGACAATAAGTCTCCTCAAGTCTCCAGGACTCTTCTAAGTATTTTGGCCAATTTCAACAGTGCTGTGGTCAGAATGGTCTCGATTCTTCCTCCGATTTTCAACTGTTCCAATCCCCTTTTCAATCCTTCAATCCTTCATGCGTACCAATTACAATTGATATCACCATCACCTGCATGTTCCACAATTTTTTTAGTTTACTGGCAAAGTCCGAGTATTAGTCTATCTTTTTAGATTTACTTTCGTCTTCTGACAATCCTTCACCGGGTCTTTACCTTATACATTCAGTGAGGGAAGGTTTCATGCATTCTTTTTATTTGCTCTCTCTCTCTCTTTTGGCTGTCATTTTATTCATGGTGCAATAGTGTTGATGTAGAATAAGACATGAGGTTATCTAGTCTGCTTTCTTTGTTTAATGGTATATCAACCTTCATGGGTTATTTAATGCCATCCATGTAGTAGAACCATAGTGGTACTATTTAACCCATAACTGGAAAATTAGAGGATTTATACCTTTCCCACGGGTATTAGTAAGAAAGCAAACGTAATCGCATGACTGGAGTTCGAACTCGCTTACTTTAACGTCATAGTCGAGTAGGTTAGCGACTGAGCCACGAAGACTCCCTCCATGAGACTGACATTTGCACAATCATTTGCCTCACAAATAAAAATCCCTTTAAAAATAAACAATTTCTCAAACAAAGATTTGAGCTTTTACAATAGATATCCTGTTGAAATATGATTTCTGAATGTCTGAGTTAAGAGGTCAGAGGTCAAGGTTTTGTTCAAAGCCAAAAAGAGGGGCACTGGCAAAAATTATGAAAGCCAAGGACTTAGTACAGTTGGTGTCGGGATTATTACTCCTCATCCATAATTATGAATAAAGTTATTACACCTTACATTTTCATGAAAATTTCATGCGGGTTTTTTCACAAATGATGAAATAATAGATTTGAAAGAATATGCTATTATGCACATCACAAAATTTTATCTTAATGTCAAAAAATAATATCCTTCACCAAAAATAAATAAAACAAAAACAAACGAAAAAAAAAAAAACAAACGAAAAAAGCAAAACAAAAACAAAAACAAAAGCAAAAAATGAAACAAACTTTTAATATTTGACAAAATTATAGGCATTTTTGATATATAAACAATTGTGTAACCATATTTCTCGATTATTGTCTTTAATTGTTCTTGATAGTTTCTCATACACTAACAAGTATTTTGCTCCATTCTTTCCTGGCGATCGCTTCTAGTTCCTTCATATTTGAAGGATAACTGTTTCCCACTTTTTTAAATAGTCCCATAAATCTTTTCAGCGATTTGTTGGAAGGCCTACCAATACCTTAATTTTGCTGCTCTCTAAGTATTTTTTTAACAATTCGGACCGTGTGTTTCGGGTCATTTTCAAGAATATCCAGTAATCCCCGAACAACATCTTTTGTCCACTTTGTTTTATACTATTATTAAGAATACTCAAATACTGCTCCTTATCCATGATAACCTGTAACTTCACTAGTTCTTGTTCAGAAACAGCAAAATATCTCGAAATCTTAATAGTCCCAGGGCTTGTCCTCGTGGTGTAATGGTTAAAGCGATGGACTGCTAGTTAGTACTCCGGTCGCGCTATTAAGTTCACTTTCGGGCAAATACCCTTGAGAAAGGTATGAACCCCCTTTTCCTCCCAGCTATGGTTTAAATAGTACCACTATTGTTCTTCTCGGAGAAGAGCTTTGGCATTAAATAATCTACAAAGGTTGATATGCCATTAAATAACCAAACCAAACCATAATAGTCCCGCCACCGTGCTTAATTGCAAGGAGAGTAATTTTTAGTTTGTTAGCTTCATTTGATTTCCTTCATATAAACAGGGATATGGGATCAAATAATTCTTCTTTGGCTTCGTCTGACCATAAAACAGTTCCAGCACTCACACCCATGTTCTAACATAAACTCTAAGGTACCTAACAAATCAAAACTGGGTAAATTCTATGAAAGTTAGCGCTGCACTGCCGCTAAGAACAGAAAGTTGGGGAATAATACTCTTATATGAATAAAAGTATTTAAGTCTCCAACAGTTTCGATCTTTTGCGAAGACTAGGATCTAGTTTTCCATTGTTCCATTCTTTTTTTATACATCTATCTATCTTTCTATCAATCACGCGCACACACGCACACTTATATGTGTGCGTACAAGCTTACGCATTCCTCTGAGACTCGAATATACCTGACCTATTTGGTTTGCATAGAAATTATCCAAGTTTGTAATATTAACGAAAAATTCAACCTTTTAGTTCTTTTCAAAGTATTCAAAGACCTCTCACTCTAATTTCAGTGTCGTTTCCAGTTTTTAAAAGAGTCTGTAAAATCTTCATTGCTGCGTTCTTCTTGATTTAGTGTATGGTGTGAAATTTATCTTTTAACGACGATTTTAGCTTTGGAAAACAAAAACAAAACAAAAACGAGAACAAGCTAAAGAGAACTTAATCTGAACAGAGAACCGAGATACCTGCAATATTTTGCCACCCCGAGCCTAGAGAATAAAAAAAAACTTTTGCAAGAAATAAAGAATCTCTGAGTTGAGTTATTGCGAATGGGATGATCCCGCGGTGTACCTGAACCCTCAATGAGTGAGTGACCAGGGAGAGTGTCTTTTCACATATGCACAATGTTTCAGTATTTGAAAAGTTACATTAAGACAGCACTATTGGTTTTCGAGATATTCAAAACGGCTAGGTTCTTCACAAATCTTGTCCATACATGCACACTCACATACATACATACATACATACAAACGCACACAACGAAATCCACGCTTAAATACATTTCCATTTATATGTAAATGTACCGGCGATTCGGGACGCGGCGATTATATAGAGTCAGTATCAGGGTGTGGAATATGACACTCACATAAGCACGTACCCACGAACACACACATACTTTTGTTTTATCTTGATTTCTTTATTTTCTTTTCCTTCACTCATAAAAGCGGAAGCATTTTAAGCGGATCGATTACCACCAGTTAGGATCTGAATCAAGGCCTAATGGAAGATAATAATAAGGTGTAATATCGTTTGTAATCGTTGGAACAAATTATGCTTGATATAAGATACAAAAAGAAAAACAATTTGTTGCTACAAAAAATATAGCTTGAGCACAGCTTTTCAATCAGACTACTGGACGTAAAGTCAGTATTTTTAAAAGTCAATCTAATATATAATTCTTTTAATTAGTTTGCTTGCTACCGATAGACACTTAGCTTGATAAAACTCCTTTGACACTTAGCTTGATAAAACTCCTTTGACCTCAAGGGGTGTTTTAAAAGTATTTGGAGTGATTGAATCAAGTCTTCAAAGAAAGAAAACTCTTAATTCAAACCTGTTAGACACTGCTTAAAAATTGACCTTGTGTCACATCCGGGCCACGGTAAAGGGGTTGGGTAAATGCATGGATTAGTCAGTTTAGTACAGCAGATTCCTATTTTGATGCATTTTATAATTCCTTGTAAATGCACATAATTCAGCAGTGAGTATTTAATAACCCAAACGAACACAGTGAATGTTTCAGCTAATGTTTCAGCTAATTAGCATGTGTCTCACTGTAGACTTATTGATGCACCCTCACATACACCCAATCGCACCTTTCCCTTCATATATATATATATATATATGTATATATATAAGTTGGCGGTTGGGTCATACCAAAGACTAAAAAAAAAAAAAAAATGATACGTGATGCCTCCTTTCTTAACACTCAGCATTATAAGGTATGGTTCAATGGTGAAGTCGAGCAGTTCAGGGAGTAGTCCAGAGAATGGAGTAGCGTCCTCCCCTACACCTTGGTGTAGTAGCTTTTGAAAAGGGAGCCTTCGGGTCACCCTCGACTACGGTCGCCAGCTTATATATATATATATATATATATTAAGTAAGTAAGGACTGTGAATATCCAAAGAATGAGTGCTCAATGCACGGCTATTTAATACAAAATATACCCGCTGAGCAAAATATGTATTTTTGTTTTAAGAACAAGAAATTTAGAAATAGTATTCCATTTCCATAATAAATCTATTTCCATTATTCAAGATCGTCAGATGGAATTCATATATATATATATATATGTAAGTTGGGATAGCGTCGACACAGATTCAAACGCATTTCTTGCCTATGTGATCAACGGACCACTTGAAACTGAAAGTCACCAAACGAGATTGACTCAGTGTCTACGCTATCCTAATACACACACACACACATACACACATGCCCTATAACTAATATTGAGCACCTTTATTTATAATTATAACTATATATTTGTGTGTGTGTCCACATCTGTCTGTGTTTCCCTATATATTTATGCGTCTGTATGTGTTATGTGCACCTGCAGGTACAGTCATTGATTTTTCTCCTTCAGTGATTTCCCATCCGTAAGCGTATTAAATCTGTTTTTATGACTCATCAAATCCTACACAGGATCTGGTAGAAGATAGCAATAATCCAACTCTCAAATACAAAAATGCCTTCGGAAAAACATCGTGCCTATGATTATCAATAAGGAAGCTGAAAATGAAAAAAAAAAGGAAAAAAAAAAGAAAAGAAAAAGTAATGCTGATGTCCTTGAAGCCTTGTAAGATTATTATAAATAAATAGCATTAATTTTATCAAACAGAATGTAGACGCCAAGAGTATTCCTTATGAGTGAAATCCAACACAAAGTTTAATTGAAAAGTTCTCAGTCTAACCAGCAATGAAGTAAATCTTTTTTATATTGAGCTCAACATGCTTGGAAGGATGGGATGACGAACGTTGGGGTTGTTAACATTTAGTTTTGGTATTAGCATGAAACTATTTCTTCTTGCGCACTTTCGTGTTGTCAGATATCTTGACAAAGTATTTTGTGAATTCTAATTTCTGCTTGTGGCGTAACAGTGATCTTCGTAGGAGTGAACTCGGTTACCCGAGTTCAAATACTGAGCGAGGCCGATTTCATTTCACATAACGCTGATATCGTTTGGAATGGTATGAATTCAACTATTCTCCCTCCAGCTATGAGTAAATAGTTGGGCGGATTAAGTTGTATAATTTTGGTATGGCAACCATTCTGGAAGAAGGAAAGCACTGAATTCAAACCAGTTTGAGATACGGAGAAGCTATTTCTGCCCAAGATACGCCGCTAGAGTAGTGCCCCACGATCAAATCAGCTTACAGGACCAGTGAGAGATACTCTGTTGGGCAAACAATTCTTATATGTCTTAGTAGTTGCAAAAAACTATAGCTAATCTTGACAGGGTAATATTTAATTCAGCGATTTAAATAGTTATCTTTTCTGAAGGTGATCTGCTAAATGTTTCCAGCATTTGGAACATTAAAATATTAGAATGTTGTTGTTTCTGAGAAAATTAATATCACTGGTTATAACATTTAAGGATAGGTTTCCAATTAATTTTATAAGATAGTGTTATTAATTTTTTTTTACTGTGGATAAACATTGATGTACAGAAGAAATACTTTATCCACAGTCGATAAGTTTGAAAACTCCCACACCTTTGAGGATGGTGAATCATATATACACAGAAGCTAGCGGCAAGAAGCATTGGTCTTTACGATAATGTATTTCAATCAAGATGGTGCAGTATCTTAAATGTCAAACATCTGAAATTAGTTGTTCGGTTAATATCATCGTCATCATCATCAAGTCGCGCTGATAAAACGGATTTTCCTCATTCTCTCTCAGTCTCTCTCTCCATCCGTCCCTATCATCCATCACTCCCAGCAGGTCTTCCAAATTACATCCTGTGTCTGCATAGAGCTTATGTAAATAAGTTCTTGCAGGTCGGCCAACATTGACACGTCCATGTGTAGGGGTCCATAGAAGAACGTCACTTATGAGTACGTTCTTACTTCTCTAGCAGTGTCCCACGAGTCTGTCTTACTTGGATGTCTTGTGAGATGGGAGGTAAGTGGCTGTTGTTTCGGTAGATTTTATTTCTAAGATTTGTTGAAGATAGCTCGTATCTTTCTTGTGTAGTTCCCATCAAGCCTTTTCTCTATGAGTTTTGTTAGCGTCCATGTGGTGCATCCATACAGTAGTATTGGCGCAACTACTCCTAGGAAGAAATCGGATGCATAAGACTTCCATATGGTCGATAACCTATCGAGTGCAGTCCCCACCTACGCTAAGCGTATATCAACTTCATTTTCAGCAGATGAGATACAGGTGCCGAGGTACGTATAATTGTCTACAAAGTTCAGATACTCGCTACCTAGAATGGAGATGGCTCCTACTTGTTTAAAACACATATACTTTGTTTTATTTGCATTTACGTAGAGGCCAATGCCTCCTGCTGCCTGCTCCAGACTATGCAGCGGAGATTCAGATTGAGCATGTGTATTTGCAAAAAGTGAAGTATCATTTGCATATTCTGCGTCTGTTATAGTTTCTGCGAGATATCGTCTGTTTCTTGCCTATTTTAAAGCGTGAAGTCATTGTCTTTTATTAGATCTATCGATGTTCGACGTACGTAGTCTAGACAGATAATAAACAAATATGGTGGTAATGTATCTTCTTGCAAAACTTCAGTGACAATATCGAAGAAGTCTGTGTTCTCATCAGGTGAGCAAACCATTCCTTTCGTGCTTTTATAAAGCATCATTATAATGGTAAGAGTTTCTCTGAGAAACCATATGCTAAAAGTATTTGCTCCTTCTTTCCTGTGCATAAAATCAAATGCCTTGGAGAAATCCTCAAAGAATAATGTTGCCTCGAGATTTTTTGCTGAGAATTCCTTGATGATTCGACGGATAGTTAGAACACCCCGAACACAACTTGATGATGTTGTGGATCGATTACTGCGAAAATCGTTCTGACTTTTCCTATTTTCTCGATTTTAGATTTGATACGGTTGAGAAGCATAGCATTATATATCTTAGCGACTATAGAAGTAAGAGTTATGCCTCTGTAGTTCTTGGTGATTCCGAAGTCAGCTTTCTTAGGGAAGGAGAAGATGCAGCCTTTTATCCATATCTATTGTATTTTCTTTATATACGGCGTTGCAAAATTGAAGTGATTAGTCATCTGGAGGTATTTCGTCGAGGTCTGCAGCTTTTCTGCTTTTAATTTTTGTCAGTACTACGTTAACTTCTTCCACTATTTACTGTCCTAGTTGGATGTTTAGTTAGTTATTGATAATTCTTGTGATAAGTTTATTGGTGACTCCAGGGAAGTCTCTAAGTAGATTCTTGAAATGTTCTTTCCACATTTGTATTCGTACTTCTTAACTGGCAGCTTTTAGTTTTGCTTTCGAAGTGTTCTTCCTTTTGCTTACTTCATTTAGTGTCTGCTATGCTTTTCATGATTACCTATCTTCTACCAAGATTCTTATTTAATTGATCTGGCCTTGAAAGTATTCTTATTGTTCTTTTTGGTATGTGTTAGTTATCACTAGTTTTTTTTATGTTTCTGTTCGTTGGCATTTGTTCGATTTCTTTTATTTAGTAGAGATGCTATTTTCATATCATCTCGTTTTTTCCTAACTACTAATGACTCCCATGGAGCTCTACACTTGGAAAAGCCGATTCGTATACTTTGGTAATATCTCATATACTAAAAGTGATGTTAACATACGCATAGCTAAAACGTGGACTGTTATTTACATGTTTTTGACTATATGGAAATCTGTTCTCTGATAAAATAAACCTGCAATTCTTCCAATATGTAGCCATGTCAGTACAGTTGTGCAACTTGAATTCTAACAAAACGATCGGAGAAATTGCTTGATAGGAACTACACAAGGATTCTGCATGTTGTGTTGAACAAATCCTAGAAGCGGCACTCTATCAAACAGCAGTTGTACAGTCATATACCCCCCATTTAGTAAACCACCTAAGAGGAGCAAGACGTACTGAGATTTGTTGAGGAAATAAAGAAGAACTAATAAGTGACATTCTTTGAGAGATTTCTGCATGTGGACACACCTATATTGGTTGACCAGCAAAAACTTACAGTCATTATTTCTTTGCGAACACGCAGTGCTATCTGTGGAACTTACCAAATGCAATTGCCGATAGGGACTTGATGATGATGATGATGTCCAAATATTTTCACCTGGATATACGGAGTTTTTATTTCTTTTATAGGTCAAAGTGACCGAGACACATTTTCATTACATTTAAAAATGTGATTAAAATGGTTATTCCCGTTCACTTTTTTTGGCATTATCAATAAAATATCCCGTTCTGTTTCAGTTCAAATTAATGCTGTGATAGCTCGTAATTTTACCATGTCTGACTGGCCTATTTGATAAGAAAATTTAATAGTCAATGAATAAAACTTAGTCTCTTTAGAATCAGTTTGAGCTTTTCTTTATAGGGTCTGATCACACACACACACACACACACACACACACACACACACACACACACACACACACACACACACATATATATATGTATATATATATATATGTATATGATGGACAAACTCGTCGCTCTCGAAATTCGGTGGGGTGTCCTCGTGGTGTAATGGTTAAAGCGATGGACTGCGGAATCGTAGTAAACGAGTTCGTATTCCAGTCGCGCTATTACGTTCACTTTCGGGCAAATACCCTTGGGAAAGGTATGAACCCTCTTATCCTCCCAGCTATGGGTTAAATAGTACCACTACTGTTCTTCAAGGAGAATGGCTTTGGCATTAAATAACCTTTGGCATTAAATAACCTACAAAGGTTGATATGCCATTAAATAAAGAAACCAAACCAAACCAAACTCGAAATTCGGTGAAAGATATGAACTCTAAAGCTACTTACACAAGGGATTTCTTAAAGAGATGAAGGTTTGTACTGAGCTAATGTATGTAAGTCTTTGTAGGTCGGCCATCACTAGCGCGTCCCTGTGTAGGAGTTGATCTTTACTTCTCCAGCAGTGTTCCGCCTGTCTGTGAATTGGCATTTGTTGGGTAACTTTTATTAAATAAGGATGTTATTTTCATATTATCCCGTTTTTCCTAAACAACTATTGACTCGCATTTGACTCTTGGTACAAATATTTGTCATTCAGATTAAGTCTTTCAGATGTCTCCTGAAGAGTATCAAATTTGTTTCTTAAAGTTACTGTATATTGATTGTTTGTGTCCCTATTAGCAAGTGAAGACCTGTTATGCGTGTGTGAGTATGTGTGTGTGTATGTGTGCATATATGTATTATAAATGTCTTTCGTTAACGTCAGCTGAAAGAATATTTTCCTCTTTAGCGATCTGAAATCAACATTCTTTTGCTTTGAAATTATACATATTACTTTAAGATAAGTGCTTTCCGGTGAAAAACTATAAACTATAACGTCAGTGATATACAAAAAAAAAACAAAAAACAAAACATGAAATAGTGCGCAATACAAAAATATAGTTGAGCTAATATAGTAATATCATTAAAAAGAAATAAAAAAATAGAAAATCACTCAACTCACAACATTGAGGTTCACAATCTCTTTATCCTCACGTAAGTGTTGATAATATTCTTTTTTAATTTTGTTTAACATCACACACGTACGTGTATATGTGCGTGTGTGTGTATGTGTGTGTGTGTGTGTGTGTGTGTGAGAGAGAGAGAGAGAGTTATTACTTATAATCAAAATTATAAACAAACACGCATTCTAGTGGCTATTTCTCTGTAGTGACATAAAACAAAATTGTTTCTTACACAGTTAGTTTGGATCATAGATATGACTTACATTCGGTTATACTGTCCTGAATATGGTGATGTACGTAGCCGGATAAAAGGTAAATATTAAATTCTCGTGTATAATACGCACCTCAGACTTTTAGGCTTAAAAATGCTAAAAAAAGTACGTGTCACACATGAATAATTATGGCAGTCATTACCTTTGATAATGTAAAAGTTGAATGGTCCATAATTTGTTTTGTTTTGTTACAGGTGAAAGATATGAATGAGCATTAGCGTGAAAAAATGGTGTCTGACATAAAAGCATATATGGGTTTTTGAATGCTTCCACGAGAGAAAAATTACACTGCTTGACATTTATCAACATTTGCAGAACTAAACTGTCAAAAATGCATAGCCAATGACAGTTGGAAAAATAAGCGAAAAAAACAAACACCGTTTTGTTGCAGAAAACTTGTTCTATACAATAATGTTATTTTGCTTTCTGTATTTATTACAGTTTCTGTAGAAATAGATTATTGGTCTATTTTTGTCTTTTCCTATCTTATTTAGTCCATTAACTGTCTGTTGCTCACGTCTTTTTTTTTTGCAAGTTTTTATATCTATCTATCAATCTATCTATGTATGTCAGTTTATATTTGTTAGTCGATTTTACTCATTATTATCTATCACAGTTTCTAAATATATATTTCCGTTTATGTCTTCACTCGTATTATTTTAAGTCCTTTCACTCCATATGCTGACATCTACATCTACCTGTTCATCAAGTCTATTCATATCTATTTATCTATCTATCTTCTTGATTGACAATTAAAAAAGAAAACACTAAAAGTCACGCAAGTCTGTTTCCAAGGTAAAGCTCCAACGTCATCTTACCTGGTCTTTGCCGGCATAGTACACATATTTTCTTCTGCTCAATGCGTGTAGCACCTCTGTGTCTGAGCAACAAACTGCATTAGATAAATCATATCAGCTTGAAGTTATCCTTGGAATAGTCTGTGACGTAAGTAAAAGAAATAAAGTAAATGTTAACAAAAATCAACCGAGTTTCGTGTAGCATTTCTATAGAAAAGAGCACAATTGTCATACGACGTGGATATAAATACCCAGAATAGAATAAAAATATATACAGGTTGGTCGACATGAGCCGCAAACAAAAACAAAAAGCCAAAATAACTAAAAAACACCCTGTTATATTTATGTGTGTTTGTGTGTTTAAAATAGATACTATTATCGTTCGATTAAAAAATAAAAGCTGTAACGTCAGTTTAAACACACACACACACACACACACACACACACACACACACACACACACACACACACACACACACACACACACACACAAACCTCAAACTGTTTCAGATTGTTTTAACCTATAATTTAACGCTCTTAGTGGAACGGTTATCGTTGTTGGAAATAGAATCGCGACCTGATTTAAAATTCTCGACAAAGCTGTTTGCGTTTCACTTCGCGTTAAGGTCCATGGGAAAAGCCTTAATCCATCTGTTCTCTCTTCAGCTATGGGTAAATAATTGGGCAGACTGAGTTCTTTAGCCTTGGTAAGGTAACCAGTCTAGGAGACGGAAATTTCAGGATTAAGCCAGCCGTATTCTGCTAAAAATTGACTTTGTCTCATACCTTGATATCGGTGGAGAGGTTGAACATACAATTTGACGACGCTATTTTGAAGGAGAGAATCTCCTTCAAAAAAGTCATGTTCGCTGTTCATGATCCGTTCCTAACAATTTTTTTCTAATTCCAGAATGTGTTCTAGAACTCTTTTTAAGGAATGCTGGTTTCGTAGCACTGGTGCATCCTTTTCTATCTCTTTGTCAGAAATCTCTCTTGGTACATTTCGGCTTTGAAACATCCGCACTAAAAACGCCTGTAAGGGTCATAGTCAAAGATTAGGAAGGTTATCAAAATGTTTTGGCGTGGTTTCCAGTTATTTTTAATATTTGGTGCAAATGATGATATTTAGTGGCGTCTCTATTCACCAAGACATAATATTAACATTAGTATATGCAATGATACACTAATACTGAATAAATAAAAAGAAAAACAAGCCCATTTACACATATATGAACATTTAATCCATCAATATCAAAACATATAAGAGATATTACAAGAATATACAACCATGTCCCAACAAACGAAAAATGTACATTGTTCCATGAACCAGCAGTATATGAAAATGAGGCGAAAATGGTAAAAAGACTAATCGTCTTTGGTTGGAAAAGACATTTAAGCCTTATATTTCAATGATGAGAAACCTGTCTTTCGGTGGGTGGTGAGCCAAAGTCTTTTTTCTGTTCTAAGAAAGGCGATTAAATGGCATGTCTACTTCGCTCAAATAATTAGAGCGAAAAGTGGTCAATTTGAATTATCTGGTTGACACGTGGTCCAAAGACATGCTCCCAAATTCAAGGGAAGACAACTGTTTGTTATCTTCCTACATCGTCATCCTCTGTTAGTGTGACAGATTTGTGATCGTCCTTGTTAGAGGTTCTTTCCGGTTTAAATCACTCGTATCACTTGAAGTTTTCCATGCTGCTCAAACCAGCCTTCCAATTAGTCTATTTCAGTATCAAAACAATCTATGTAAAAAGTTTTTCCTAATTTGAAAGAGAATGTCATGCAAGATGCAATGAAGAAACATAGGTAGGAGGAACATATACAATCACTCAAGATTAACTAGCTTTAATTTCTAACCAACATGGAGCGATGAAACTATTATTTCGTTTTTTTTTCATGTAAGTCAAAATGACCTCGACTGAGCAATATTCGTAGGAACACAAAAACGTTTTATTTGTTAGCTGTTTTACAGATTTGATTTCTTTTTGGATACACCTCATGTGTGTATGTGTGTGTGCGTGTGCATCTATATGTATTTTGTGTGTGTGCGCGTGTACATTCTTGTGTGCGTGTGTTAATTTTTGGAGTGTGTGCGTATGGGTGTGTGCTTCTATGTATGTGTGTGTGTGTGATTTCTGAAGTATGGTAACGATTATAATTCATAAAAGATAATTAAATTTGACAACGATCGTGTGTTTTATGTGTATTTACACAATCCATCCGCCACGAGAAGGATATGTCACACGGTCAATTTTTAATTACAATTGGTTTATATTTTAAGTTTTACAGGGGTAAGACACCTGTCAAAAATGAGGTATCCAGTGTAAAATAGATCTAATGGCAAGGCTCCAATTCTAAAGATCTGGTGGGTGTGGACTAGCACTTCATTGCTATTATAAACTCGACCTCTGATTCTGAGTGGTAGGACGTGTTAGGATCCCATCTATGAGTCAAATAGATCTGTTTGTAAATCATTTGTATTTGATAGGACTGTGTGAACCCACCAAAAGCACATAAGAGACAACTACACAAAAATGGTTTCCTAACCTCTAGGCATAAAATAGCCAAAGACGTGTTGACATGCCGTTAAAATCAATCGACCAATCAATAAAAAAAGAAAGAGTGCGTGCAAGATGTGAGTGCAAAAGTTTCTGTAATAGAAACATCTCGGATATCATCACCAAAAGTATCTGCCCTATTTGTTGGGGCTGTAGAATAGGTCGAATGCACCTCTCCAAAAGGATACCCACCCCGCAACGAAGCCCCTAGTTGCTCATGGGTAGCAACCTGTAATGATTTTTTATCTTAAAGTTGCCAGAAGGAGGCGCCTGAGGGATCAGTTGCACTGATACAGCAATACTTGAAACCATTTAACTTTGTACAAATGAATGATTAATATTAAATTGAATTCAATGTTAGATAGCAATACTTGAATTCAGTGTTAGATCACCGTACTTGAAACCGCCTGTGTGCAAACAAATGATCTGTGTCTCGTTTAAAAATTATGTTACACACTGTTCTCTTAAAATCGTTTACACACCACAACCAATTAGTAAATACGGCCCTGCATGTTGTATTAACAGGCTGACTTCTAACAGGCCGAAGTAATGTAAACCAAAAAATAGTTCATTCATAGCCACATATGAAATAAACCTAAAAAGTGAATTAACTTTAAAAATGAACGGAGAAAATGATATAATCATGTTAGTAGAATTTATCTGAAGTTATTTGAATTCCTTTTTTGTTTAAATCTTTCTTTACCTTTAAAACAAAATGGTGACCATTAATGTTAAGAAGAAATACTGACAATATTCACAAGAGTATTTGAAACTGGATTTTTATCTTCATTTACAAATGAAACAATGCTATGCAAACATACTTGCTATACGAAAAGGCTCTTAGTTATGATACTAAGAAAAGTGCTAAAATGAAAAACCACCTTGAAAAGATTCATTCTGAGAAGAAAAAATCTTGATTTTTTAAAGATGCGACAAGAAAAATTTAGAAATCAACTAAATTTTGAGAATTCTTTAAAGCTGATAATGAAAGAGGATTAAAGACATCCTACAGTATGTCCTTTAATATAACAAAGAAAGGAAAACTGTATAAGATTGGTGAAGAGATCATAAAACCAACAATTAAAGAAAGGATTGAAAATGTTACGAAGAAAGACCCTCTCTAAGATGCATATGGTAAGTGCAAATATAGCGCAACGACCCGTTGATGAGTTAGTCGAGGATGTGGAGAGAACCTTGGTATCTGAGCTTCTACATTTCAACTCGATGAATCGACTTTTGGTCATTCAAATATTCTCATGGCCAATGTGAGGTATAAGAGTCCAAACATAAAGTACATTGTTGAAAATTTATGTTTGCGAAGTATTTTAAAGGTAATGTGAAAAGGGAGACAATTCTTCTGTGTTTGGAGGGTTATTTGAAGCACAATATTGCTCTTGCGAACATTATTGCAGTGGCTACCGATTGTGCACCAGCAATAGTTGGTCCTTACAGAGGATTTGCAGCCTTACTCAATCAAAAGGTTCCCAGTGTACGTAATGTTCACTATGTTTTACACAGACGCCATCTTGTAGCCAAGAAACTCAGTGGTAAACTGCATGATGCTTGTAACGTGTGTATCAGGTCAATTAATAAAATTAAAGCCTATCTTCGCAGTTTGTGATTGTATGCAATGTTATTTGAAAAAATGATGAAACTTAGAACTAATTTCTTTTATAACGGGCCATTGGTCTAATGAACAGAGTGTTCGCCAATGGTCTTGGAGACCAAGATTCAATCCCAGGTCAAGTCAGACCAAAGACTCAAAAATGGTACTTGATGCCGCCTTGCTTAGCACTCAGCACTATAAAGTGAGGATCTAGGGTAAAGTGGAGCAATCCTGGGAATGTAGTAGCGCTCTCCCCTACACCTCGGTGGAGTAGCTATTGAAAAGGGAGCCTTCGGGTCACCCTCGACTAAGGTCACTAACTTTTACTTACTTTTGTACACCGAGGTTAGGTTATTGTCAAGAGGTGATAGCTTACGAACACTTGTTGACTAGTACGACTCAACAGTGAAGTATCCCATCACTAGGTTACATGAGGCATTGAAAATGTAAATGGACCATCTATCTTATTTGGAAGATCTATATTCAAAATCTAATGACGTGCAGAAATATCTTCAAGGTAAAGATGTTACAGCTATTCAAGCCCAAACAATTCTAATTGGGCTATTTAAATCTCCATTGGCATGTTGAGATTTTGAATATTTTTCAAACTTGCGGCAATTGAAAGAAGATGAAAACATTCATGTAATTTAGAGATATACATAAGGCACCTTGAAAAATTAATGGAAGATTTTAAAGTAGGTTTAGAGGACCTGGTGAAAATGCATGTACTCGGTTGGCTTGTTACACCGTTTGATTTGGAAATAGAGAATGCAGACATTATATCTCGTAGATATGTGTAAGGATCTGTAACCTAAATCATTATTCAGAAATAAAAGCCTCAGCAACTATTAAAGCAATGTAAATACTATTACTAAATACCCAAGCCTAGTGTAGCGGTTGAGTCATTCTTCATTGCATTCCCGAGTTCGTACGTGGTTGAAGCTGGTTTCAGCCAAGAGAATGAAGTTCTAAGCAGAGACACGGACTGAACCTGGAAGACCGTGGTGACTTACGACGAAAACTCACCAATCTCCAACAAAATATCAATGTCCTTTCAGATGCTCAGCAAACACATTCTTCCGGTTAATGATGTCTACCAATTTAATGAAAGAGTTTATAGAGAGAAAGGTTGACGGCAATATCACAAGAATGCTATGAGTTGTATTGAACAAGTCCTAGAAGCAGCACTGCACAAAATAACAGCTGTACGGACTCCTAGCACCCATCTCGAAAACCATCTAAATTAGACGAGCAAGACATGCGGGACATTGCTGGAGAAGTAATGGCGAGCTCATAAGCGATATACTCCTGTGGACCTCCTCACACGGACGAGCAAGGGTAGGGCGACCAGCTAGAACCTATCTACAACAGCTCTGAACTGATACAGGATGTAGCGATGGACGATAGGGACGCGTGGCGAGAGAGGGTCAGGGAAATCCGTGCTAGCGGCACGCCATGATGATGATGATGATTTATTTTTAATGTATTTGATATTAGACGCCAAATGACAGTGAACAGATTCTCTCTTTTTATTGTTCAGTCAATAATTCATGTAACCTATTTATTTATCATGTTCTATTCCTCGTATTTCAATAGATTGGAACATTTTTATGTTGAATTCAAACATTATATTCAATATTTTGCACATTTCTCACAGTTTCCACAATTACGGTAAACAGTTTTCCTTTTTGTTTCTTTACATTTCATGAGAGATATCCACAGGGGAGTGGATATAAAACAACAGTTTCGTAGAATTTGGTATGCAGTTTCCCGTATTGATGTATATGGAAAGCAGAGTTTGGTTTGCGGTTTCCCTTATTGATAAATATGGAAAACAGGGTTTTGTATGCAGTTTTCCTTGTTGATGTAAATGGTAAGCAGGGTTTGGTTTGAACTTTCCCAAAATGATGTTCATGGAATGTAAGGTTTGGTATGCAGTTTCTCTCACTAATGAATATGTAATCTGTACTTTAATCATTTATTTATATTCGATGAGGAGTCAAGAATTCCATGAAAGGGTGGATGGACTAAAAAGTTTGGAGATCCCTGTTTTAGACCAACCTGACCCAACCTTGAGTTTTTACAGCCCGAGCGAAATTTCTTCAACCATCTGATTACTGTACTCTGATCAATTATGCAACAGATACTTTTGTTTGCGTCCGCGTCGTTGTGGTCGAGTTCAAACTCGTAAAGCATAAGGTTAAGCTATGTTATTTGGTTTAATGGTATATCAACCTTTGATGGTCATTTAATGCCAAATCATCTTTGCATGTGATTTTTAGTGAATAGTTTGTAGGTAACATTTTTAAACGGGCTAAAGCTCATTTGTTTGCACACAGTTAAATGATTTCAAGTATTGCTATATAATAATAATGCTAACAATTCAATTTAATTCAGTTCTTTTTGACTCATAGATTGGACCCTAACAAGTCATATCCATCCGGTTAAAATGAACATTGGAGTAATGGTAATGAAGGAATACTCCATATTCCTCAAAGCTTCCGGATTGAAGCCACACCATCAGGTGGCTCACTGTCGTATCCAGGACACTTGGGGATGTCTTACTCCTTTTGCAGAGATGGGCAATTGTAAAGCATAAGTTCCCGAATTGCACATTTATCTGTGAGGCTTTCCAAATCACTCACGGAGTCAGCGCACCAACTATTACTCTATTACCAGCCGCAACGGTTATCTACCTCGGCTTGAACTACTTTGGTCAGCTGATATATGCGCTTTAAACAAGCATGTACGACCAAAATATTGCCAAACTTTTGACTCGTCCTAGAAATAATGAATGACAAATCTTCATCTAAAAGGGTTTTTTAAATGCAGGTAAGCTAATCTTTTCAGAATATTTCCCTAATTTACCGAGGGATACCTTATTAAAAAGAAAAACAAATTTCAAGATGGCGTCTAAAGAAGCTGCCGACCATATCCTTTTGAATCATCATTTCTTGTTCATTATGAATCTTAAATAAGGTTTTTGAATGGTGATTTGTAATATCGAGTGTACTTAATAACAGGAAATGCGTAATTTACAAAATGGCGTCGAAGTTATATGTTCATGCCCAGGGTAGAGTTAAAGAGCCAAGTATGCCCGACTATTTACTCATAACTGGAGGGAGAATAGTTTGATTCATACTTTTCCTAGGGATATTCTTACGAAGATAACTGTTACAACAGAAGCGTCTCGAAAAGGTTAACAGATGAAGACAAATGAAGACAAGAAGCAAAGCCATTGAAGCTTGATGGCCAATGAGATTTGCACTGATGTCGTAGCCATAGAATTTCATCAGATTATAATATTGCTGTCCTAATCTCTCATGGATTCTCGGAGAAAGTACTTTTGTGAATAATGTTTTCGAGAGAACGTTACGAATTAAATAACCTTCTAATCTAATAATGACCAATTGGCTGATGTTCAAGTGATATCAATCAACCTGAGGCGATAATATCAAATTGTATGCTGTTTAATGATAGCTCGATATAAACAGATTGAGATCGACGTTGGAAACCTTGAAGTTGTTTTGTAGATTTTGCAACTCCTGCGCTACGAGCAGGATGTGAAGCAAGATTGATTTTTAAGCGGAGTGCAGCTTAAAGTCATCGGCAATATATAAAGTTGTAGACTTTGTTTTAAGTTTATATATACACAGTTTCCACACACACACACACACACACACACACACACACACACACACATATATATATATATATATAATTGTCAGCACATCGACATTTAACATTAGAATTTTAAACACAAGAAACCAGCTACCTGTGAAGACATCATCTGCAGCAGAGCATAATATACAATTCATATGCCTACAAGAACGTATGTACTATCATAGCGAACAAGAATTACATACCATGATACCGTTAAAGGATGGACATTTGTCTGCAAGAAAACACTCAGTCAATACCACCATAGAAAGTGCAGGAATGCTTCTCAGTCCTCGTGCCATAAAATCCCGAAATAGCAGAGGGAAAATCAAACCGAGTACATGATTTAATGGAAAAATCTGCACAACAACCGTCTCTTGTTACTGTCTTAACGAT
This sequence comes from Sepioteuthis lessoniana, assembly GCA_963585895.1. Lineage (NCBI taxonomy): Eukaryota > Metazoa > Mollusca > Cephalopoda > Myopsida > Loliginidae > Sepioteuthis > Sepioteuthis lessoniana. The sequence goes on along the minus strand of OY757910.1, from coordinate 59,981,315 downwards.
ACCGATGAAGAAATAGATATCATAACTTTCTACAACAAGATATCTTCTCTTGTCCAACACATTCCCAACATTTCAATGATCAGTGGATACATGAATGCTCATATAGTTAAAGACGGAAATTATCAATTCTGCTTGTACAATCACCAAACAGAAAGGCGAATATCTAGCAAATTGTTCACCCGAGAACTGGCTAACATGCCTAAATACTATGTACCTGATTATGTATTCATTAACAAGTGGATAAATAGTGCTCTGAAACTTTAGGCAAACTCCTCTTTTGAAGGAGTATCTTCCTATCACATTTTAGCTAAAATTCGCATGAATCATCGCAGAAATAAGAAACGAACTATTAAAGCTTCCCGATATGACTGGTCCTAAATCGCCCTTGGTAATATTAGAAATCAATATATGGTAGCTGTAAGAAACAAGTTTAATACTCTTCAGGAGGCATCTGATAGATATACTCCGAATTACGAATATGAAAACTTTATTGCCGTCCATATAGAAGCAGTAGCCGAGTGCATACCAACCAAAACAAGAATCAAATGTAGAGTTCAAGGGGAATCAATAATAATAAGAGAAAAATGAGATAACGTGAAAAAAACATCCTTTCTTAATAAAAGAAACCAAACAAATGCCAATACACGGAAATTTATAAAGTCCACAGTGAACTAACACATACCCAAAATATAAACTAGAATACATTCAAGACCATATCAATGTAATCATAAATTTACTGCCTGCCAGACTAATCGTGATTAGCCTGGCAGACAGTAAAGGAATTGAGCGGGATGAAGAGCAACCCGAGAGCAAAACTAAAAACTGCCAGCCAAGAAGAAAGAATACAAAAGTGAAAATATTTCAAGAATCTACTTGGAAATCATTGATAAACCTATCAAAAAATCTATTAATAGCTAGCTAGAACTTGACGCAGCACTGAAAAGAATCAAAAATAGAAAAGCTGCCGGCCTTGACGAAATATCTTCTGAAGTCAATAAAATGGAAGACAATAAAATTTGACGACATACTTGTTCGATTATGTAACGCTGTTTATAAACAAAAAATAGAGGAATTGACAAAAGGTTTCATCTTTCTCTTCCCCAAGACAGTCGACTTGGAATTACTGAAAATTTCAAAGGAATAAATCTTACTGCAACAGCTGCTAAGGCATATAAGGCCCTATTCCTAAATCGTATCCAACCTGAAATCAAAAAAATTCTTAGAAAAAATCAGAACGATTTTCGAAGAAATCGATCCATAACTTCAGAGTCTGACTATCCATCGAATTATCAAAGGAGTAAGTGAAAAAAATCATGAGCCAATACTATTGCTTGTAGATTTCTCTAAAGAATTCCATTTCATACACAGATAAAGGATGGAGCAAACGGTTTCCTCAAAAAATAGTGACCACTACAAAAATACGCAAGTCACAATTCGCTCACTTGATGACGATATCGATTTCTTCGACATTGTTGCAAGGAAATACATTAGCACTATATATGTTTTTAATCTGCTTTGACTACGTACTTTGTAAATTGATTCAATAAAAGAAAATGTCACCACGCAAAAAAAAATGCCCAGAAGCAGATGTCATCCTGCAGAAACTGTGACAGACGCAGACTTCGTAGATTGTCAAGAGTTTCTCGATAATAGACCGACCCAAGCCGAATCCCAACTGCATAATCTAGAGCAAGTAACAGGCAGCATTGGTCTCTACGTGAATGCAAATACAAGAGTTCAATAGTTTGAAACAAGAAGGAGCCATCTCTAGTCTAAGTGGCAAACCTCTAGAATTAGTTGGATGGTTCATATACCTCGTCAGCAATATCTCATCAACTGAAAGCGATGTCAACATACACCTAGCGAAGGCGTGGAACGCTACTGATCATATGGAAATCTGAACTCTCTAATAAGAGAAAACGATATTTCTTTCACGCTGTTTATTCCTACACATGGAAGTGTTGAGTTGGCTGACCAACAAAAGGTAGTGTCAGCTATAGATTTCGAGCAGTGTTTCTAGGAAAGGAAATGCCTTCGTTGCTGTGTGGCTTTCCAAAGGTATTTTGAATGAGATGAAATTGATTTGTAATTAAGTGGATAATATGTTTTTATACTCGTTTATTAATAGACCGACGTTGTATGTCTTCAGTTAACCAGTTAGATATGTACAGTAGAACTCAAAACAGTCGTCGTCTATTAAAAGTGTGGTAGATTCCGAGAGCTTTGTCGGTGGAGCTGAGAATATGCTGACTGTATAAATGTCTAAAATGTTGCCTACAGACTATTCGTTTACAAATCCTATATGCATATATATATATACATATATATATACGCATGTTTGATTAAATAATAAAGACAAATTTTGTCTATACAATTTTATCAAGATTCTTTCAAGTTTCTTGTGTCTTGGTTTCTGGTCGGAATTGGCGGATGAATTTACCAAAATTGTCCCGAGCGTTTTGGGACCTTTCATTGGCCACCATCAGGGGTTGCTTGCGTGTGTAAAGAGTATTCTTAAAGAGGTTTGAAAGTTTTTAGGTTTTTTTATAACAACAAAATGCCATAAACACAGAGTTGGATAAAATTGATATGCTGATGAATTTAAAAACAGAACGCTATCAACGGAAATAGAAAATTATCAAGAAATATCGAATATTTTTAAAAAAATCTAAAGGCATTTCAAAACATTTTCGCTATTTCAAAAATTAATTCTACTGATTTTTTTTTGTTTTTATATGTAGGGCTTCTAGGATTTGTAGTCGTAGCTTATTTATTTCGTGTGCTATTATAGTGGTATTTCAACTAGAATTTTTCGAAATTTGGATTTGGGAATAGAATGGGTTTTAAGATGTAAGGCTATGGAGCTAGAATCATTAAGTTGCATTGTAAACCGTCTGGAAAGAGATGTAGTGGTAAGACCAACATACGCATTATTTTCTTTGGAGACACAGTCTCTCAAGGGACATTTGAACATATATACGACGTTTGTTCTATCAACTAGACCAGAGGAGTTATTGGAAATAATTAGGTTAAGGGTTTTAAATTTGATGTTGGTAAATTCACCCGCCAATTCCAACCTGAAACCAAGACACTTATCAGGAAACTTGAAAGGATCTTAATAAATCGATGTAGACAAAATGTGTATTTATTATCAAATCAAACATGCTTAAATGAAAGACTGCTGCTTATTATATATATATATATATATATATATATATATATATATGTGTGTGTGTGTGTGTGTGTGTGTGTGTGTGTGTGTGTGTGTGTATGAGTGTGTGTGTGCGTGTGTGTGTGTATGTGTATGTGTAGAGAGGAATTGGTAATAAATTACATACAGGGGTGGATATGCTATGAAAACCAACTAACAAACCAACTAATCTCTTAAATCTCAGTCGTGAACGTAATTCAGGCAATAAATATTCGACAAATCAATCTTGCGATACTTTTTAATAGCCGTCAATGGTATAAAAGAACTAGTTTTTGTTCCTCAAATAGAAGGTGAGTCTTTGATGATTGTGTTGGGTTTAAAATTCTAAATTGGTTATCATAAAATGTAAATCTCTATTCATGAACATGTCTTTTTAGTAATTAATACACTTGTTCGTATTTTAGGGGTGCGTTACGTGTGTAGTACTGGTGTGTATTAGGAGTCCTTTTGTCGTTTATGGTAATAGCACTTCTTGGTTTTATCTAATAGAATAATTGTGATGTTGATATTTTATTCTTTCAAAGAAATTTTATACTCGATACTGAGGTGATGTGATTCTGTGGGTTGATCATCCTTTGACGTATTCAATAAAGCAATAACAAGTCGGTAAATACGCGTTGGCAGGGACGTTAGATTGCATAGAATAACATCTGCTCGTTTAGCAGTAGTGTTAACATTCAGAGTTGGGAGTGACAAACTGCCTATTCGTGTAGATTTATTTTGCAGACAAAATCAAGCTCTTTGGCTGCCATTACTGTACAATATATCTCACTGAAGAGGAAGGAAAATATGACGTTAAGAGACACGTCACATTTGGTAAGTCGTGCACGCACGCGCGTGTGTGTTTGTGTGTGCACGCACGTCTTTTAACCGATAATCTTCACAAATTGATAATACTTAGATAATTTTGCAAGTTTACTTAGAAGATGACGGAGATTTATGGATTCATTTTAACGGCATATTAATCTGTCTAGGGTTATTTTCTGTTTAAATGTTCATATTTACATTTTTATGTAGTTTTTTTCTTTAGAGTTTTTTTCTTTTGCGCATAATCCTATCGAATAGGAACACTTTTTAAACAAATCTATTTGGACCATAAATGGGATCCTAACAGGTACTACCACTCAGAGTGAACCTGGGAATAATGGTAACGAAGGGGTGCTTGATATTACTCAGGTGTCCAGAACTGGAACCTAACCATCAGATGTAGTTTAGTATCACATCAAGGACACCCCCCTTTTTACGGGGGAGGAACTTAATCGTCTGCAGCGGATACGGTCAGAATATTCTAAGCCCCATCGACAGAGCAAAGAAACTATCATGTTAGATTTTTCAACGAATGTTGAAAATGATTTAAATAGAAAAGTAAAGCCCGATTATTTTTTTATCTTCATTCGAACTTAAATAGCTTTGTATGTTGCTTTTAAAGTCACAATAGAAACTCTTTTATAATTTTCACGGGAACTTATATTACACAAAGTACTGATTTTATCCAACGGTCTAATCGTTCTCAGTGTATTTGTAGTGAATTCTGTGAAAGGCATTACTTTTGGAGCACAGCAGGTAGTTATACTGCCCTTTGGAAAAGTCTTCCCCTTTCGTTTTGAAAGAAACAAACCTAAAAGATTTTCCTCTGGAATGATTGATTACTTTTTACGGCATGACAACCTGTCTAGGGTTACTTTATACCAAGATATTAAGGAATTGTATTCGTTTTACTTTTATATTTATATTTTTGTGTAGTTGTTTCTTTAGAGTTTTTTGTACAATAAAATAGTTTCCTTTGTATTCCACACAATTATTCTGGTAGAATTTTCACTGGTCGAAACTCCTCTTTGACTATGTTTTGAAGCTGAGTTAACATATTTCTTTTATGTCTTCTACTGATTCAAGTCTCACACTTGAAATGAATTCTTGTTTAGTTAACAAGAAAAAAGTCGCACAAAGCTAGGTTTGGTGAGTAATAAGAGTGTTGCATTTGAACTATCTATTGTTTAGCCAAAAATGCTTATTAAAACGAAACAAAATTAGCTTAACAATTAAAAATGGACCTCTTCTTTGTCTTGAAACTTAGACATATAGACAACAGTCTTGAAGTCTAAATATCATCAATCTATTATTGGCTATGTCTTCTTTTAAATTAAAAACTTTTAAGTAAAAATCAATCTCGATATTTTTTGTTTTGTTTAGTTTTACTTGTTTAACAAAATTTTAATATAGTTATATGGTTTCAAGAATTCCTATTAAAATTCATTTACAATTATATAGTTTTAGCAGTGGACTGTTCTCCTAGGAACAGAAAGGATGCCGCATGAGTAGTAGAAGAACAGGAGAATTATCATACACTGATGAACACATTCTCAAGGACAACAAAAAGGGGCGAAAAAACCTAGTTATGGTGTGGATTGACAACGAAAAAGTATTTGATAAAGTCTCGTAAAGTTGCATAATAGACTGTGAAGTCATAAAGTTTATCAAAATGACTATGAAAAACTGGTGAATCGAACTGACAGCATGAAGAAAAAGCTTAACTGAGGTGAAAATCCTGAGAGGTATATTCCAGGGAGATGCACTATCACCATTACTATTTGTAATTGCGATGAAGCTATCAATCACATACTTAGGAAATGCACAGGTGAATGAAAACTCCAGAAATCGGGAGAACAAATCAACCACCCGATGTACATGGACGACAGCAAACTGTTCGCCAAAAAAAATGAAAAAGAATTGGAAACCCTCATACAGGCTGTAAGAATATACAGTCAGGAATATAGGGACGGAATTTGGCATGGAAAAATATGCCATGTGAATAATGAAAAGCGGAACAACACAGAAAGAATAGAACTACCAACTCAAGAAAAAATCAGAACACTTGGAAAAAAGGAAAATTTCAAATACTTGGTAATATTGGAAGCGGACACCATCCAATATGCGGAGATGAAAGAAAAGATTTTAAAAAAATACCTCGGGAGAAGGAAAAAAAACAACAACTCAAAACCAAACACATAGCCGAATCTCATGAAAGGGATGCATACCAGGGCTGTCTTACTAGTAAGATACTCGAACCATTCTTAAAGTGGACGAGGGAATAACTTCAACAAATGGATCAGAGAACAAGAAAACTCATGACAATGCGTAATGCATTACATCCCAGAAATTATAGAAACAGACTGTGTGTGACAAAAAAAGAAGGTGGAATAGATGGTGTCGATACAACGACTGGAAGACAACATAAAAGGCGCGGAGCAAGACTGATTACTGCGACAACGGACAACATAGACAACACAAACATCAATAGAACAAAAATAAACAGAAAACAAAAATGGGAAGAAAAAACAATAATGTGGACATTTCACGCGAAATCTCACACAAGAAGACTTAGACATGGCTAAGAAAGGGAAACCTCAAGAGAGAAACTAAATCTTTTCTGATCGCAGCATATAAGAACACCCTAAGGGCTAACTATGTCAAAGCAAGAATAGACAAGACCCTATAAAATAGCAGATGTAGATCATGGGGTGATAGAGACGAAACGATTAATGACATAATTAGCGAATGCAGTAAATTAGCACAAAGAGAGTATAAGATTACACACGACTTGGTGGGGAAGATGATACTCTTGGAATTGTAGTTATTCAAAGTTATTCAATAGTTTTTTAGTTCTCTAGCAATGTCTAGGTACCTATCTCTCGTTTCGTTTTCGTTTAATTTTACTCTACGGTCGGCCAGGACGGCAAATTCCACTATTCGGCAGGTTCTCTTGTTTTTTTTAATATCTCTTAGTTTGGTCATCTGGTCGAGATCTATTTGTATCTCAAAATCCAAGAGAAGTTTATGCATCTCATTCTCCTGGACGGATGTTGGGTTGTGCATATACCATTTGGTAGTATGGTCAAATTTCAATTTCTTGCACAATTCTCAGTGGATCACCTCCCCCACCCAGTTGTGTCTAGTTTTTTTTTTTCGCTAATTTGCTGCATTCGCTTATTGTGTGATTGATCGTTTCATCTCTATTACTACATAACCTACATTTGCTATTTTGTGATGTCTTATCTATTTTTGCTTTAACATACTTGGTTTTTATGGCGTTGTTTTGTGCTGCTATTATCATTTTACTCATTTGAAAGTTTTTTCACTCTAGCTTCAGCTCATCGTTTTCCACTGGAGTCTGAGTGATAACAGGAAGTCCACTATTCAGCAGGTTCTTTTTTTTTTTTTTTTACTGTTGACTATCACCAGATCTGGTGGTCTGGCTGAGAATAGATGATTCGTTTGCATCTCAAAATCCCCAAAAGTTTTGTGCGTCTCATTTTCTTGGACGGATTCTGGATTATGCATATATCAATTGTTAGTACATACTCCTTCGATAATTCGACCGATAGTCAGAATCTGCGAATTTTTCTCCGAAAGCCGTTCTGATTTTTCTTACGAATTTTCTCGACGATGAATACAATGGATTATAAACCTTAGCAGTAATAGCAGTAGTTCTCTGAAATTACACTGGTTTACAAAGAAATTGAGACAAGCACAAAAATACCTGTTTTTACCTAATTTGAGGGTGCTGAATTCAAATTTGAAATCTGTTTTTACTCATCACCTCTAGTTATTTAGATATGCATAGTGTGCATTTTGTGCATATACAGTACATAAAGGCGTATATGAATTCACGGTTAATTCTAATATTGTGAGACTTATGGCTTATTTTTTTTAGTTATTATGCACTAAATGTAAGTGATAGCATTACATTATATATATATATATATATATAGTTATATATCAAGACGGATTTTGACAGTTAAGGCAGCAGGTCTCAATCCACACTCTGGCAGTCATTGGAAGAGGCTGTCTCGCAGGCGGAGCAGGAGGTTGGTGTCCCTCAACTATCGTGTTACACATCTTTTGGGTTACTAAATATTAGTATTACATTTTCAAATGCACATTTAGTTTTACTTTGTTATATTTTCAGATTCTTCAATGGCTTCAAGCACGTCAAAATGTCGAGGATGCCTCAACAAGGCCAAGTCTTTTGGCTACGTGTGTGGGGACTTCCCAACTGTTGCACAGCGTCGAACCATCATTTCCCTCCTCAGAACCACCTACTTTCACTATTTTGACTGTAAAATTGGTGATCAGGACAAGTCTTGGGCTCCACACATCTGTTGTAAACCCTGCTACAATGGACTAACTGCATGGTTTAATGGCAAGAAAGCCGCTTTCAACTTTGCAGTCCCGATGGTTTGGAGAGAGCCACGAAACAACACAGATGATTGTTATTTTTGTTTAACTAATATAACTGGTTTCATCTTCTAGGAGAAAGATCAAATATCCCCACTATGAGACCCGTTCCCCATTCAGATGATCTTCCTGTACCCACACCTCCAGTAAATAAGGATCTTCTTTCCTCATCAGGTGAAGAAATGCCTTCAAGGGAGGATTCTGCCGAGTCAGTATCGTTGGAAGATATTGAGTCTTCATATGCAGGAACAAGTGGCAATGAGCCACACTGGATCACGCAAGAAGACCTGAATGATCTTACTCGTGATTTGTATCTGTCAAAACAGCAGTCAGAGCTCTTGGCTTCTCGGCTTAAACAGTGGAACCTAGTCCAGGAAGATGTAAGGATCATCAGTTTCAGGAATCGGAACAAAGACCGCGTTTCCTTTTTCGACATGGAAAACAAGTTGTGCTACCGCACAAACATACCTGGCTTGTTTACGTCCCTTGGTTTGCCACATAATCCTTCAGACTGGAGTCTTTTCATAGACTGTTCCAAGCGAAGTCTCAAGGGTGTTCTTCTGCACAACGGGAATAAATATCCTAGCATTCCCATTGCACACTCTGTCCATCTAAAGGAGTCCTATGACAACATGGAGCTTCTTTTAGAAGCTATTAAGTACAGCGAGTACCAATGGATTCTGTGTGGGGACCTCAAGGTCATTGGTCTTCTTATGGGTATGCAAGCGGGCTTCACAAAGTACTGTTATTTTCTCTGTCTCTGGTATAGTCGAGCTGTATCCCAGCATTACAAGCAGAAAGACTGGGGGTCTTGAAGCACTTTTGTTCCTAGCCAACACAGCCTCAAGGAGAATCCTCTGGTGGACATGAATAAGGTGCTTCTTCCTCCTCTTCACATCAAGCTTGGTTTGATGAAGAATTTCGTGAAGGCGTTGCACAAAAATGGTGCTGCCTTCCAACACTTGTCTACTGTGTTCCCAGGTCTTAGTACTGCAAAGCTCAAAGAGGGCATCTTTGTCGGACCTCAGATCCGAGAAGTGCTGAAGGATACTGATTTTGAGGAGCTTCTTAACTTAAAGGAACTGAGAGCATGGGAAGCATTCAAGTCAGTCTGTAGTGGCTTCCTTGGTAACACACGCGTACCAGATTACCAAGCCTGTATTGAGAAGTTGCTAAAGTCTTACGAGGATATGGGGTGCCGAATGTCACTCAAGATTCATTTTCTCCATTCGCACCTCAACTTCTTTCCGCCAAACCTTGGAGCAGTGAGTGATGAGCATGGAGAAAGATTCCACCAAGACATTACGAAGATGGAGAGCAACTATCAAGGCAAATGGAACCCCGGCATGATGGGAGACTTCTGCTGGATGCTTTTGCGTGACATCCCGGAGGCAAAATACACCAAATCTTCAAAGAAAACACACTTTTGACTGTCCGTGGTACTATGAATTGTGTAATTGTGTCATCCAAGTATATTGATTCAATCAGTGTTCTTTATCTATCCTGTTTTATCTGTTATAAGCTGCTGCAACTCTTGAAATATGCACATATATTCTCTGTTTATACTAAAATGAGACTATTTAAAAGCCAGAAAACTAGAGGTGATAGAGCAAAACTATTTATAAATTTGAATTCAGCACACCCAAATTAACAAAAAACACCTATCCCCATTCTTGCCTCAGACCAAAAATTTATTTTTGTAAACCAGTGTTATTAGGCTGACTGTCTTGAGGAAGGGGAGGATTTCGGTAGAGTTTCGTTTCTAGACAGCGTTGCATAATCGAACAAGAATATCATCAAATTTTATTGTCTTTCATACTTCAGAAGGTATTTCGTCGCGGTCTGCATTTTTTTCTGTGCTGAGTAAAGTTATTCTTCTGTGAACTGTCTGAGTTTGATGTCTAGTTAGTTATTAAGAAATTTTTGGATAGGTTTATCTGTGATTTCGGGAGGTTTTCCAAGCAAATTCCAGAAATATTCTGTTCAATTATGAAGTATTTCTTCTTGGTTGGCAACTTTTAACATTGATTTCGAGGTGGTCTTTATTCCAGTCACTTCATTTTTTTCGTCTGCCATGCTAATCTTCTACCAAGTTTCTGATTTTATTGATTTTTATCTTGAATTCATTCTAGTTGGTCTTTTTGGTATGTGTTAGTTTTCTTTGAGCTTTTTTTAAAAAAGGGTTTCTGCGCATTGGTATTTGATAGGTTTCTCTTATTAAGTAAGTATGCTTTTTCATGTTATATCGTTTTCCTTTAACTGCTATTGACTCCCATTGAACTCTACATTTGACCCCTGTTATGGTCGGTATGCATTCGGCTGCTTCTTCAATATGGACGGCAACAAAGTTTTCATGTTCGTTATTCGGAGTATATCTATCAGATGTTTACTGAAAAGTATCATTGTTAACGAGTTAGGACCCGTCATATCGGGAAGATTTAACTATTCGTTTCTTATTTCTGTGGAGACCCAAACGAATCTTTGCCGAGACGATTCTGTGCTCGGAAGATACTCCATGAAAAGAGGTGTATGCCTCATAATTGACAACGCTTTCTATCCACTTCTTGTTTATGAATATATAATCTAGCTGTACTTTAGTGTCATTTTGGGTAGGTGTAGATTCATAGTTTTCCTTCTCTTTTTTGGAATTTAGTGTTTAGGCATGTTAGCCTGTTCTCGAGTAAAAAAGAAATGCTAGCTATTCTCCATTTCTGCTTGGCGAGTTGTGCGAGCAAAATTTATAATTTCCGTCTTTATCAATATAAGCATTCATGTCTCCACTGATGATTAGAAGTTGTGTTTGGGGATGAGTCGGACAAGGGAATATAGCTCATGGTAGAAGGCGATGATGTCCGTATCATCACTGACATTGATGAAACTGTAGCAAGAGACGATTGTTGTGCAGGGTTTTCCATTAAATGTAGCAAACATCATTCTCGGTTGGATTTTCTCTCCTATTCAGTGATTTTAAAGCACAAAGACTGAGAAATTTCTCTGCATCTCCATTGATGGAGTTTTCTTATGCAGATGCCGTGACAAATGTCCATCTATTACCATTATCATAATATTCTAATTCTATGTCATTAGTTTGTATAATTGTTCTTGTACGCATATGATGTTTATATTATGCTCTGCGGCAGATGCTGTCAGCTAAATTACCTAGTTAACTGTATTTAAATTCCTAACGTTAAATGTCGCTATGTTGGCAATGTGTTTGCTTCTAAGTAATATTGGTTTGGGTTCGGGCTCTGTAGCTGATTTTTCGAACACTGGGGACAAAGCTCCAACCTAAACAGAATGCGCCTTTTTTTATCTGTGTGAATTGGACGTACGGTTTGAAGTAGAATCACGACAGGGAATAATGTTTTCTCATCAATAGACGCCACTCTCATAGATGAATGGCAGTAGTTTTCTGATTGAACTACTTGATCCTGTCTGTTGACCTACCAGGTTCTTCCGCTCAGCATCTGGTGAAGCATGCCTTTTACCGTCAATGGATTCATCTGCTTATTTATCATCCACTATGCTGCTTCCCATGGTTTCAGTTGATATACACTTGTGTGGTTCGTATGGTATTCTCCAACCGTGGACACTGTTATTAGGGTTATACATATCCGGTATTACGCTTACAGGCTTCTGATAATGTGAGTATTCTTTCTCAGGAAAAATGTTTTATATTTACACTTGAAAATTTCTTAATTTTAACTTAATTAGATTAAGTACCCGTTCTTAGTTATTTAGAACATGCTTTGTGGAATCACATTATTATAAGTGGTGATTAATTTACTCTCTTTTCTTATTATTGAAAATGTTTAAATGTGAAGTTCTAAAAAAAATCAGTATGATAAATCTAGTCACTTTTTCGACGACACTATTTTAAAAAATATTTACACATGTAGAAATTAAATGCGATAGCAGATTTAAGAAATTTGGGCTTCGAAGTTTTTCTGTTGAAGACTTTCTGCTCGTAACTTTGAAGACTAGGTTCTTTTAGTGTTTATACTTTGATGACCTTATTGAAAGGTTTTTGTGCTTTTTGTTTCTTTCGTCTCCCTTTTCTTTTTCCTCCTTTTTTCTTTTTTCTCCTGCCAATTTGAGATTCTCAACGCATTCATTTGATGTTAAGCGTAGGATATGATATTTTTTGCCTTTGTTCATACAATTCATTTCCAATTGTTTTATTTAGCAAGTTAAATAAAGGAATGTACACATGCTACAAAAAACAAAAGTAAAACAAAAAGCGTCACTATCAGTTGCAGTTTAGGGTCATAACCAGGACATCTCTTCTTTGGGGAAAGGCGGGGTCTTACCCCTCAGCGAAATAAGAAGAAAAGAGGATGAAGAGAACGCTCGCGAGGCATTTAACATCAGGAGAAACCGTGACCACAAAGAAACGGAAGAAGTGTAAATTAGGCGTCTATGTGCAAACTGTGCCAAGAATGGCAGATAAAATAGAATTTTTCGAAATCTGTTAAGACGAAGAAGAAACTCATAGTAACGAAGAAACACAAGAAGACAAAACTGGAAATCAAACTATCACAATTTAAAAAAGAAAATAGTGTCAACTGACGAGAAACGCTTAAAGTTTAGTGAAACTGATGTATAGAAAGAAATTGAGAGCCTTTTCAACAAGGGAAAATAGGAGGACGAAGGATTATAATTTGGGGTATGGTTTCTGCAAACGTAAACTTGTGGCTTGTGTAGTTGGAAAGAACAGCTCAAAATTCAAAGGACTTTTGAAAAACAGGGCCATATCGCACATAAAAGAGGAGATAGGAAATGATAACAAGATCATTGAAGAATTCACTTTGCTAAAACCGTGAAAGAATGGATGCAATCAGGTTGAAATAATTACTCTAGAATGTCTAATAAGAAGACTAGCATTAGATTTAATAGAAGACGTTCGTAGGACTTGTTTGTGACAGACCAGAAAAATGATGAATTTATAGTAGATGTTAACACTGAATGGTATTATGATCAATATATTTAATTGTTATGAAGCAAAACTAGCAATAGTAATTGAAAAAAGTACTACTTTTGACTATCAGTCTTTTTTATTTTTCCACAACCCGAAATAAATGTCAAGATTTCAGTCTTGATAAAAGTTTTTATAAATGTTTTGTCGTGTGTGAGATGCAAAAAATTTGAAAATCTTAAATTTTTTCTTTGCTTTTTTATTGTTGGGATATATTTCTTTGTAGGCGCTCGTTGTGTAACGGTTATCGTCGTAGTAAGTGGAAAACCTGAATGAGGCTGTTTGCATTTCACATAGCGTTAATAGCCTCAAAAAGATACCACTATCCTCTCGCTAGCTATGGGTAAATAGTAGGACAGAGAGGGGTTTTAACTTTGGTTTAGCAACCAGTCAAGGAGAAGGAAAAATCTTAAGTCAAACAAGTTGTACATCCTGTCGAAGGATGAATTTCCTAGAGTAATCCTGTCAGACACATTACATGAGTAGCGCTTCCTACGAACAAACTAGATTATAGGACCAGTGTGTGTATGTGTGTACGAGAGAGAGAGAGAGAGAGAGAGAGAGAGAGAGAGAGAGAGAGAGAGAGAGAGATTTTATGTATTAATTAGAAGCGTCTTATGCTACCAGAAAATTAAAAAAAAAACTATCCAAAAACTACAGCCTGTATTAATGTGTAGTAAATTCAATCCTCTTTTCGTGCTCCATACTTCTGGCCTTGTTCCAAACTAAGCTGAGCCTTGAAAACAGCTCCAAGTAAAAAGCAACTATGCAACCCAAATTAATATAAAAAAACTAAAAAAACTGTGTAGATTTTGTTAATATTATTTACATACCTTTTGAAGCTAACTTCGATTTTATTCATAAAAAGATTGTATGTCTAAAGTCGCTAACAAGTGTTAACGCTTGCAACCTCATTTTCTTTTACGTGAGCCGTTGTCACGAAAGGCAAAGCAAATATAGACAAATTAGTTATCGAGGGGAGAAAAGGAATCAAGTATCTTTTTGGACATGTATATTTTGTTTTATTCATTTTGCTTTTTAGTGTGCATCTACAGCGTGGCTCAATGATACTGGAAGTTGCCACCCTAGCAACGCTTTACGTCAGAATACAACAGCCGTCTAGGGTAAATAATGATATCCCCAAAGGTTACTTCTACTAACCGGAAGTGTTTAAGGTCTATTTGTCAAATATCAGATTTTATATTGGTAATGTATTCTCTTGTTCAGCTCATTACGATTGACAGGTCATCGATGTTTGATGACAGTGACCACTTTTTTCAAGGAAATTAAACCGCATAATTATATGGATCGTTAAAAATTACGATTCCCTCAGATTTGTGTTTTTAGGAAACAGTGTGGTTGATATCGTTACATCTTGTCGGGAAGAATCCGATTTCTGAAGTCTTGTTCAAGATCGAAATGCTCATTCTTGGCATTTTATTCTAAAGCAAAGTGTAGTATCTGTTCTTATCTATTTGATATCTTATGCATACCTGATGTAGGTACTGTGATACATTACTGAAACATAGGAGATATATATATCATCATCAGATTGATTGATTGATTTTTACGCCAAATCAGGTTGATTTGGCGTAAAAATCAATTTACCGTTAAAATCAATTAATCGATTACAAAGCGAGTTATCCGGGCTGTTATTTTGTTTTAAATATAGATTACTGTTTCCGTTGTTTTAAACGGTTGACAGATAGAGGGCAAGAGTGTGTGTGTGTGTGGGTGTGTGAGAGAGAGAGAGAGAGAGAGAGAGAGAGAGAGAGAGAGAGAGAGAGAGAGAATGTCTAGAAAGTGGTTGAAAAATCATTTTCAGCATTAATATACTTGTCTTTCAGTGAAAGCTGATTTTGAGGAAATATTCTCGTCACTTATTTTTCATAGGTAAAAGTGCAGAGTCCCATGATAATTTTTACATTTACATATAAATTTCATTCATTGAATGCAACAGCTATTACAGGACGGAGGTAGTAAAAAATACTCTGGTCCCAAGTGATTTTAAACATGGCGACACATCTGTGATTATTCTTCCGGTTTCATTCTTTATTTAATTGCGGTAAAGATTGTGAAAGATAAAATAACTAGAAATGTAGATGGGCTCATCTTAGCATTTACGCAATTACTAGCTTCAATCTTAAGGCTATTAATCAAGCGTACAATACTAACACTTCTTAGATAAAAGCCAGATATTTGTGACATTCTAACCAGCAAGTCATTGATTCTTTTGTGTAATGTCAAGCAGATTAGGGAGATTACTCTTCTGAAATCAAATAAAGTTGGTTTGAAAACAAAGTAATGGTTACGGGTATGGAACTGATAAGCTGAGTTCGAATTCCAGGTGAAGAAGTTTACATTCACTTTGCAAAAATACTGTTAGCATGAAGAATGAATAAAAAGTTAATTTTCTCCAAAAAAGTTCCTTTGGCGTTTAGCACACTTATTCCAGGGAGTTTTCTCTTGATCGAAACAACTCAAAAACTCCTTGTGCTCTGTGCTAGCATAATTCTTTTTTTGTCTTCAACGTTCTCAAATCTTACCGCTGTGATCAATTTTCAATTCAGAAAACAGGAAAAAAATCGCAGGGAGTTACGTTTGGGGAGTACTGGAATTTGCAAAATCTAGTGTTTCGCTAAAAACTGCACTGAATCACCTTGACAAAGACTAGACGTATAGACATCATTACTTTATTATCTAAGTTGCTTCGCTGTGACACGTCTTCAAAATTAAAAAAAGAAAAAAAAATTAAAGCTTCATTCTCAGTACTTTTTGATCAAACTTCGGGTCAGGTTAGACTAGGAGTAATGGAAGATCTCCAAAAGAAGAGCCTCATTACTGGATTCAGTTTAGTGTCATACTCAAGACACCTTTTTTTGTCTGAGTAGGGGAGCGCTTCTCACTATCGACATACTCTAATCCCCGCCGCCAAGGCTAGGTTAATTATAAATAGTTATTTTAACATACATGCATACGCACACACACACATGCTCACGCACACATAAACATTTAAATTCACTTTCGGACTAATATCCATAGATAAGGAATAAACTCTCTTTTTCCCGCTGCTATGAGTTAAATAGTACCACTACTGTCATTCAACTCGGAAGGTTTTGGTATTAAATAAACCAGAAAGATTGATATGCTATTAAAACAAAAAAAAGACGAAACCACACATACACACATATATAGAGAGAGTCGCCATCTTAAATTATCAATTTCGCACATCGGCTTCGTTTGTTTCAGGTTTTGTCTTCTATGCCACAAACGAGAATTAGTTGGGCGCTTTCTGTGTGGAATGCACTACCATGACGCAATTCACTTTCCATGAATTTGGAATCGAAATGCATGGCATTCATACGAAATCTCCAATACAAAGATATCAAAATGTTTGGGTGTCAATCTGAAGACAGCACAGAGAATTCGAAAAGAGTTGAATGAGTCCAATGGTGATTACGAAGGTACGGCTGTTCGAATAATTCACTTTGATGTTTCTGATAAGAAAAGAACTCTTGAATATTGATGTGATCCAGACCATGATTGACAACAATCCCAGTAAGCCAGGGACATGAAAGTGTCTGAGTTTCTCATCAGCCATGTAGTTCATGAAAATATTCCATATTTCTTATTCAAGATGATAAAGGATTAAATTTTATCACCGGGAAAATAAGGGGAAAGACAAAGATTTAGAATAAACTGAAGCATCTCAGTAAGTGAAAATGTTTTGGTTTTTCTCAGATGAGAAAAATTTCAGTCAGCATCAGATGGTGAACTCTCAGAATAACCGTTGGGTTGCTCTCTCCCTACAAGATATACCGTCAGTGATGAAAATCAAACATCCAGTCCACATCATGGAGTTTTGGGTGCTCACAATCAATGCCTCCATTTATCTTTCCAAATAGCCTCACACACAAGACCTACATCAAGTACCAGGAGGAGTTAGTGCTGATGAAGTGGGTGGCTGCTAGAAGACCCTACATTTGGCAACAGAGCTCTACACAACCAGGAAAACTCAGTCTTAGCTGTGAGAAATTATCTGCGACCACATCACCCCTTCACATCTGGCCACCTAACTCCCCAGACTGCATCTACCTTAATTATTATGTATGGGGCATGGTTGCGCAAGAGGTCAACGAAACTCCGTGCGAAACCAAAGGCAAGAATAACAGCAACAGTTACCTGTTTAAACAAAGAATACAGTCAGAAAGGCTTACAGGAGATTCCGAAGCCATCTGGGGACCGTGGTTGAAGCCAATAGCGATTTCTTTGAAAAAATTTCTTTGACAGTATTTCAAGATATTTTCAAGTAATTTTTATAAAGTGAGATGTCAGTATTATTTTCATTTTTGTGTAATTTAGATAACAATTTACCCATCGTACCCTGTGTATATATAGGTGTAAGATCACTAGTGTTATCCAGAACTTCGAATATAGATTTTTATGGTATGTAGCACTTCACTCGGAAAATTGGCATTACGTGATCTTTTTCCACATTTGATTAAGTGTAAGGATCTATGAATGTATTTATGTATATCTAAATGCGTGAAACTCATCTTTGTATGCCAATCAATCTCCCTCCTAGTCAGATGTGAAAGAAAAGATGCCTGTTTGTATTCATGCTCCCCACTCATTGATCTATATATGCTGCCATTTACAGTAATCTAGCAGTATTACCTTTACGATTAATTTTAGGCAATTTGCATATTGGAAAAAAACACACACATATATGTGTGGGTCTGCACACACACACACACACACACATATATATATATATATAGGAGAAAGCAAAAAAAGAAAAAGTGGGAGGTAACAGAATAAGTGAATGACCCTCACCCCCACCTCCAAGCGCTAGAAAACACGTATGTATATCTGTATAAAACTAGAAGAAATATTTATAAGCCTAGGCGGCACGGTCTGTATTAAACATACTACCAAAATACTAAGCAAATTCATTTCAACTCTGGCAGAGTTCAAATAACAATCAGTTATATATTGTCTTTTACTATATTGTCATTTTAAAATGCATGAATAATTTTATTTGTTAAATCACTGTCGTATATTATCTGTGCTTTAAATGCAAAAACAAATACTGTAATTCCAAGTAACAGTTGAACATGGTTAAGAGAATCTAATACTATTGAACTTTATTAGAAATTGAAAACCTAAGTTAGCGTAAAAATACAATGCCTATAAGGATGCAAAGAACCATGAAGAAAGACTCCGATGAAATTAGAAAAATATAATTATGAGCTTTAACTAAATTAAAATTCAATATTGGTCGAAGGGAGAAGAAAGAAGGAGAAAGTTTTTTTTCGAAAGCCATGGGAAGCTGTATGATGGGCGTAAATGCGAGCAGATGAACCCACTGACGGTTCAACGTCACGCCTAACCAGGCTCTGGGCGAATGAATCCTACTGTTCAACGGCCAGGATCAAATAATTCGATCGGAGAACTACTGTAGTTCGTCTATTTGGGTGGCTTCTATAGATAAGAATAAAAACAGCCATCGAAAAATTAGCATGACCCACACTGAAACCACCTTTCCAAATTGCATCGCTCTTCGTGCAGGTAAAAAAGAGGCGCGTCCTGCTTAGGTTGGAGCCCTGGCCTTAGTGTTCGAAAAATCTGCTACAGAGCTCATACTAAAACAAAAATGACTAAAATGCAAACGCACAATACAAATAGCGACATTCAACGTTAGAACTTTAAATACTGGCAATGGATGGACGTTAGCCACTGCATCTGCATGAAAAAACTCTGTCAATGCCACGATAGGAGGTGTAGGTATACTTATTGGACCACGGGCCCTAAAATCACTAAATAGTGTCGAGAAAATACAACCGAGGATGATGGTAGCTACTTTTAATGGCAACTCCAGCGCAACAATTATCTCCTGCTACAGCCCTACCAACATAAGTGAAGAAACTGACCTCATAGCCTTCTATAATGAGCTACCCCCCATTGTACGCACCATCCCAAAACACAACATTCTCGTTATTGGTGGAGACATGAATGCCCAAATTGGTAAAGACGTAAACCACAAATTCAGCTTACACAGTTCATCAAGCAGAAATGGGGAACATCTAACAGATAGAAATAGATTAACATGCCTCAATACAAAATTTCAGAAAAGGAAGGGAAAACTATGGACCAACATTGAATTGTGAGGCATATTCCTCTTTCGAGGGTGTGTCCTCCGATAACCGAATTGTCACGGTAAAGATACAACAGAGCCTACAAAGGAATACGATATTAGAGATAAATATGCGTTAACACTAAAAAAAACAAAACAAATTCGATGCACTATAGGCGAAGTCAGAAACATATACTCCGAATGACGAGTATGTGTTTCACCAATACCCACTTAGAAGCATCAGCAGAAAGCATACCAACTAAACAAAAAGCTAAACCTAGAGTCCCATGGGAGGCATTAGCGGTTAGAAAAAAGCGTGCAGACGTGAAAACTGCTTCCAAATGCAATAGGAAGAACCGAACCAATATCAATGCACTGAAACTTAAAAAGGCACAAGAGGAATTAGCTAACATATACCTAAAAGAACAAACAGAATACATAAAAAATCAGATCAATAAGATTAGAGACTCGGTTGAAGATAGACAATCTAGGATAGCATGGCAAACGGTAAACGAAGTGAGCAGAAGGAAGAGCACTGCCAAAGCTAAACTGAAAAGCTACTAGCCAAGAAGAACGAATACAGCTATGGAAACAACATTTCGAGAATTTACTGCCCCCCCACCGCCGAAAATTACACGTGAACCAACTACGTGAATTATTACTAAAAGATTAGACATAAAACTAGGACAGTTTACTCAAGAAGAACTCGACTCATTACTAAGAAAAATCAAAAATAGAAAAGCAACTGGGCTTGATGAAATACCCCCCAAAAGTATGGAAGACCTGGGAATTCGACGACATACTGCTCCGACACTGTAATGCCGTATATAATCAAAACACAATAGACAGATGGACGAAGAGATGCATCCCCCATCTTATCTAAGAAGGGAGATCTCGGATTAGCCAAGAACTACCAAGGTATTACTCTTACATCCATAGCGGCCAAGATATACAATGCTCTACTATGCAATTGCATAGAACCCAAAATTGAGAAGGTACTTAGGAAGAACCAAAATGGCTTTCGAAGAAATCGATCCACGACATCTCAAATTTTGACTATCCATCAAATTCTTGAAGGTGTACGTGCAAAAAACCTAGAGGCAACAATATTATTTGTCGATTTCTCCAAGGCCTTTGACTCCATATGGAGCAAATACTACTCGCCTACGGCCTACCCAAAGAAACCGTCGCAGCCATAATGATGCTCTATAGAAACACGAAGTAAAAGCCCGTTCCCCACATGGACACACAGAATACTTCGACATTGTAGCAGGCGTGCTGGAAGGAAACGCATTAGTCCCATGCCTCTTTGTCATCTGTCTGGACTACGTGCTCAGAACGCCAATTGATAAAATGAAAGACGACGGTTTCAAGGTGACAAAGGAAAGAAGCATAAGATACCCTGCACACACGCCGATAACATAGCGCTTCTGGCAAATACACCCGGCTATGCCAAAACCCTGCTACATAGTCTGGAACGAGCAGCTGCTGGCATAGGCCTCCATGACAATGCACACAAGACGGAATACATGTGCTTTAATCAAAGAGGTGACATCTCCACACTAAACGGTAGTTCTCTGAAACTAGTGGACTACCTAGGAAGCAGTGTCTCATCAACCTAGACAGACATCAACACGCGACTAGCAAAGGCATGGACAGCTATTAATAGGCTGTTGGTCATATGGAAGTCAGACCTGACCGATAAAATGAAACGCAGTTTTTTTCCAAGCAGCGGTCGTGTCGATACTATAATATGGATGCACTACATAGACGCTAACTAAACGCACTGAGAAAAGCTTTTTACACAAGAATGCTGGGAGCAATATAAAATAAGTCTTGGAGCGAGCACCCCACAAAGCAGCAGCTGTACGGCTACTAACCACTCATCACGAAAACTATCAAAGTTAGACGAACCAGGCATGCGGAACACTGGTGGAGAAATAGGGACGAACTCATAAGTGGCGTACAACAGTGGACGCCTTCACATAGACGTGCAAAGGTAGGACGACCAGGTAGAACCTAAATACAACAGCTCTGTGCGATATGGGACGTTGCCTTGAAGACTTACTGGGAGCGATGGACGATAGAGAAGGGTGGCGAAAGAGGACCCGGGAGATCTCTGCTAGCGGCACGACGTGATGATGATGATGACAACAAAATAATGCCAACTCCATTCAAACTGTCTCAGAACATCTAGATCCTTTATTATTTTACCTTTATCAGCATCATTTTAAATCAAAGTTTACTAGTTGTATTCACCTATCTAAAGGTACATAATAGAGAGACAAATCTAACCTAAATGGTCATCATTGTTTCAAAGTGGTCATGCTTGAAGATGAGTTACCATACGTATGCATATTTCTCTCTCTCTCTCTCTATATATATATATATATATGTGTGTGTGTGTGTGTGTGTGTGTGTTTGTGTGTGCATCTTTCTCTCTCTATATATATATGCATATGTATATGTTTACATTCATATACATTTGCATGTGTATACTTACACATACATATATATAAATGCATGTGTATATGTATGCATTCATTAAGCATTGAATTTTGAGTTGTTTCTACACATTCTTTTAAAATCTGAGATCATTTGAACGAAAATTGGTCAAGTTATTAGATTATGAAATGATATCGACTTTTCTGAAACAACATGTATATCAGTGAATTTTCACAGATAATATATGTACATAGATTGATATAGATCTATTTGACTTTGATTTGTATAACATTGCATATATATATATCCACTCCTTTATTTTTCTATTACGTCAATTGCTCTCTGCTGATTGTAATATTTAACTTTGCCTAAACTATTGAGATATGTATGCTCTATCATTGATATTGAGCACTATTTATTTATAACGATATCAAATCTTTGAAACTCCCTGTATACATACATAGATGTAGATATAGATATATATGGTTTTGATTTAATTATATTGCATGTGTGTGTGTGTGTGTGTGTGTGTGTGTCCACCTCAGGGCTCCTCAATTTTTCTGTTACGTCAATTGCTCTCGGCTGATTGTAATTGTTTAACTTTATCACATCACATACAGAGAGAAAACAACACGTGGGCCAATGATCACCACATGAAATGTTGGACATAATCATAACTGCTGGCAATTGTGAAAAAAAGAAAAAAGAAAACAAAACTAATTTAAGGTTAAGACGACCGGAAGGGACAAAAATATGGAAGTAAATAAAACGAGGAGGAGAAAAACAAAACGTCCTTCAGTTCTATAAATCATTTTTATTGTTGTTGACACTAGGCTATTTTTGGCCCATTTTCATGTAAAAACAATACTTAAATTGATTCATCAAACATTACAAATCTTATGAATTATAGCCGAAGAAATATTCTATTTTGATGCCAAAGTTCACAGAACCAGATTTCGCATAATGTTAAATTCGCATAATGTTACATTATTCAAATTTATTTTTCGGAAACACACCGTACATCTCAAATGGTATCAATTTTTCTGAAACACCTCGTACTTTTGTCTCTTTTTTTGATGAGACATGTCTTCTTTTTAAATTTTTAACATTTTCATTTATTTATTCATTTTCATTGTTCAACACAGTTTTTTTTTTCTGAGAATTATTATTTTGGGAGGTGGGCGTTGGCAATTTGACGTATTTGAAGTAAAATCTGACAGCAGGACATGAAATTTTTCTTAGGATTTCTTATTACTTAATCTTATAATGGATAAGCACATCTGTCTTACTCTCTGCACTCACCCCCCACACACTCAGAGAAACACACTAACGTACACACACACACACACACGAACGTACACGAACATACCAACTGTATTTCTCAAATTATATCAATTTTTCTGCAACACCCAGTAAATCTCAAATGATGTCAAAATTTTTGGAACACCCGATATAGGTGCAATTGTTTATACGCATGCGCGTTTTTAAAGAGAATTAGAAATGGAATCGATATGAATAAATAGAAGAGAAAAGAAAGAACAATTTCTTTTTTGAAATGGAAGTTGTCGATGAAACATCATAATTTACCCTTCATATCTACTGGAATTTACGTTCAATGGTCGAGATTGGAGTTTGTGAGAAATGAATAAATGTTTAGGTTATTTTGTACCCAAATTATTTTGCCCTAATTAATTATTTACACATTTTATTTAGTTGTTTCTTCAGAGTTTTTGACTACAGCCATAAGATAACAAATATTCTTATCTAATATTAGGAATTATATGATTTCAAGTAATTATTTCTGGTTAATAATAATTTGTTTACATATAGTTATATGGTTTCAAGTAACTAATACTAATCGTTAGTAAACAATTACAGTATTTAGTAACTATTCTTAATACGAACTATTTACAGTTATATAGCATCAAGTATTCCTCTCGAATACTTTTTATATAGATCTATTCGACCCATAGATCAGACCTTAACAGGTACTACCACCATGGGTTGAGTGAACCTGATACAGAAGTATTTGGAAGCGACATTAATCGTAGGCTGAGCGTATAGATACTGAACTATGATCCTAAGTAGAATTACCAAAGTGTAAATAAATAATTGCATCATTTTCACACACACATGTATGTATTTATTCATCTAACCCCTTCCCTGCGAGTAGAATGCGACACAAAGTCAGTTTTTAAGTGGAGTACAGCTTGTTGGAATTCCATGTTTTCCAAGATTGGTTGTCATATCAAGGTTAAAGGATCCAGCCTGTCCTACTAAGCTGAGAGAGAAGATAAGGATTCATGCTTTTCCCAAGATCTTTAGCGTTAAGTGAAAATCAAAGAGCCTTGTCCAGGATTTGAACTCGGGCTACCAAGTTCATTTCCCACCACGAAAACTTATGCTACGAGTTGATGCCTGTATGTATGTTGGTATGAAAGTATGTATGTACGAAGGTAGGCTGAAAAGTTTATACGATGTCGTCATATGTGTTGTTAATGACTCATTAGATCTGTGGGGTCCAAGCATTGCAACGCCGATTAGAAGAAATGTATTGGCTACAAGGGTGACTATGTTGAAAAAGAAACCTCATTTGGTTACTTTTCGTTTTAGTATCTTGTTCAGCCTAAGAATATTTCAGCCGACCTTCGTATGTATGTATGTATGTATAAGCATGTTTCTAGGTTTATCTATCCTTGCATGATTAAAACATTATGAAATGTTTCAAATTTCCTCTTCCCAGGTGCATTTTCTTTGGTCTTCAGATTTCATTCAGCCCACACATTTAGATTTGGGTCTACAAAAAATGATACGGCTAGAAAATTCATTGGCTAGTTTCTCTGCTTTCAATTGTTGACAAGGAAATTTCTGCTTGAATGGAAACACCATAGCAAATAATAATATAAATAGATAGATAGATCGGGAGAGAGAGAGAGAGAGAGAGAGAGAGAGATATCTAATGCTTTGCAGGAATCGATGATTGGGCTAAAGATTTCTCTCCTGGAGGGAGATGGGATTAAGTTTAATTTACAGCCAACCGGATGTCTTTAACTGAAAATAATTGTACATTTCGCTGATGTGGAAGTTATTAAAGAGATAGTGTGGGTGTTTCAAAGAAAAGGTCTGTAGGAACAAAAAAGTGAATAAATAAACGAATAAAAAGACGCTAGCTCTGTACTTCAGACATTTAACAAACTTTGACTTTAAACTACATTATACTCATTACAATTGGCAGTGTTTGTTTATTGATTTCTTTCAATTCTATATAACAATGGCGGGAGGCATTTTTTACTAAGTGGGTGGGAAAGTGTTTGATCTTCAAAAGAATTTTAAAAATGAAAGATGAAAATATCTGGATTAATATTATCATTATCATTTTACTCCTTTGAATGTTTTTCACACCAATGTTTGCTCATGGTTTTTTTCTTGAGTCTCCTCAAGTCTCCAGGATTCTTCTCAGTATTCAAGCCAATCTTAGTAATGCTGTAGTCTGGAAAGTCTCTACTTGTTCTCTGATTTCTAAGACTTCCAGTCTCTTTACCAATCCTTTGGAGATCGTTCCAAGTGCACCAACTACAATTAGTATCACCTTCATGTTCCATAGCTTCTTTAGCTCTGTGGCAAGATCCAGATGTTTATCCCTGTTTTCACTTTCTTTTAATTTTAATCTAGTCTGCTGGGACGGCAAAGTCCACTATTCGGCAGATTCTCTTTTTTGTTGTTGACTATCACTAACCCTGATCGTCTGGCCGAAATCAAATGATCCATTTGTATCAAAATCCCTGAGAGTTTTGTACATATCATTCTCCGAGTTGTGCATTTACCACTTGTTCGCATGGTCAAATTCAAATTTCTCGCACAATTCCCAGTTAATCCTTCCCCACCCAGTTGTATCTAGTCTTATACCCTTTCTGCGCTAATTTGCTGCATTCGCTTAACATATGATTGGTCGTTTGTTTGTTTGTTTGGGTTTTATGGCATATCAACCTTTGAACGTTATTTAATTTCAATGCCAAATCCATTTTTTACAAATAAACAGTTCTATTTCAAACAACTCAGTTTAGTATAAGTACACAGTTTAATTGTCAAAAACATTTCTATTTCAAGCTATTCAGTTTAGTCAAACAGTTCTAATTCAAACAAATCAGTTTAGTATAAGTATAGTTTTTGTTTACACACAGTTAAATGTCAAAACAGTTCTATTTCAGATAATTCAGTTTAGCGTAAGTACAGTTTCAATGTCAAAAACAGTTCTATTTCAAACAATTCAGTTTAGCATAAGTACGCCGTTAACATGTCAAAATAATTCTATTTCGTGCATCTCAGGATAGTTGAAGTACGCTTTTTAAATATCAAAACAGTTCTATTTCAAGTAATTCGTTTAGCATAAGTACGCATTTTAATTCTATTTGACGCATTGATAGGATCCTATCTAGTGCTAGCACTCCGTGCCAGAGTAGACCTGGGAGCGATGGCAATGAAGGGGTGCCCCGCATTCCCCCAAACTTCAGCATTACTGGAACCTCACTATCAGATTGATTAGTATCCTATCTAAGACACTCATTGGGGGCGTCGGTGTATTCTACAGTCCCAGCTGATTGGTCAAATGATCGATCGTTTCATCTCCGTCAACACATAACCTACACAAGCTATTGTGTTGCATCTTGTCTATTTTTGTTTTAAGGAGCTTGTCATTATGACGTTGTTTTGGGTTGCTATTAGAAGAGATTCAGTTTCTCTTATAAGGCTCTTCTTTCTTAGCCATGTCCAAATCTTCCCAAGTGAGATTTCGCTTGTTAACCGCTTGAAACATCCATACAATTGCTTTTCTTTCCATTTTTGTTTTCTGGTTATTGTTGTTCTGTTTATCCTTATATTGCCTGCGTTGTTTCTGGTCGCTGTAATTAGACTTTCCTTGTTCTTTTTCATGTAGTCTTCTTGTCGTCTTATCGATTTATTATTATTATTACTTTTATTTTACTTTTTTGAGAGTTTTGCCATCAGTGCTAGCTGATGTTTTCCACTGGAGTTTGAGTGACAGCAAGTCTACTCAAGTCTCTAGGATTCTTCTTAGCACCTTGGCAGGTCTCATCAATGCTGTAGTTTGGAAAGTCTCCACTTGTCCTCTTATTTCCTAGTCCTCAAGTCCCAGTATCAATCCTTTGGTGGCAATACCGAGTGCGCCAATTACAATTGGTATCACCGTCACTTTCATGTTCCATAGTTTTTCAGTTCTCTAGCAAGGTCTAGGTATTTATCTCTCTTTTTTCTTTCTTTCAGTTTTACCCTGTGATCATCCACTATTCGGCAGGTTCTCTTTTTTTGTTAACTATCTCTTGGTATGGTTGTCTAGTCGAGATTAGATGATCTGTTTGTTTCTCAAAATCCCAGAGAATTTTGTATATCTCATATTCTGGGACGGATTCTGAGTTCTGCATATACCATTTGTTCGTAGTGGAGGTGCCTGTGGTGTAATGTGGCGGTGCCCGTCGTAGGAAATGAACATGGAGACACGAGTTCAAACCCTGGACAAGGCTGATTGCATTTCACATAGCACTAATACTCTTGGGGAAAGTATGAATCTAATTATCCTCTCGCCAGTTATGAGTAAATAGTAGGACAGATATGGTTCTTCAACCTTGGTGAGGCAACTAGTCTAGGAGAAGGAAAACCCTGAATTTAAACTTGTTAAACTCCGCTTAAAAATTGACCTTGTGTCATATCCTGCCCGAGCGGAGGGGTTGGTAAAAAAAGAATATACTATTTGTTCGTATGGTCAAATTTAAACGTCTGGCACAATTCCCAGTGGATCACCTTCCCCACCAAGTTGTGTGTAGTCTGATGCTCTTCTTGCGCTCATTTACTGCATTCGCTCATTATGTGATTGATCGTTTCGTCTCTATCACCGCATAATCTACATCTGCTATTTTGCTGCGTCTTGTATATTCTTGCTTTGACAGAGTTTCTCCTTATGGTGTTATTTTGAGCTGCTACCAAAAGAGATTCAGTTTCTTTTTTAAAGCTTCCCCCTCCTTTTTTTTAGCTATGTTATTTTTGTTTGAGATTTCGTTTGTTCGTCGATTGAAATGTCTATACATTTGTTTTTGTTTTTTCCATTTTTATTTTTTGGTTATCTTTGTTCTGTTGATTCTTGTGTTGTTTCTGGTCGCTGTATTCAGTTTTCCTCGACGCTTTTTTATGTAGTCTTCGAATCGTTGTATCGATGCATTGACGCTATCTTATATGCTGGCAATTCTTCCTCCTTCTTTTCTTGATACATGCAGTCTGTCTACACCATCTCTGGGATGTAATGCCTTATGCATCGTTATAGCTTTCCCTATTCTCTGTTCTATTTGTTGAAGTTCTTCTCTTGTCCACTTTAAGAATGGTCCCGAGTATCTTACGAGGGGGACAACTCAAGTATTTATCTCTTTGATGATGTTTCTGCTATGTGGTTTGATTTTGAGTAGTTTTCTCGTCTTACTGTGGTATTCTTTTTTTAAATTTTTCCTTTCATTTCCGCATATTTGATGGTGTCCTCTTTCAATATTTCCAAGTATTTGTAAGTTTCCTTTTCTCCAAGTGTTCTGATTTTTTCTTGATTTAGTAGTTCTATTCCTTCCATCATTTATCGTTTTCCCCTTCTCATTATTAGCATGTCACATTTCTTTTATGCCAAATGCTATCCTTATATCGTCACTGTATATTCTCACTGACTGTATAAGGATTCCAATTCTTTTTCATTTTTGTCAAATTCCTTTGAGGTTTTCACACAGAGTTAACTGATAATCTTTCATTGGAGTGAGTGATAGCAAATCTCTTCAGATCTCAAGGACTCTTCTTACCATTCTAACCGATTTTAACAATGTTGTGGTCTGGATGGTTTTGATTCTTCCTTTAATTTCCATCTGTTATAATCCTCTTTCCTATCATTTGGGGGAAAGTGAACTAAATACCATCACCCGCATATTCCACAGTTTCTTCTCGTTCTCAGGCAAGGAGCAAGTATTTGTCTAACTTTTCACTTTCTTTTATTTTCACTCTGTGGTCAACCGGAACGGCAAGATCCATTAAATCAAACCTTCTCTTTTTTTGTCAATTAACACTAAGTCTGGTGTTCTGGTCGGGATTAGGTGATCCGTTTGTATCTAGAAGTCCTGGAGAATTATATGTCTCATTTTTGGGAGCAGATTCAGGTTTGTGCATTTGGGAGTATGGTGAAAATTCAATCTTTTGCTCAATTCCAAGCGGATCTACTTTCCTACCCAGAAGCTTTCTCGTTTTTCTGAGATACTCTTATTATTGTTTCCTTTATCTCCGCTTATCGGATGATGTCCGCTTCCAATATTCTCAAGTACTTGTAGTTTACCGTCTTTTCAAGCGTTCTGATTCTTTCTTAATTTTCTAGTGCTATTCCTTCTGCTGATTCTCTTTTCCACACTTTTTATTATCAGCAGGGAACATTTTTAATACTAAATTCAGTTGGCATCGTGGCTATATATTCTTACTCTTTCTGTCTGAGTCTTCGGTTATTTTTCATTTTTTTACAAATTATATCATCCATATACATAAGGTGATTAATCTTTTCTTATGATTTGGAAAATTTGTAGCCCCCTGTACATTTCCTATGAACATGGTTGAATGGCATCATTGTTATAACGAATAACAGTGGTGAAAGTGAGTCTCCCTGGAAGATAGCTCTTTTTATTTTTACTCTCGCTTGGGTTTGACCTCTCGCTATCAATGAAACCCTCTAGTTTTCCGTGATGAAGTTTTGATTTTGTCGGATATTTTGTACATTATTAAAAACTATTATCCACGTTTGTGGGGCCATATCATAAGCCTTCTTGTTGTCATTTTCCGTCCTGTTTTAGCTTCTTTGAAAATGTACTGGTCTATATATCATTGTTTTTTCTGCGGCATCCTTTTTGTTCTTCCGGAAATAGCATGAAAAGCGAGGAATAGATTTCGTCTCTTATCTGTTCGGTCAGGATTTTCCACATCATAGTTAAACACGTTATCGGTCTATAGTTGCTGGGGATGGTCCTTTTTTGATCAGGATAGTTCTTCATTTCATTATCCCTTTTGAGTATGCTTGCTTCTTGTAGGCATTTACTCAGTCACAGACCCAGTCTATCATAGATAAACGCAAATTTTTAAAACCAGAATCCATGGATGCATTCATGGCATGGCACTTTCTAATTTTATATTTTCTTGAGTGCAGGTATATGTTCGTCTCGGGACCTTATTTGAGTTCTGATTCTTTTTTCACTTTATTTATCCATTCAGCATTTCCGTTACGTTATTTCCGTTTCCATATTTTACTCCAAAATTCTTTTGTTTATTCTGCCTCCAGTTACTGATATTTATCTTTGTTCACTCTCCACCGACTTGTTGGTAGAATTTTCTTTCGTTATTTTAGAATGTCCTGATTTATTTGTTTTGTCTGATCCTGTCCTAGTATCTTTTAAGATCCCTTTCTTTCGCTAATATCTTTAGTTTTATTTCTTCCAGGAGCGATGTTAGACATGTCTGCGGTTGTCTTTTTAGGGACTTGTCTTTCCGTTAGATTTCTGTATGTTTCATCTTCTTTAATAGTTTCGCTTGTAATCGCAGTTTCTTTATTTGTCCTTCTATTCTCATTTCCCATCCAGGTTTTGTATTTCTGTTCGGATTCCTTTGGGGGACATCTATTTTATCTCTGACTAGTTTTGCTCCTGCATAGAATAACTCGTTCAGCTCGGTGATGTCCGTTGGAATATTTTATGATACTTTATTTACTTTTTCCGTCTCTACTCGGACTTTTTTCCAGTCTGGATTCCTTGGACATAGTAATGTAGTCTTCTGTTCACTTGTGATTCAAAGAAAAGTCAATTCAACGTTTGTCCTGTCTTGTGTTAATTTTTATGATTTAGTACTTGGTTCAGTGGTTATTTGGTTTTCAATATTTTGTGTTCCAATTCGTTTAGGGAGCTCCCATTGAGCGTGTTCTTCAAAATTTACTTGTCCACAACTAGTATCTCAGGGTCAGAATAGCCAGCCTTTCCTTAAAATCAACCTAGTTTGGTCAGCAAGTCTTTGACTTGTATCAAATTTAGCGGATTCTGTCCAGATCTCCACCATTCGTTTCCTATTTGCAGAGGATTATTTTTAGAATTACAGTGGGTAACTTTTTGTTGTCTTCTCTTGTCAACTTTTTCCTTTGATGTCTCTGAGATATACAATTGCTTTGGTCTTTGTGTACCTGAAATAAGAACAACTAACGTGGGGAATCATGATACCTGTTGTCTGTTTCCCACGGTGATTTGTATTTGTCATTTTTCATGGGTAATATAATGCAGCTATACCAAACCCAGGGGTTGATTAAAAAATCTGTGCTTCTGCCTTAGTACTCTTTTAGCATAAAGAAAAATTAAGCAGGCTTCAAAACAAAACTAAACAAAGAAACAAAGAATTTACATTTGTAAAAATTAAAAATACTAAGTTTTAACGGTCACTTTTTGTCTGAGTTTTAGGATTTACAAATTCTTTAAGTGAATTAATAAATTTCAAGTGAGTTTTCTTATGGCTGATACTGATGTTTAGAAACTTGCTCAATCGATATTTTTGTAGATTAAATAATACCATACCTTCACTGGACTTCTGAATCTATGATTTTCCATTTTTTAGAAGAATTTTGTTCATACATACCTATGGATCCCCCTTTGTTAGAAACTTTTGCAAAAATAATTCCAGTCACGTGACCCAGGGGAAGAGAGAGAAAAAGGAACAGAACTCTGGTTGTAGAATTACCGCCATTTTTTTTTCAACCTTCATTTCCCTTTGGTTGCTTATGTTTATTTACTGCGTTTCTATTTATTAAATTTCTTGGTTGTTATTATTATTATTATTATTATTATTTGTTTGTTTGTTATGCCTTCTTGGGCATCATCACTTTTTATTATATTCCCACATCAACTTAAAAAAAATCTTTGCCCAGAACATATGCCTTATTAATACAATATCTACATACTGATCAAATTCTGTTAATTTATCTGATAGTTCCTTTAAATGCCGTCATGAATTCTTATTTTGAGCATTATTTCTGAAATTATTTAATTTAATCTTAATTTCTTCATGCTATTGCTGATTTTGATCTGGTTCGGCAACTTATTCCCCAAAATATTACTTTATGAGTAAAAGCAACCAAAAAAAAAAAAAAAAAAAAAAAAAAAAACTGATTTGTAGACTTAATTTTTGAAATCTACCTTGACAGTAAATTTCTAGCTTGAGGAGAAAAATTGAAAAATGTCTATGATAATTAAAAATTCCATTGATTATTTTGAAAGTTTCAGTTATTTCATTTCTCATTCTTCTTTCTAGTAGAGTAGTTCATCCTAGTTTCTCTGATCTCTTTAATTGCATCCTTTCACTCGTTTCATTACTTTTGTCATGCTTCTTCGCAAGCCCTCCAATTTCGATATTACATTCCAGTTTCTTGTCGGCTGGAGTATAAAATACACCGACTGCACCTCTGCAGAGGGATATGACCTCCCCACTCCAACGAGGTCATCTGTTGTCCATCGGTGGCGACCCATAATGCTCAAAGTCGGGAGGCTGGTGGCTAGCTGTCCGTGACCTGACATCAGAAGTGGTCACGTGACCGACAACGCCCCACTTTGGCTCTTACTAGGCAAGATGGGCTGTCGGAGATGGCCGATCCGATCAATCGGTTGGTTTTGTCATACCTTAGCCCCTATATGATTGTACTGACTAAGCTGTTCAAATTGTTCTCTTGTGGCTAACAAATACCCAACCCTATTTTACCTGAAAGGTGCTAGAAGTCGGCGGCTGAGAGTCAGCTGTGCTGAGATAGTGATACTTGAAACCATTTAAACGGTGTACCAACTATCGATCAATATCAGGTAGAATTATAAGTATTAGATAGCAATAATGAAACCATTTAACTGTGTGCAAACAAATGGTTGATACTAAATAGAATTATTAGTGTTAGATAGCAATAATGAAACCATTTAACTGTGTGTAAACAAATGGTTGATACTAAATAGAATTATTAGTGTTAGATAGCAATAATGAAACCATTTAACTGTGTGTAAACAAATGGTTGATACTAAATAGAATTATTAGTGTTAGATAGCAATACTCGAAATCATTTTACTGTGTACAAACAAATGAGGTCTAGCGCGTTAAAAATAAGAACAATTTCGCTTACGAATTATATATATATATATATATATATATATATATATATATATATATATATATGTGTGTGTGTGTGTGTATGTGTTTGTGTGTGTGTGTGTTGAGAGGATTTAATATTAAATAACACATGAGGGTTGATATTCAATCAAACCAAACAACAAAACCAAACCAACCAACCAACCAACCAACCAGCCGATTTATCTGTCTAGATACTGGAGCCAAGGCCTGAGTACAATATTCTATATAATGTCTATTACATTAATAAAAATGAAATAAAACGCTTTAAATTTTATATTTTTCGCGACATCATAAATCGATTTTCAGTCCTGTTAACAATCAAAGATTTTCTTGGGAAAAAATCTTAAAATATTTCTTGATACCGACTAAACGTGAAATCAAATTAGAAAGATGAATGGGATAAAAAATATTGTGATACACTTATAATAATCAACTATAGCTACGAGAAACCACTCATAATACAAACATTTTACACTTATATGCCATCAAATATTTCAATGGAATTCGAAAAATTTACGCATGGTTTCAAGTATTTCTAATGCTAATATCTATATGATTTCAAGTAATTATTTTTATCAGATGATTATTATTTTTTTGCACTCGGTTACAATTATTCAAGTAATTAATAATAATTGTTAGTAAACAAATATAGTTTCAAGTAACTCTTCTAAATACAAATATCAAGAATTCAAGCATCAAGTATTCCTATCGAATACTTTTTGAATAGATCTATTGGATCCATAGATTAGACCCTAACATGTACTACTACTTCGGGTTTGGGTGGACCTTGGACAGAAGTATTTGGGAGCGACTCTAATCGTGGACTGAGCGCACAGGTACTGCACTAAGTCGAATTGCATTTATTTATTCATTCATTCCCCCAACTCCTCCACTACGTAGACGATGCAACACAAGGTCTGCAGCTAGTCTTGATTCAGAGTCTTCTTTTTCCTAGTGTGTAGCAACGGTTTACTTAGCAAATTAGCATTTAAAATCCTTGCATTTTACCTAGGCTCGAACACGAACCACTTGGATGGGTAAAAAAAAATGATTGATTATGTCTGCACATGGAAGTAGGCAACATGAATATTTTCATGTGCTATTTTTTATTTTCGCGATATATGTATATATATATATATGTGTGTGTGGGTGGGTGTGTGCGCGCGTGCGCGCGTGCGCGTGTGTGGGTGTGTATGTGAACATCATTGGTTGCTTGAAACTGTTTCTTGTATCAGTTCTGATTTTAAGGTAGTTGGGAACGCTATATCCAGAATACTGACGCCACATAACCTTTCTTATATCCATGTGGCTTTGTGCCAGATTAAGCTATGGATTGAATACTAATAATGCTTATAGTTATATGTGTATGTATTGTTTTGGAGATTGCATTTATATGATTATAGTACGTACAAATCTAATTATGTGTGCAGTGGAGATAAGATATATTTGGATTTTCAAAATATTTATTTTATATGTACATATTCCTCCCTATGCCACGACTAGGATGCAACACAAGTTCATTTTTTTTAAATGGAATACAGCTAATTTGAATTTAGAGTTTTCCTTCTTTGGCCTAATGAGTAGAGTGTTCGCCAATGGTTTGGGAGACCGGGGTTCAATCCCAGGTCAAGTCATACCAAAAACTAAAAAAATGGTACTTGATGCCGCCTTGCTTAATACTCAGCATTATACGGTACGGATCAAGGGTAAAGTGGAGCAATCCAGGGAATGGAGTAGCACTTTTCTTTACATCGTGGTGTAGTAGCAATTGAAAAGGGAGACTTCAGGTTACCCTCGACTGCGGTCGCCAATTTACATAGATCGTTTGCCTTACCAAAGCAAAAGAGGCTATTCTACCCCACTATTTGCCTATAGCTAAGGAAATATGGGATGGATTCATGGCTTTATTAAAGGGATTAGTAGGTCGTGAAAAGCAAACGACCTTATGTAGAAGTAGAAAATCCTATTTCTTTAAATTTTCACTTGAATATTTTGATATAAAATTAGCAAATGCTCAGAAAAATACATAAACAGTTGCTTAGCCCTTTGTTTTCCTTGTCGATAGTGACTAGAATACGCCGACTGAATCCTCTACAGAAGGAAACTCTCTTTTCCTCCCAAAAAGTGTGTCCTAGATATAACACTAAATTGCATCTACTGGGGAGGCTACGGTTTTGGAGTTTCCCTTCCCATTACTCTTAAATACACTCTGATACAATAGTAGTACCTATCAGAGCACCATCAATGAGTCAAATAGATTTGTTTGAGATAATGAAGTGTTTACCTGTTTAAAATGATAATGAAGATACATTTTGTACTGCACATAATTGGTGGCCCTAATTGTTGACTTAACTTCGCTATCAAATAACCTAACAAGAGTTGACATGCCATAAAACCAACCAACCAACCAACCAACCATAGCTCTAATTTGCAATTACTACTGAGAGGCCTTTTTTTGGTAACTGTTCAATGTCCTTGGCAACATTCTTTTGAAATCTTAGCTCACTCTTTATTGAAAAAGACCTTCAAACCGTTAATATTTCTCGGGTAGCTCTGATGAATGCGATCTTTCAAGCTTCATCATAAATTTTTAATTGGATTTAAATTGGGAGATTGGCTAGGTCACTAAAACAATTCGACATTTCTTAGAACAAACTATTCACGAATCACGCCTTGTCGACAGGGCTTAAGATACTCTGACTCCATATCAGGGTTAAGAGCTCCTCTGAAAAAGAGGTGTCTTGGTATGACACAACTGCATTCGGTGGTGAGACTCCAGTACTGGATATCTGCAGAGTGTTGAATATCCTTTCATTGCCCTTACTACCAGGTCCACTCTGACCCGTAGTCGTACTACTTGTTAGGGTCCCATCAATGGGTCAAATAGTTGTATTCAATTGGACCGTGTGCAAAAAATACCTCTTAAGAAACAGTTACATAAAAAATGTAGATATGAACATACAATGAATGCGATTCCCTAACCTATGAGCATGAAAAACGGGTGGACATGCCGTTAAAATCAATCATTCATATTCCCAAGTTGCGTCTACTGTTTGCTTCGGGTCTTAATCACGTTGCAAGCTCCAAATGTTCCACCTAAAAGTATTCAGCTTCAAATGCTTAGTTATTTGATGGTTGGTTGGTTGGTTCGATCTTGTTGCATTACTGGATGATTAAATATTTTCGAAAATCATTAAGTTTCAAGCAATTTTAAATAATTTAAACTTCTAGTAACAATTTTTAATATTAACAATTTATACACAATTATATAATTTCAAGCTACTATTCTTATCAAATAATAATTTGCTTGCACGTAGATATATGGTTTCAAGTATTTCTATCTAATACTAACAATTTCAAAAACCAGTTTGACTGATACGTAGGTTTCAGTTTCTTTGTTTAATGGTATATCAACCTCTATAGGTTATTTAATGCCAAAGCCATCCTTGTAGAACAGTAGTGTTACTATTTAACCCATAGCTGGGAGGATAAAGGAGTCATACCTTTCCCAAAGGCATTAGCGCAAAAGTTGAATGTAAAAACGTGATTAGAGTTTGAACTCATCATGATGTTGCAGTCTAGCCACTGCACCCCAGGAATTCCCCTTCGCTGGAACCTAAACAAGTACTGTTGCATGGCCATATGCAAATTCATGCAGAATGAATCACAACGACACAATGATAAAGACGCATGCAATGACAAAGACGCAGGAAGACTTCTTTATAAAAATATTTACCTCTCACTTTATTGCAAGGCTTCGAAAGGGTTGTTCAAGGTTTGCGTGTGAGAGGGAGCTGGAGATCGAACATAACTGCAATATTTTGACCCTCAAACTTATGGCCGTCAACGTTGTGTCTTTCTCGTTCTTGTGATGCTCAACCGGAAGCCCAGGGCCCACTCTGCTGGGTGATGGCTTTCTTTATTGCATCTTATCAGCATCTTCTCTGGACCCCAACTCATCAGGGACCAAATGGCCCCTTCGGCCTGATGTGGCTTTCCTTACCACATCTCGTCTATCTCCGTCCGATCTCCAACTCTATTGCCAGCAACTCTACTGGCCGTCGAACTCAACTCCGTTATATAATCGTTCGACGCCCACTCGATCTTTGAAATCGAATGTTTAATCGTCATCAAGCGGAAATAACTGTCATGCAGTTCAGAGGTCACTCTCTTCCGGTGCATCACTCTGTAGTGGCACAGTGGGACCTTCACCTTGTCCCATATTATCAGCCTTAATCCGCCCACGCGATCTCTTTCGATTACTGGCCATTGGAATGTGTCACTTCCTTCCGGTGCATCACCTTGGAATAGCATTTTTGGGCCGGGTCGCAGGTCAAAATACTACAGTACCACCACTTTCAATCAGAGTGAACCTAAGAGTAATCACAATGAAGAGGTGACTGAAAACTCACCAGATTTCCAGAACTCTAGCCTCAACATTTAATGGAGTTTAATATCATACCCGGGTAATTGGCTATTTCACTCACAGGAAGTGCTTCTGTGCACTTGAAAAAGAAACCGTATTTCCATTTCTGTAAATTACTGTGGGGTTGGCGCTTCTAGTTACTGCCATCTTTTCTTCATATATAACGAGCTGAGTGGTCATCAGAAAGTTCAATTAACTTTTAAAAAAATTTACCCACGAGTCTCTCTTGTGTTGTGGCTAATGTGCTTGACTGCGACATTGCAGTAAGCTCGTTCGAGCACAATTGCCAAAA
This sequence comes from Sepioteuthis lessoniana, assembly GCA_963585895.1. Taxonomy (NCBI): domain Eukaryota; kingdom Metazoa; phylum Mollusca; class Cephalopoda; order Myopsida; family Loliginidae; genus Sepioteuthis; species Sepioteuthis lessoniana. Next base: position 59,943,375 of record OY757910.1, on the reverse strand, counting down.
CCTTTATAGATAATTAATTGATTTTTACGACGTGTTAACCCATCTAAGGTTATTTCATACCTAGAGGTTTGGGAATTTCATTCATTAAATGGATTTAAATTTAAGTTCATATTTACATTTTTTGTATAGTTGTTTCATAAGAGGTAGTTTTTGTTCACGCTTCTATTGAATACGAATAGTTTAAACAGTTCCTTTATTTGTTTTCAGCTATAACAAAGTAAATATTTCTAGCAGTATGGAAAATATAAGTAAATAATGATGTTTATCATGTTTCACTTAAAACTTCTTTAATCAATTTCGGCACTCAATGTATAGGTTGTACATTAATAATCAGAGATGTGAGGTGTTCTTTCTTTTTGTTTTTTAGTCACTCGTAGTTTTATTAGAGGATTAAAGTCAAATAAACTGTTCTTTGCGCGACCTGGATACCAATTCTTTTCAGGATATTTATTTATGTCGGATTGATACTATAAAAATTGTTGATTGACAGATCGATTTTAACGCCATGTTAACAAATATGGGCAATTTTTTGAGAATCACATTCATTGTACTTACGACATTTTTATAGTTATTTATTAGGAGTATTTTTTCTACACATTCTTGTTGAATACAAATAATTTTTAAACAGATTTATTTAAGCCATAGAAAGGACCCTAAAAAGTACTACAACTTTGGGTATGAGTGGATATGGGAGTAATGGCAATGAAAGGACACTCCATACTCTGCAGATCTCTAGAACTGGAGTCTCACCATGCAGTTTAGTGTCATACTCAGGACACCCTTTTTTTGGGCGGGGGTCATACCCCTCTGCATGAGATACAGTCAGCGTATTTTAAGCCCTGTTGACAACGCGCGCACACACACAGACACTCATACAAACACACACATACACACTCACAAACAACTTTTTGCTACTCAAACCATGGGTAGGCACTCGAAAATCCGGGATGATGACATCATCTTTCCATTCTTGGGATTCATGTTAGTGTCTCTTCACGGGGAATGCTTTCTAAGTAACCTACCCCCCACAAAATGTCACGTAATCATCACGTGCATTCGAGACACGTGACTACACGTGTGTACAGTTTTCATTTAACCTCGAGTGTAACAGAATATGGGAGACGTGCCCCCTGACGAGACTGGGATAATTTTCTTTGGTCAAACCACATTTGTTGAATATATTACGGTGTCCATGTAATTCCTGCGACCCAGAATTTCCGCTGAGGACGAATAAGATATTCAATAGTGAAGACAATGGTCAGTAGAAAGGATTTAGGAAGGAACTATCGTGTTAAAACGTTATATACGAGTTAATGCTGAAAAGTTATCGGCCTAACTAAGGAAAAACTTCTTTAAGGATTTTTTTTGAAGAGTTTAAGAATCCGAATAAATGATGTGACAAATAAATTTAACTTCAAGAAAAATATGTGGAATAGCATGCACATTTTATTGCTGTGATTCATCCCTTCATTGGTTAGACCAAAGATTTTTCAGCAAATTAATTGTATATTTTTGTCTTTTTCTCCAAGATTTCTTTTTAAAACTTTAACAAACAAATTTGGTCAAAACATTTTAGCATCTCAAATTATTCCACTCATACTTTCCATTTTTTCTTCTTCACATTTTCATCTTCTAATTTTCCTTTTCTTTTTCTTTTTCTTACTCTCTTTTATACAATTCACATTCCTCCATCTTCACCTTTCTTATTTCTCGTTTTCTTTCTTATATTGATCTCTTCGTCTTTTTTTTCTTTTCCACTTTGGATTTTCTGTCTGCTTTTCTTAATCGTTTTGTGTTTTACTTTTGTATCTGTTTTATTTACCTGTTTTGTATTCATTGTTTTCGATAAAAGTCAAGCGTGAAAATTCTTTCGGAAATCTGCATTAATAGTCAATTGTTGATGTGCATGTTAATTGTGTAGTTCTGTCACTTGTCCTTCGTCAACAGGCTGTCCGATCTCCGGCCATGATAGGCAAATCATTGAGTAAAGTGACCGACGGAAAATTGCAAATATACATTGATTAATATCAAATGAATTTCTCACTTTTCCCGGTATATTTATTTTGATTTGTTTTTGAAAACTCAGAATTCCGACACCTACGACGATGATAGTGTAACTTGCCATGATGAAATAGCAAAACCAATGATTGGATTCTCTAAGACATTATATTTAACCTCATTCTGGCAACTCCTGTAACAACATTAATGCGAAGTTGTACTTGAACAACATTGGTGTCACGTAGGAGAGTAAACAGGCAACTGGCAGATAACCATAAAAACTAGCCAAGACCGTCCCTGGAATCCAATCCCATGTACATAGTTTCATGAGACTGACAAAAATGGACATATCCCTTACCCTGGTTTAGTCATGAGGGTGTGACTCATTTAGCCTGTCTAGAGCCGGAATAACTTGGAAGAAAAAATCTCTCTCCAGTTCTGGTTTGAATATAGAATTTCCTTCTACACCGGCTGCTATGTCAAAGTTAGAGAACCCAGTCTGTCCTAATATTTACCCATCGCTGCAAGGAAAATAATTGGATTTATACGTTTCTCAGCGGTATTAGCGCTATGTGAAATGCAAGCATCTCTACATATGAAACTGATCGATGAAATAAAAAGCAAAGATTAGTAAATAACAATTTGCTAAACGGAGCAAAGGACAAAGAAGTAAACTATTTATATAAACAGTAAATGATCAATTAAATTGTTAGAACCCATTTGATGACAGAATATTTGTTTAACACAATATCAACTCCCTATGGATTATTTAATGCCGAAATTTGATGAATTCGTAAATATTTGATTATAATCATAACTATATAGGGTGTTTCAAAATATTTGGTATCATTTAAGATAGGTTGTTTCAGAAAAATTGATCTCATTTCGTAATCGAAGAACTTTACCAATTCTTGTTCAAACGGTTTCAAATTTTGACAGCCTGTGTAGAAACAACTCAAAATTCTACGTTTAATGTTTAAACTTCTTGTGTTTTCCTGGGAATGGCATTTATATACTTGAAAAGAAAAAAGTAATGTCAATGAAGGAGTACTCCACATTCCCCAAAGTTCTAAGAAGGGAGACTCACCATCAGATTCAGTTTAGTGTTATACACAGGAGATCCGTGGAAGGGGTCTTTGCCCTCTGCAGAAATGAAGTCGGCGTATTCTACCACTTCTGTCGTCAGGGCGGACTGGCACTTGAGTACTCTATGATATATAATTTTTCTTCAAGGCACAACATGCAACCTTTTTTTACCAGCCTTATAAACTATAGTTTTCAATTACGTGCCATTTAACGATTAGTGAAATTTTCTTATCTTTAATCTTCAATTCATGGCTCACCAGCGTCGTATTATTGTGACATTTTGTCGTTTTATGGTTCTGGAACCTTTTCTACTATTTCACTTCCGAGGCTCCGATGTAGACCTTTCCCCTCTGTTCCCAACCTCAAATGGTTCTGAGCGTTCTCATCTAAAGCTGACTGATGTCTTCATTTCTGAATACAAAGTGATCAGTGCATTCTAGTTTCCATAGGATGTTTCATAGCACTTCCCTGTCCACAGTGTCGAAGACTTTTGTGAAATCGAGAAATATGTAGAGGATCATATTCTGTTCAATGCATTCCTCCGATAATTTTCGCAAGAAGAGCATGTCCGTGCTTCCTAGGTTTGTGTGGAACCTAGATTGTGCCTCTGTTTAGCAACATACAAGCGAACATTTTCTTTGGCACGGAGAGAAGCGAGATCTCACGATAGTCGCCACAATCTCGTCTGTTTCAATTTCTGAAATGATGACTAGTTGGGCATAATTCCAGTCTGTAAGGACTTCCTATTTTTCTCGAGCGTCTATTATGATGGTATAGAGTACAAAGATAAACTTCTTATCTCCTCTTTTATTCCTTTCCGGATGCAGTCTGTCTGCGCCAAGAGACTTTCTGTCGCGAAGTATTGAGAGATAACCTTGGTCACTTCATCTAGGTCTGGGCATTTACATATCCAGTGTTGGGTTGGCCTTCGTTCAATGTTGTCAACTGCATGTTGTTTTACGGTTGATGGTCAATTGAACAGTGTACAAAGGGGTCCTTCCAGCTGGCAACAAGTTCATGCTTCTCTGTGATTATTTTTTTGTTGTCGAAGGCTAACATTTGTTTTTTTTGCGGGGGTTCACTCTTGGCCCACACACAGCTCTTATTTGGTGTCATTAAAGTCTGAAAGTGTCTGGAGTTTAGTCACTTTTGTCAGCCACCATTCATTTTTGAGTTCTCTGCATGTACGTCGGGGAAGTTGACAGTATATTCTATATCCCAACTGAGCAGAGTTGTCGTTCTTGCTGAACATGAAATTCCTTGCAAGGTTCCTGTTGTTAATTTGCTCTTCCAGCTCCGTGCTGTTTCTGTTGATCCAGTTTTCGCGTTTCTTTACTGCAGTACCACGTTTCTTTTTGGATACCTTCTACCTGATTGATTTGAAGGCGTTCCACTTTCTTCTACGCTACCGGCTGGAATTTCTGCTAGCCTGTCATTTAGCAAGGCCTGCAGGTTATCCCTGACTGTTGATCTTGATCGTGTTGGTTGTGAGCTTCCTGGGTGGCATTTTGTCTTTCCTCATTCTCTGTCTCACTCAAAGTTTGGTCGTCAACTATATCATAGCATAATCAGTACTGCAGTTGGCCCAACTGATCACTCTTGTCTTCAGAAACTCAGGCAGATTACTGTCGCGTGATAATGTAGTCGATGAGGTGCCAGTGTTTGGATCTTAGGTGCATTCAGGAGTTTTGGTAAATTTACCTGTGTTTGAACTAGATGTTGTTAATGACCAGTTGATATTCTGTGTAGATATATAGTTGCAGATTACCATTTGTGTTAGTATTCTCCCTTCAAAACTTATCAAGAACTTGCGAACTGGTTGGTCGAACTGGTTGTAGAAACTGCTTATTTTTTCTACTGTCGACTAATGGAAATATCGGCGTGATACGTCTGTTTGGGATCCTCAGAAGACCTTTCCTAATAGCAGCAAAAACCACACCAAATTCACTTCTATCTGTTCAAGTTTTCCCACTCTCGTAAAAGGTATAGCCCGACTCCTCTCTGATGCTACTATGTTGAGCGAATTTGACCTCACGCAAAACCGCAGTGTCAATGTATTTAGTGTATTTTTGGAGTTCTTTAGAAATTATAACACACTTCTTTTCGTGTTGGGTTTATCCAGCATAGCTCTCATATTCGATGTTGCTAGATTGAAGTTGTGTGCTTGTTTGACATTTTTATTCCGGGTGACGTCCTGCTAGTATGGGTATTTTTCTTTGTTGGAGTAAATGTTTTGCAGAGAAACATGCGAGGGTTTTTTTAGGATGCACAAAGGTTTGTCAGTTCCCTATGAGCCCACCTCCTCTTTTGAAAAGATTCTGAACTGGCAAGAATGGCCGAAGACGAGATCACCATTTCAGTGCCTGGTCGGAAGCACATGAAGGCGCATACATCCGCCCTCACAAGTTGTCACACGTCTGACTTTTGTCAGGGGTTTTTCCTCTCTTAATATTTCTATTTGACTCATAAATAGGACCCTAACAGATACTAACACTCCGAGTAAGAGTGGACCTGAGAGTAATGGTAATGACAAAGTACTCCACATTTCTCATAGCTCCAGACTGGAGCCTCACCATCAGATGCAGTTTAATATAAAACACAGGACTGATATATATATATATATATATATTTATGAAAGCGTTCGTAATATGATGGTTACCATCGTAGGAAATGAACATGGTGACCCAAGTTTAAATTCTGGATGAAGCTGCTCGCATTTTACATAACGCTAAAACCCATGGGAAAGGTAAGAATCCAATTATTCTTTCTCCGGCTATATATAAATAGTAGGGCAGACTAGGCTTTTTAATCGAGGAGAAGGAAAATTCGAATTCAAACTTGTTAAACTGCGCGTAAAAAAAGACTTTTATGTCGTGTCCCGCTCGTGTATGTATATGTATATTTATGTGTGCGTGTGTATGTGAGAAATGATATCTATATATAATGACTGTTGACATGGATTTTGGGTTCGTTCCTGGTGACCCCGTATACTGTCACGTTGTGATTAGTAAACGGGGGGATGGCACTGCTTCGGGGTAGGCTGGTTGAGCAGGTGTGTATTAAGAAGGAGACCACGTGAGATGAGAACCACGCGGTCAGATTTAGAGTCCAGTCAGAATCGAGGGTCGAGGCAGGGATACACAGCCGATCAGAGGCGTCAGGTCGTCTCTGACGACACGGATTGCAAGGGGTGCAAGCGTTGGCACCCCTTGGCTCCAGGAAGAAGATATGGGACAAGAAGAAGTCCCCTTTCTGAGTATATGTCACTCCATCTATCTCTCAAACTTACAACAAACTGTGTACCTCTTTCGAGAATAAAATGAGAGAGATATATTTTTATAAAGAAGTGTGTTTCGTTTCGTTAATTGAAGTTCGTTCATTATCTTTGATTATGTTTTTGTTTGGGTCAATGAGAAGTATACAACATATATATATATATATATATATATATATATATGTGTGTGTGTGTGTGTGTGTGTGTGTGTATGAAATTGTAAAAAAGAAGAACAAAACAAAAACAGCTATACTGCTAACAAACAGCTCTACTACTAACAAACTCTTCATCAGATGCTGATTCTGGTGTCTGTTTTGAGCCGAAATGATCATTTTATATAAAGCATCCTGTGTCAGAACTACTTGGACTCTAACAAAACACTTGGAAAAAAAGCTAGATGGGAAGTACTCAAGAATGCTGCGTACTGTTTTGTATGAATCCTAGAAGCAGTAACCCACAAAACAGCAAATGTGCGGCCATTCATCTCTCATCTCACAAACCATCCGAATTAGATGAGCAAGACATTTTAGGTGCCGCTTGAGAAGTAAAGACGAGCTTATAAGTGGCGTTCTCTAATGGACTCATACGCATGGACACACCAGTACTGGCTGGATGATGATGAAGAGAGAGAGAGAGAGAGAGAGAGAGAGAGAGAGAGAGAGAGAGAGAGAGAGGGTATGTGTGTCAGGAATCCGTGCTGTCAGCACATCTTGAAGATGATGAATATGTAGGGTACTAATGTTAATGAATGAAAAGACTATATTAACAATTGTGCTACAAAAATAAAGAAATTTATTTCTTTGTTGGGAGCTGAAATGTAGAAGGGTATACAGCGATTCGTGTATCAAGTCACGACCATAAATGCAAGTTCTGGTTCCAGCGTGGATAAAGATCTTGAAATTGTAACATGACACCGTTGTTTGAAGATCAAGCGAACACGGCACTGCCGAGAAAACAGTTTGTACGTATCACTCCGGATTGGCGTGAGTAACTGATCGGTGTTGTCTGGAATATTGTGTGTTTTTATAGCATCAAGGTGGATCCCGTGCGCACACGTTGACTTTCGAAAATTCTTTGGGCGCGTATATTAGAGACCTCCAATTGGTCCTAAAAAACATTTTCAATTGTTTATTTTTTAAACATCTGCGTGGGTGTTAGTAAGAGATCTTTGCGACAATTTTGATCCGTTTTTTCCTGAAAATTCTTTTGACGAGGAAATTGCATCATTTCCTATAAATATATCATTTGTACACATTTTCATGTTTCCAAGTATTTTTATCCAATGCTAAAAACCAAAGGTTGATATGCCATTAAACAAAGAAACCAATGCTAAAAATTTTCAATTTTTATATGCTTTTAAGGAACAATTCTTATTTAATGAAAATTATGTGGACAATTATTTACCCTCAATTAACCATTCCAGTTAAATTGCTGTACCAATGTTTTAAAAGACAATGTATTGATAAAAATTTACGTTCATCAGCTCTGTGCGGTCACTGGCTACAATCTAGAGGGCTTACCAAGAGCGATGACCGATAAGGACGAATAGAGAGAGAGAGAGAGAGAGAGAGAGAGAGAGAGAGAGAGAGAGAGAGAGAGAATCAAAGGAATCTCTGCTGTCGGCAAGCCTTGGTGATTATGAGGATAATGATATTTACAAGAGTCATTGAGTAAGATGAATATTGCCTAAGGAGTTGGCAGTAGGAAGCACTGATTACTGTCGCACCATTTTCAAGCAAATAAATACTAATGAGTCCTTTCATATCTTAGAAGACTATCAGCTAGACCTTTACTGACTGCGGCGCACAGAAGTTTTTTCTTACCGGAAAGTCAGTGTAATTCCACTCCTTGGACTGTTCTTTCCTCTGAGACTCGTAGTAGCAAACCCATGTTTATGTAATTACCAACCCCTCTGCACAAGCGGGATGCGACTCAAGATCATTTTTAAACGGAGTTTGATAGGTTTGAATTCAGAGCTTTCTTTCTCCTAGAAAGGTTGCCATACCAAGGTTAAATAGCCTAGTATATCCAACTATTTGTCGATAACTGGAGGGAGAATAATTGGACTCACACCTTTACAAAAAGTATTATGCGAAATGCAAAATGCTTCATCCAGGATTTGAACTCAGATCGCCACGACGATAATCATTATGCTACGAGCACTTCCATATTTGTTGTCTAAAATATGCTTCTCCTTACACATTACAAATTCTTCTGTAAACTTTTCATGGTTTGCGCTTCTCAACCACCAAAAATAAAATGCCAGACCAAAACTGAAAACTCTGATTTGGCACCTCAAAACAAATATTTTTTAAAAATCAAAATAAGTTTATAAATCAATTCCGAATAATGCATTGATGGAAAAAAATTGCGAAAAAAATCTTATTTGCTTTTTTCGAAAAAAAAATTCCCTTATATTATGAATAACGCATGGGTGTGTGTGTGTGCGCGCGCGCGCGTGTGTGTGTGTGTGTATGTTAATTTTTTAAATTGCATCTGTTTTGGAAATGTTTTGACTGATTTAAAATAATATCTTATCTTAACATTTACCTAATGGGAAAATTTAGTTAATGGAAAAATTTATTCAATGGAAAAAATTTGCTTTATCTTGAAAAAAAAAGTATTACTTGATGCTGTCTCCTGACTTCTCAATAAGTAAGGTTATCACAGATTTCTTATCAGTAAGTTAATCACTATATTCGCTCAATGTCATCAGATACTATTATAACTTTACAAATGGACACCCTGATGAATACTTTCCTCCGATTGGTTATTTTATTCATATGTCATAAGCAGGAACCGACCAATCAGAATTCGTTTCTGGCATGCATCGGTCCCAGCAGAGACATGAAGCTATTAACGGTTTAACACTCAGATAAAGTAAAATAAAATAAAACATATTTCGGGCATCAGAAACTGAAGCAAATTCCCTATAGTATTGTAAATCAATTTAATCCTATAGGTCCCACTGAGCCTCTTTGATCCACTGATCAACAATTCACTCTGGTTTTTTTTTTTTTTTACTTTTTAAACTATTATTACAGGTAAAACTCCTTATTTCTCTTCCTCATCAAATATTTCCCAGATGTGCTATAGTTCATCGGTTACACACGGAATAATCTCTACCTTTCATCGACTAATAAATAAATAGCTAGACAGACAGGAAATGAAAAGCGAACAAAAAAATACAACAATATTCAAATAACATTACATTGAAAGAGAAATCAAATGTCCGAGTATTGATTATATCAAGTTTGAGCAAAAAGTTCCCAGTAAAAAACAAAACACAAATAAAAACAAAGAACAAAAAACCAGCTTTTGACTGTGTATTTAGTCTATAGTTTAGAATAAATAAATGAATAAAAATAAAATAAAATGAATAGAAAAATAAATAAGATAAATAAATAAATAAGTAAAAATAATAATAATAGGAAATTTGGAAAACAAAAGCGCTGCGAATTTTTTTACAAACCTTATCGTTTTATTTGTTCACACAATTCACCAGACAAAGCAAAGGGCAAATGATTTCAAAAAATTGGGTGATGTTTGGGGACAGCCAAATTGGTTTCGAAACCTGAAAAAACGTTCTTGGGCAGGAATAGCCTTGGGATGTCCAATCCTCTCAAGATCTACAACTGGTTTGAATTCTTAGTTTTCCTTCTAGATACGTTAAAGAGCCTAGTTTGACCTATTGCTGGAGGGAGAATGGTTGGATTCATGCCTTTCTCAAGAGTACAAAAATTCATATACACTATATGAAATGCAGCCTCGTTCAAAATTTGAACTTGAGTCGGCTTGTCAACTTCTCATGATGATAACTGTTACGCCAAGAGGGCCGCTTCAAATTGTATACTTGTTAATGCCAACTAGCTCTACGCCCAGAAATTCCATAAGTGTTGACAATAAAGATTATTCATTATCTCATGCATCTTCCCTAACCTTTGCCAATACATTTTGATCATTTTCCTTATTCATTCCAATCTTAGATGCTCGTCCATGTTTTAATCTAAATGAATCGTATTAGGTTTATAAGCAAAAAAAAAAAAAAAAAAAGGAAAGAAAGAAAGAAAAAATTTTCTATTGAATTTTTTTTCTCTTTTTTTTTTTTGCTCTATCTTTCCATGAATTGTCTTCCAATTTTTTTGCTCACTGTCTTTCAATATCCATCCGTTAATCTTGCCTCTTTTCGTTCCCATCAATTTTGCTGGTCTTTCTTTCGTTCATATCACTGCTCCTTCTCTCTCACTCTTTCTCCCTCTCTCTCTCTCTTTCTCTCTCTCTCTCTCTCTCTCTCTCTCTCTATATATATATATATATATATATATATATATATATATATATCCTTTTACCCACTTTTCATTTCGTTGTTCTCTAACTGTCTGATCTTTTCATTATACTCTTTTTCCTCACCCACTTCATTTTTGCTTTTCTCAATTTCTCTTGCTCAATATTATTATGTATGTTTCTCGGTCAGAAAACGTAACAGATTCTAGCATAGAAGAACCAGAGATTAGATAGATACTACCTTTTGATACAATGTAGAAAAACATGACAGGTATACATAAAAATAAGCAGAGTTATAATATAGCTACTAATATTTGAAGCGTTAAATTGAATGTTTTATAATTGTTTTACTCTTTGCGACTTTTCACTGTACTACGAGATATTCTTATTGCACAGGACTTCCCTGATGTTCTTCGAGTGTTACTCGCCGAGTTTTACTCGCCGAGTTTTACTTCTGTGGCTTGGAGCATTGCCACGGAATCCATGGTTTTAGTTCTATTTGACTTTGTCTGATCATTAAGGTTCTTGCAACCCAAGCAAATTTCTTTGGAGAAGTTATGCACCCAACGATTCTCCGTCCAGCAATTAGTAAATATTAGAGCAGACCGCACACTTCAACCTTGTGTCAATCTCATGCAGAAGTGTTGATAAATATGTATATACCAAATATATTTGTATACATTGAATTTTGAAGACCTAATTTTAAGGCATAAAAACTTCATTGATTTTAACGTACATAAGCGGCTCACTTCACATCCTTTGGTAGTATCACCAAACCTACTCTACCAATAGGAGACAGCAGGGAACAAAAACCTGATAACCTAACGAGTTCCCATGAGTGTATCGACTCTTCTTCAGAAAACATAGGTGTTTAAGTATTAGTCTAGTATCGGTAACTTCCACCCAAAGGCCCCAATCATCAGCGAATAAGATGCATCGTAATTTTGAAGGTTTCTTTTCAGGTATTTTAGATCTTAAAATGTTAAGGAATATGGTGGAAGTTCTTTTTGATCAGAAATCGTAATATTCTTTGAGAATTTACTTTGTATTTTGTTTTGATATTCAAGTGAGGATTCATCAACTGCTTATATATGCTTGGTATATTTTAATATTATGTAGACTTGTAATCATAATTTATTGTTCTGGGTATGACATTAGGCTCCAGTTCTGGGGATCTGAGGAGTGTGTAATACCTCTTCATTGCTATTACTCTCAGGTCCACTCAGACCTGGAGTTAAGGTCCCATCTATGAGACAAATACATCTGTCTGAAAATTACTAGTGTTCGATAGAACCGTGTGCCAAAAAAAAAAGAAAAAAAAAAAAAGAAAAAGAAAAAAAAAAGAAACAACTACACAAAAATGTAATTATGAACGTGATGGCCAAACGGGTTGATATGCCGTTAAAATCAATCAAGATTTTTATGCCTTTAAATTCGGTCTTTAAAATTCAATGTATACAAATATATTTGGTATATACGTATTTATCAACACTTCTGCATGAGATTGACACAAGGTCAATTTTTAAGCGGAATTTAACTAGCTTGAGTTCAGAGTTTTCTTTCTTCTAAATCAGTTGCCATACCAAGGTTGAAGAGCGCAGTCTGCTTTAATATTTACTAATTGCTGGACGGAGAATCGTTGGCTGCATACCTTTTCCAAAGATATTAGGATGATGTGCAATACAAACAGTTTCGTCCAGGTCTTGAACTCTTAGACAGAGAAATAAAGAAACACATAGAAAAAACTGTTCTCTGTTACTAATTATAATGAAAAAAAAATCAGATATATTTTATTTTCTATGAGATGATTTTTTTTAGAAAATAAACTTTAAAAAAATTACGGTGGTAGAATTTTCATTAAAAGATTATAATCCTGTTATTGTCAATCTTAATTTTTAAAAAATTATTAATTCGTTAAAGATGCCTTTCAATCACTATTGTTATTAGAGGGACTTCTGAGATACCATCCTTGTTTTTGTAGTTGTGTTTGCATAACAAGTGATCCGTAGCACTAGGTTTCTCCAAAACTGATAGGGTCATGATTTTGAATCCCACTGAGTGTTTTGCGATAAAAAGCAACGAAGATTAAAAAGATGAAGGATAATACTAGTCAAAATGCTCAATAATGGTGAAATGCTGTATCTTTTAAATATTTCTACTTGTTAAATATACAGTACTGGATTTTAAAAAAAGGCAAAAACCGAACCCTTTTTTATCATTGCCAAGAATTCTAATGAAACTTCAATGGCTCAGATGCACATTAGAAGTGAATATTTTTCTTAATAATACTTGTCAAAGTTCCCTTAGTTGTAGCAAAAGTCATATTTTTCAAAAAAGAACTGCTTTCAGGGTTCTTTTAAAACAGCTCTTAACATCATTGTGTAGTTCCCATCTAGCTTTTCTTCCAAGCATTTTGTTAGAGCACAAGTAATACTGACACGACTACAACTTGGAAAAATAATAATTTAGTCTTCCGTTGTACTCGATTAAACTTCGTAAATATCTAAATATTTAGATATCTGTGCCTTTTTATTTTCTCAAAGCTAGAGATAAAAATATATTAAAGTCAGTAAAGCAGAGAAAAAGATATTTCTTGACAAAAAGTGTTTTTTCGCCTCAGTGGCATCACTAATTTAAGTTGAGCACCGAAGAAGAAAACCCTCAATCTCAGAGTTATTTATTTGGCTCCCCACGAGGCTAGAATATAATATAAGATCGGTTTAATGTGGGTTTGCCTCGCAGGAAGCGAAAATCACGCACGGCGGTTTAAAAAGATATTTGAATTCTGTTGGCATTCAGTGGCAACTCAGCCAAGGGGAAAAAAAAACTTTTTTAGGCGAGAGATCTGTTGTTGCTTTAGGGGAGGTCCCCTGGAACTAAGCTATAATTAACTTATCTTACCTCGGTACGGAAACTAGAAAAAATCTTCGACTACAGAAATATATATTCAAATTCGAACAGAATATCAAGAGACTAGAGGAGAGGCAGAGATAACATTTAACTAGAACAAGTATTCTGGTCAGCAAGAACGCGGATAAAATAATCAATCATCAAGTCAAAATTTTTATCAAGCAGCACCAAATCTATTATCAATATTTCAACAATCCATTCCTCACCAAAGACTTCAACCAGCCTAGTTTTGAATGAGCGAAACTTATTTTCATTTCTAATTATTATTCATATTTTTTGCGAGTTTTCCACATCGTTAGCTGGTGGCCTTTCGCTAAAGTTTGAGTAATAGTATTTCTCCCCAAGTCTCCAGAACTCTCCTGAGTATTCTTGCTGACTTTAATGTTGTGACCTGTATGGTATCAATTTTTCCTCTGATTTCTAATTCCTCCAGTATCCCTTCAAGCCGTCCAACTACAATTGGTATCACTGTTACTTTCATGTTCCACCGCCTTTTCAGTCTTCGGGTAAGATCCAAGCATTAATATGTCTTTTCGTTCTATTCTGCTGGGATAGCAAAATCCACTAGATGACAAGTTCTTTTTTCTCGGTAATTAACACGAGATCTGGCCTTATTATTATTGATATTTTTGTTGCTGTTGATCTCATTAATCTATTTTGCGGTTGTTAACTGACATCACTATCACTGTACCGTATCTCATTTCGTTGTTGTGGTATGTTTAGAAAACTTCTCTTCATAGTCAAAGGCCTGCTAGCTGGTTGATCAACTTGAAACTTTCAATATGACGTCACCGAGGCACGAAAAAGGCGTTTTTGTGCCCAGCGAAAAACGGCCACATCAGCCATGTTTGTTATGACCTCGTTGTGATGTTCGCCGCTTGTCCGCTTCAACTTGTCGGCAAGAGACGGCCGAGCAGAGTGTCAATGGATAAAGATAAATCACTTTGTTTGTGGCTTGGTCGAGTTGAGAAAAATACGATTTGCTCGTGGCTTCCTTCTTCTTGAAGCGGTAGGGGGGAAGAGAGAGAGAGAGAGAGAGAGAGAGAGAGAGAGAGAGAGAGCATTAAATGTAATCAACAAATAACTCATTTTTCTTTCTTTTTATTTGAAAAACAATTTAGAATCAAAACATGTTGCCTCTAAAAGTGGGTTTCATCCTTTTGTTTTCTTGTATTCCATTAAAACAAATTATCGTTAGGTGTTCATACTCTCATTCTGAAAGACTTGTCCCAGATCATCTAGTAAAATATTAATGGTTTAATCTTCGTTAAGCAATGCAGTTTGTCTCTAGATTTTACAAACTACAGAAAATCATTCTTTTAAAGAGTTTGGCGATCAAGAAATTCTTGGCACAAAGAATAGCCACCCCATCTGTGAGGCTTAGAATACGCTGTTTGTACTCTCTTCAAAAGGGATATTCTGGGTATGGCACTAAACTGCATCAGATAAAGAGGCTCCAGTTCTGGAGATTTGGGGAATGTGGAGTATCCCTTTATGGCATTACTCTCGGGTCCACTCTGACCCAGAGTGGTAGTACCAGTTAGGGTCCGATTTATGAGTCAAATAAATCTATTTAAAGATTATTTGTATTCGACCGTGTTCAACAAAACATTAAGAAATAGTTGCACAAAAAATGTAAATATGAACGTACGATGACGCGATTCCCTAACCTCTTGGCATAAAATAACCTAAGATGGGTTCATATGTCGTTAAGATTAATCAATCAATACTACTACAAAAACAACAACTACTACTACGAATATTACTATTAATAATAACGGTGATGAAAATAGTCTATCTAAAATGTGACAATAAGATGAAAAAACAAAACAAAAAACAATTATAATGATATTTTAGCTAAGGTAATGGAAAATAACCACGGCGTAATTTTTTAGCTTAATTAAAGAAAAAACATTTGTTTCCTGTTACCGCAAAAAAGTATTTATGATGTTTATAATGTTTTTGTTTTATCATATTATTTTTGTAAACAAAAAAATAAAGTTTCAGTAAAATTTTGAGTGGCAAAATTTCTTCTCTTCATAATTTCACAATTAAATTGTTTATTGAAGTGACGTTCACGGATAATAATGTCAGTTACCTTCATGCTGTATCAGCACGTTGGAAAAAATTAAATTTTAAAATTTAATGTCATTCTGAAAAAAACAAAACAAAACAAACCAAAAAAAACAAACAAAAAACAACAAAAAAAAAACAAAAAAACAAACAAAACAAAGCCAAAAACAAAAACAAAACAAAACAAAACAAACAAACAAAAAGCAAAAACCAAAAGTAAAGAAAATATTGGCATGAACATCTGAGATGGACACGAGTATATGAAATATCACTTGAAAGCCGAAAATGACATTTATGCGCGTGCGGTCTGTGTGCTGCCTGTGTGCGCATATTGTAGGTGATAATACGTGGGAGAAAGTTGTGTTAAAGCCTTCATTTGCAGAGTTGTTCGAATGACTGAACTCATTCTTTGTGTTTGCTTTCGTCGTCACTGCAACATTCAAACTGACCAATTCTTGAAATAATAATGACTTCTCAAAATTATAACCAACCTAAACAAAAAACAACAAGCAACCAAACTTTCAAACACATAAAAAAAATCAGGTTAACACTACTCATCCAAGCACTGAAAATAATGAAATTAAATATTTCTTTGAAATATTTATCAATTTTAAGCGGTTTCCGAGGGGAGCTGAGATCTCCGAATAAACCAAAAGTTGTCGTACGTCGTTAACCCGTTGTAAATAAACTTTAAAAGCAATTAAAATATCCTTTTAAATACGAATGATTATCATAAATACGAATTAAAATTAAAATTTGAATAATTATCATAAAATTCAAGGAGGTCCCTGTGGTGTAGTGGCTAATATACAGGTCTTCGACATCGTAGATAGCAAGTTCGAACTTCAGTCGCACTATTACGTTCAATTTCATACTAAAACCCTTGGGAAAGATATGAATTCGTTTAAACCCCTCCAGTTAAATAGTACCACTGTTGTTCTTCTAATAGGGAGGGCTTGGGCATTAGTTAACACACAAAAGTTGATAAGCCATTAAACAAAGAAACTAAACTTTAATAAAAACATCGTTAAATATTACTATGCAACCCATGATACTATTAGTTTCCTTTTGTAACAGCAGTCCATGTTGATTTTGATGCTTCGATTTACGAAGGGGTGAAGAATTATAATTAGCATCCCATAACTTATTTTAAGAATTTTGAGGGTTAAAAATGACGTTCTAGGCGTACAAAACAGAATCTTGATCTAGTTTCAAACTGGGCAGGAAATTGCTTTATCATCTAAATTCCAGTATTTTGAATCTATTGTTTTAATAAAAACACTGGTTTACAAAGAAATTGAGGCAAGCACAAAAATACCTGTTTTTACCTAATTTGAGGGTGCTGAATTCAAATTTGAAATCCGTTTTTACTCATCACCTCTAGTTTTTTCTAGATATGCATAGTGTACATTTTGTGCATATACGGTACATAATGGCGTATATGAATTCAGGGTTAATTCTAATATTGTGAGACTTATGGCTTATTTTTTAGTTATTATGCACTAAATGTAAGTGATAGCATTACATTATATATATATATATATATATATATATAGTTATATATCAAGACGGATTTTGACAGTTAAGGCAGAAGGTCTCAATCCACACTCTGGCAGTCATTGGAAGAGGTTGTCTCCCAGGCGGCGCAGGAGGTTGGTGTCCCTCAACTATCGTGTTACACATCTTTTGGGTTACTAAATATTAGTTTTACATTTTCAAATGCACATTTAGTTTTACTTTGTTATATTTTCAGATTCTCCAATGGCTTCAAGCACGTCAAAATGTCGAGGATGCCTCAACAAGGCCAATTATTTCTGCTACGTGTGTGGGGACTTCACAACAGTTGCACAGCGTCGAACCATCATTTCCCTCCTCAGAACCACCTACTTTCACTATTTTGACTGTAAAATTGGTGATCAGGACAAGTCTTGGGCTCCACACATCTGTTGTAAACCCTGCTACAATGGACTAACTGCATGGTTTAATGGCAAGAAAGCCGCTTTCAACTTTGCAGTCCCGATGGTTTGGAGAGAGCAGCGAAACCACGCAGATGATTGTTATTTTTGTTTAACTAATATAACTGGTTTCAATGCATCTTCTAGGAAAAAGATCAAATATTCCAACCTTCGATCTGCTATGAGACCCGTTCTCCATTCAGATGATCTTCCTGTACCCGCACCTCCAGTAAATAAGGATCTTCTTTCCTCATCAGATAAAGAAGTGCCTTCAAGGGAGGATTCTGCCGAGTCAATATCTTTGGAAGATATTGAGTCTACATATTCAGGAACAAGTGGCAATGAGCCACACTGGATCACGCAAGAAGACCTGAATGATATTGCTCGTGATTTGTATCTGTCAAAACAGCAGTCAGAGCTCTTGGCTTCTCGGCTTAAACGGTGGAATCTTGTCCAGGAAGATGTGAGGATCACCAGTTTCAGGAATCGGAACAAATAAGGTCATTGGTCTTCTTATGGGTATGCAAGCGGGCTTCACAAAGTACTGTTATTTTCTCTGTCTCTGGGATAGTCGAGCTGTATCCCTGCATTACAAGCAGAAAGACTGGGGGTCTAGAAGCACATTTGTTCCTGGCGAACACAGCCCCAAGGAGAATCCTCTGGTGGACATGAATAAGGTGCTTCTTCCTCCTCTTCACATCAAGCTTGGTTTGATGAAGAATTTCGTGAAGGCGTTGCAAAAAAATGGTGCCGCCTTCCAACACTTGTCTACTGTGTTCCAAGGTCATAGTGCTGCTAAGCTCAAAAAGGGCATCTTTGTCGGACCTCAGATCCGAGAAGTGCTGAAGGATACTGATTTTGAGGAGCTTCTTTACTTAAAGGAACTGAGAGCATGGGAAGCATTCAAGTCAGCCTGTAGTGGCTTCCTTGGTAACACACGCGTACCAGATTACCAAGCCTGTATTGAGAAGTTGCAAAAGTCTTACGAGGATATGGGGTGCCGAATGTCACTCAAGATTCCTTTTCTCCATTCCCACCTCAACTTCTTTCCGCCAAACCTTGGAGCAGTGAGTGATGAGCATGGAGAAAGATTCCACCAAGACATTACGAAGATGGAGAGCAACTATCAAGGCAAATGGAACCCCGGCATGATGGGAGACTTCTGCTGGATGCTCTTGCGTGACATCCTGGAGACAAAATACACCAGATCTTCTAAGAAAACACACTTTTGACTGTCTGTGGTACTATGAATTGTGTAATTGTGTCATCCAAGTATATTGATTCAATGTGTTCTTTATCTATCCTGTTTTATTTGTTATAAGCTGCTGCAACTCTTGAAATATGCACATATATTCTCTGTTTATACTAAAATGAGACTATTTAAAAGCCAGAAAACTAGAGGTGATAGAGCAAAACTATTTATAAATTTGAATTCAGCACACCCAAATTAACAATAAACACCTTTCCCCATTCTTGCCTCAGACCAAAAATTTATTTTTGTAAACCAGTGAAATTAGGGACGTGCTCGACTGCGACATAAAAGAGTTCGAATCCAGTTGCAGATTTATAACTTTGGGAAACGTATGAACCCGTCATCCCTCCAATTATGGGTTGAATAGTGCCATTGCTATTCTTGTACAAGAACGGCTTTGGTATTAAATAACACATGAAGTTTAATATGCAATTAAGAGAAAGAAACCAAGTTTTAGCACTGTTGGTGAGGCTTGGAATATACTAATTGTATCACTTTGCCGAAGGATAAGACTCCCTTCTAAAAAAAAAAGAGTGTCTTTAGTATGACACTAAAATGCATCTGATAACGAGGCTCCAGTTGTAAAGATTGAGGGAGTATGGAGTAACTCTTCATTACCGTTATTCCCAGGTCCACTTTGACGCGCTGTGATAGAATCTGTTTGGGTTTTATCTATGAGTCAAATAGATCTGTTTGAAAATTATTTGTATTCCATAGGACAGTGTTAAAAAAAAATCTCTTAAGAAACAACTACAAAAAAAAAATCTAAATATGAACGAACAATGATGCATAAAATAACTCTAGATAGGTTGACATGTCGTTAAAATCAATCAATCTTGACTGAGTTAAAAAAAATCCTCTACGAAGAAGTTACAAACAAATTTGACATTTCAAATTTCAGTACTAGGCCATTCACCGATATCTATTTGACCAATGGGCGAATAATAAATATATTTGCCAACGAAAGCATTCCTTACGTGTGTGAGTGTGTGTGAGTATGTGTGTGTGTGTGTGTGTGTGTGTGTGTGTGTGTGTGTGTGCATGGCAAAGTGTCAGTTTCAGGTATACCATTGCCCTCAGATAGGGAAACATTTACGTGACAGATTCGATAATGGATACTTGCTTCTCAGCAGATCTGCAGCTTCATTCCGGTTCAGATATCTTCCTTTCGATTAGAGTTGTTTTCTAGGTTGATTAATGGAAGTGGATGATGAGAAACTACCACAAAATAACAATCAGTGAACATGACACCCCCCCCAATAAAAATTATCGCATGAAGCTATGTATCTAACTATTTGCAGCGGAAGATTTTATATATATATATATATATATATATAAGTGATCAGATCAATAGCTGTAATGCATAGATAACACATTATCGTTGTAGTGTTACTGGTTGTTGTCTCATGCGTCAATTTATTCGACGCCTTGCTTGAGCTAGATTCTCACTGTGTGGCTTTGTATTATATAAATTTCGTAAATATCAATTGGCACATTGGCGTGGATCAGCAGGATCGGTATCATAACAGTGAACTTGATCATCATATACCAGGCATCTGTGATGTAATGTTTCGAGTCTCATTGGGTGCCCCTTTCATATGGCCTTGTGCCACATCTAAGCAAAAAGCTTAGTAAATTTCCATCTGTGATGTAATATTTATCGTCGAAGAAAATGAATCCGGTGAGCAGAGTTCAACTTCTGGATGAAGCCATTTACATTTCACTTTGCGGTAAAGTGAAAACAAGTCCCACCCCAACTATACATAAAATAGTAGAACAAATAGTTTAGAAGAAAAAAATGAATTCAAAACCTGTGGCATGTTACCTGGAGAATCTGTTGCACCAGATAAAAAATGTGGCTGGTTCTATACCATGATTAAAAAAAAACCCACTGCGTAGTTATTTGTTAAGCTTCGGCTTGATTAGATTGATTTTAACGGCATGCTAACTAGTCTAAAGTTATTTTTTTGCGTAGATGTTAGGGAATTGCGTCTATTTTACGTTCATATTTACATTTTTTGTGTAATTTTTTTTGGCACACGGTACAAGTAATTTTTGGACATATAAATTTCACCCAAAAATCGAAACCTAAAAAGTGCTACCACTCTGTAATAAACAGAACCAGGGAATAATGGCAATTAAGAGGTATTCCATACTCGCCAGAGTATTTGGAAAACTTGAGACATGTCATCAGATTCAGTTTTTGACCTTTTGTGTATGTGTGTATGTGGGGGGTCTTACTCCTGCGGTGAGATTCAGTCAGCATATTCCAAGCCACGCCGATTAAACATTGCTTGGTTTAATGTTTGTTATCGACGCCGGGGGGGGGGCAACATGATATTTTTTAGTATATAACTTGTGAGTTAAGCATAAAAAATCTTATATAGATTTTTAATGCTTTATAGTTGTTTGAAATTATACCAT
This sequence comes from Sepioteuthis lessoniana, assembly GCA_963585895.1. Lineage (NCBI taxonomy): Eukaryota > Metazoa > Mollusca > Cephalopoda > Myopsida > Loliginidae > Sepioteuthis > Sepioteuthis lessoniana. The sequence goes on along the minus strand of OY757910.1, from coordinate 59,922,119 downwards.
GAAATTTCCACCAGATAAGCCTACTTTACTTGACTCGAGACGTTTTGAATTACTAACTGGTTGATCCGGGAATTTCAATTTAAAAAAACTTGAACCCAAAATTATTGAATAACTCATGAGAAAAACTGATACTAAACTTTTAATTTCTATTTCTATCGTTGCAAAAGAATAATCGACAATTCGGTGAGAATAAAAGTGGAATCGGAGACATTATCAGAGGCAGCCTTAAGCAAGTTAAATTATTAACAGCAATTTATTTTCTCCCTTGGTTGTGACATCCCAACGCATTTACAACGAATCTATTTCTATATGGTTGACAAATTCTTGCAAGAAAATAGTCAAGCAGGTACAAAACACCTGCTGGTGTAGCAGGCTGTTTTGATTATTGAACACATTAAAAGCCGACTTTCTAGTCTGATGTGCTGGGTTAGCAGTACACGTTAAAAGAAACTTGATTTGCAGAATATGGCTGCGCACCCCAAATTATGGAATTACCGCACTGAGATGATCAGATTTTTATATTTCTTTGCATCAAATAAACAAATTAGCGTCATGACACAAAACAATTTTTAATGAAATAAATCATAATCAACCATTTTGACACGAAACTACATCTGATGGTGAGGCTCTAATCTTGGAAATCTGGAGAGGATGGAGTACCCCTTCGTTGCAATTATTCCCAGGTCAACGAAAACAGTGTTAGTATCTGTTTGGGTCTCATCTATGTGTGAAATAGACGTTTAAAAATTATTCGTATTCAACAGAACCGAGTGCAAAAAGATCTCAAGAAACAACTAAACAGAAATGTAAATATGAATATATAATGAATGCGATTTCCTAATCTCTAAGTATATCATATGCCTCGATAGGTTGACATGCCATTAAGATCAATCAAGAAAGTAGTCTGATGACAATCAGGGTGACCGAAACGTTGTGACAAAAGAACAAAGAAGGGTCTAAAATGAATCAATAATACCAATTTGTCTCAGAAATTCAGTTCACTTTTCAACATTAGTTTCTCTTTACTTAATTTTATCGGAGCTTAAATAATGGAAAAGGGATTAACCAAATCTGTTTTTATTGTCATTAGTTGATACGCACACAGCTTATCTTAGTCTGGTCCAAGGTCATTTGGAGATAAGTTAGGTAGGAAGACTGTGTTGTCCGAATCGTCTAAGTGGAAATAGACTAGTAGTACGTTTTAGAAATCAACATTCGAAATATTGACTTTTGTCGGCGCTTGAACATGGACTTCCGTTGCGAATGGGAAACACGTGATCATTTTTTGTTATCGGTCACATCAGTCTCTCAAATTCCGGTGTTACTTGTTTTAGATTCCATTAGGTGTTGTTTTCACATTACGCCTTCTTTTCAATGCTTATTTGAGCGGGAAACAGAAAAAAAAATAATTGGCTTTTAAATGGCGGTATTCTTCATATGCATGTGGAACAATATCACGTGCTGGCTTTTCTCATTTGTTTTTTCTTTCTTTCTTTATTTTGGGGATTTATACGATTTAAATTCAGATTGATTGATTTTAACTGCATGTCAATCCGTCAAAGTTTGTTATATGTCTAATGGTTAACATTTTTTGTGTAGTTGTTTCGTAAAAGATTTTTTCATTATTTTTGTACACTGTCCTATCGAATATGAATAATTTTAAACAGATTTATTTGACCCATAGATGGTACAACAGGAACTACCACTCCGAATCAGAGTGGAACTGGGAGTAATGGTAATGAAGGGATACTTCATACTCCACAGATCTCCAGAATTGGAGCTTTATCATCAAATACAGTTTAATGTCATACGCAGGACACCTCTTTTTGGAGGAAGCGTCTTATTCTTTTGCAGGAGATATAGTCAACGTATTTTAAGCTCGGACAACAAGATGGGGGATTTATACGAGTTACGAAGATAAAAAAAAATAAATAAGTAAAAATAAATAAATAAGATAAAACGAAAACGTAGTTATTTCCAGACCCCTTTCCTCACGAAGGCAGGTTTGACACAACGTCGAGTTTAATGGTAGAAACTCCCTTCTGTGTACAAATAAGTGATGTCAGAATATCTCAGCTTATTCAACATTCTCCTTTTTGAAACGGCTATTGAAGCTGAGCCGGGTAATTTATAACTGGCCACGGATAATCGGTTTAGTTTACCTCTGTTAAGGAAATAGAAAACATATTCAGGGAAATAAATCGCAGAAAAAATGGCTTGGTTTGGTTTCTTTGTTTTAATGGTATATCAACTTTCGTGGGTTATTAAATGTCAAATCCATCACTGTAAAAGAATAGCATCATCATCATCATCATGTCGTGCCGCTAGCACGGATATTCCTGACCTTCTCTCGCCACTTCTCCCTATCATTCATCGCCTCGGGCAGGTCTTCAGGGCTACATCCCGTATCCTCACATAGCTGCTGTATGTATGTTCGAGCTGGTCATCCTGCTTTTGCTCGGCCATATGCGGGGGTCCATAGGATTACAGAATAGCTGTTGTACAAATTAGCCTATTATAAGGTGTGAATACTTTACCTAAGGATATTAGTTCGAAAGTGAACGTAATAGCGTGACTGGAATTCGAACTCGTTTACTACGATGTCGCAACCCCCGCATATTAGGCACAAAAAAAAAAGTGAATAAAACAAATGTTAAAAAATCATACTTTTTTTTTCGTTTACATTTTTAAACAGCTGAGTACAAAAGTCTTTGTTTCTAAGCTTTTATCAGTGAATTTGCTTGAAAGATTTTCCATTTGATATGACAGAATTCAACAGGCCTTTTCAAGACCAGTTCCTGACGCACCCGGTGAATGATATTAAGTTGATTAAATGGTCTCAGGCACTACCTGCTTACGGGGCTAATTTTATTGCTTTGCTTCTGAGGCATCCATAAAGGAGAATGCTGAAGGAATCAAGCATTTTTGAGACAGTCACGCACGAGTCTCAGTTCTTGTGTAGCCCCCCCCCACACACATTAAAATGACTTCATGTCGAATTTGACTTGGTGGGAAGTTGGATAAACTTTTCGAATCAGAATTAGAATACTAGTTCGCCAAATTTTCATTTAAAATATTTAAAATTATGGCTTTAATCCAAATTTCCTTTGATCAATCTTTTCGCTGTTCTAATCCTAATCTTAAAAAAAAACTCTTTGTACTTTGATCAAGACAGCAATAAATATTGTAAAAAAAAAAGTACGTATTGTATCATCATCATCATCATCATCATGTCGCGCTGGTAGCACGGATATCCCTGACCCTCTCTCGCCACTACTCCCTATCGTCTATCGCCCTTGGCAGGTCTTCAGGACAACATCCCGTATCCTCACATAGCTGCTGAATGTATGTTCGTGCTGGTCGTCCTGCTTTTGCACGGCCATGTGTGGGGGTCCATAAAAATACATCTCTTATGAGCTCGTCCCTGCTTCTCCAGCAGTGCCCTGCATGTCTGCTTCGTCTAACTTGAATAGTTTTCGTGATAGGAGGTAGGTGGCCATACAGTTGATGTCTTGTGGGGTGTTGCCGCCAGGACTTGTTCAAGATTGCACGCAGCATTCTTGTGTAATTGCCGTTTAGCTTCTTCTCCAGTCGTTTTGTTAGCGTCCATGTAGTGCAGCCATATAGCAGTATCGATGTGACCGCTGCCTGGAAGAAACTGCGTTTCATTTTATCGGTTAGGTCTGATTTCCATATAATCGATAGTCTATTGATAGCTGTCCATGCTTTCGCTAATCTCGTTTCGATGTCCTTTTTGGTTGATTCGACGCTGCTTCCTAGGTAAGTGAATTTGTCTACTAGTTTTAGAGGGGTTCCTTCTAGAGTGGAGATGTCCCCCGTTTGATTATAGCACATATATTCTGTTTTGTGTGCATTAACATAGAGGCCTACGCCTGCGGCTTCTCGTTCCAAACTATGCAGTAGTGTTTCGGCTTGGTCGGGTGTATTTGCCAGTATCGTTATGTCATCAGCGTAGTCGGCGTCGGTAATTGTTTTTGCGGGGTACCTTCTGCTTCTTTTCTTCGTCAGCTCGAAGCCATTCTCTCTGATTTTGTCAATCGATATTCTAAGTACATAGTCTAGACAAATGATAAAGAGGTACGGAGTCAGCGTGTCCCCTTGTAGTACTCCTGCTACAATGTTGAAGTATTCTGTGTCTCCATCTGGTGATCATACTTTTATTTTGGTGTTTCTATAGAGAATCGTTATTGCCGCTACGGTTTCTTTAGGTATGCCGTACGCTAGTAGGATTTGTTCCATCTTTCCTCTGTGAATGGAATCGAAAGCCTTAATAGTATTGATAGTATGATAATTACATATGTATCTATGACTCTAATTTCCCGTTAATTTGACTTAACGTGTTTCTAAACAGTCCCGCTAATACCTTAAAAAGGCTTTTAGTTAGGATAATCAAGTTTCTTCATAATTTTGATTATTTATACTATTTGTACATATCTGCACAGTTGTTATAAATAGTAAATTGTGTTAACTAAAAAGTTTTTTTTAACTATAGGCTATGCAAGGGATACTTTGGATTGAAGTTACAGCAAGGTTAGACTTAGAAAAAACAGTGAGCTTCCATGTTTCAATGAACGACTCCTTGTTTTTAAAGTGAAAAAGCGGTCTTAAATTGTCGTTAATTACACGAATGTAGTATATATATATATATATATATATATATATATTTACTTTCACATTCCGTTTTTTAAACAACCTTTGACAAATTTACTGTAAGTATTCTTGCCCCTATATTTGAGCAAATTTTGTTAAGTATAAATCGTAGAAGTCGCAAATAATTCAATTGCTTAAAGTTCGTGTTAAATTAACGGAATGGAACGAAGAATAAATCCATTTTATCAATCATTTCTGTTTGCAAAATAACCAAAGGCCTTTATCGAATTTCACTTTTCGATTTTCGGAAGAATTTGCTTTAAACGCGCGCGCACGCGCGCACACACTCACTCACACAAAATAAAATTAATTTATCCCGGCTTACGTTTTGACACTAACTGATATAGCAATTGTAGAAATCTTCTAGGAAATTATATAAAACTCTACATACCAATGATTTACAGAACAGAATAATGTAAGATTTGTTCTACGAGAATTAGTTCAGACTTATGAGCCTCATCATAAGATATACCTGGAGAAGGCTGTTTGCATTTCCGGTCTTATAGAAGGAAAACAATGAATTTAAACCAATTGGATTATGTTTAAAAATTGAACTTGTATCACATCCTGATCATGGTGGAAGGGTTGGGTAAATATATAGTTTATGTGCTATTTTTCTTCTTTTTCATTATCTTTCAATTTCACTCCGTTATCTGCTTGCACAGACATTTTATGATTTAAAACAAGCATTTTTTTCTTTGTCACATCCGATCTTCATGATTAATTTACCTAGTCGATCTGGATCGTAACCAAAATCTTTGTTTACTTTTTATTTGGTTTGGTTTCTTTGTTGAAGGATTTATAACTTTTCGCGGTTTTTTTAATGCCAAAGCTATCCTGGTAGAAGAACGGTAGTGGTACTATTTAACCCATAGCAGGGGGGATATGGAGGTTTATACTCTACCCAAGAGTATTAGTTCGAAAGTGAACTTAAAAGCGTAACTGGAGTTTGAACTCGTTTACTACGATGTCACAGTTGAGTACGTTAGCTACGACGCCATCTTGCCTACTTTTTCAAGCTAGTGTTGTAGATGATTATTACTGAATAGGAACATAGAATTTGTGTTTAAAAAACTTTCGAGATTAAAGCTGTATTCACCGAGGATGAAATGAAAAATTATTGTCATTAATTAGCTTCAAAACAGTCGTCTAGGTATTCAAGCCATTTATTTTATAGTGTTTCTCATTGGTCAAATAACCTTTGACATTCCGTTTTTATGTTTGGCTTGGTTTAGTTCGATTGGGTTTTATGGCATATTAACAATTGTAGGTTATTTAATGCTATATTCTGTAAATACATTTACATCAAATATATATGATTTGTAAACACATTTTGTAGATAACATTTTTAAACGAGCCTGAGTTCATTTTTAGAACACTGTTGTATACAGCAAGGTACAACAATGTATAAAAATATAATCTGCTTCTTTTCTTTTTATTACCCGAAATGTACGAAATGGTAGAGTGAGGGAGAGAGTCGAAGATGGCTGATATGTACACACAAGGCAAGTGAACCGCTTCTTCTTCATTCTGATTTCAGGAGACTGGTACAGGGCCACTTCAAAGCAACAAATCATCTTAGTTTATTCTCGTTTTTCTACTTTCGCGAATCTCGTCAGGGGCACCTCAAGGTACTGGATCATCTTAGATTCTCCTTGCTTCTCTCCTTTTGTGAGTCTGGCACAGTTCAAGCTTTTCTTTACTTCTCAACCCTGGGCAGTCCGGTGCAAGGCCACCATCTTGTAGCTCTACTACCGGTCTTCGTTTTCTGCTCGTCTCGCTGGGGCCGAAATCATCCCTGGTTTATATAATTTCCCAGACACCCACGCAATTCTCGTGGTCACATCTTCGGCTTACACGTTGTGCATGGACACGCTTCCAGTCTAGCATACCACCGACACAACTTATGCAGCACTTCCGCTGAGGAAGCAGCGTTCTGTTTACTTTAAAAAGTGGGTATACATCTTGTTATACCACACACGCAACTTATGCGGCATGTCAAAGGGATCTTTTCAGTCAATATTAAACACATTGTTAAATGGTTTCAAGTTTTACTATGTAACAGTAACAATTTAACATCAATCATTCGTTTCCACACGTTGAAATGGATATATATATATATATATATATATATATATATATATATGATTTGAAAGTGACTAGTTTGTAGATAATTCAATTTTCAAATGAGTTAGAACTAATTTATTTGCACACTAGTATTGCTATTGTTTTTGCATAATTAAATGGTTTCAATTATTGCAATCCAATACTAATAATTCTATTCAATATTAATCATTTGTTTGCACATAGGGAAGTGGTTACAATTATTGTTATATAACACTTATAATTCTATTCAACATTTCTATTGCTAACAATTTAACGTAAGTCATTTGCTTACACAGTTTAAATGTGAAACAGTTCTATTTGACCCATTGATAGAACCCTATCAGGTGCTCCTACTCCGGGATTGAGTGGACCTCGTTGTAATGAGAATGAATATTCCCTAAAGTTCCAGGGCTTGAGCCTCGCCATCAGATGGTTTAATGTCACATCGAGGACACTGGACTCTTTTTTTACGGTTTGTAGCTGCGTCGTCTAATTTCTTTCAGTGTTTTCTGCATCTTCAAATTTTACTCTTGAGATAAAATTGCATTTTAAGAAGACTGTCAAACGGAAATATGGTGTTTATTTTAGAATTTTCTCTGCTATACACACACCTTCATTTAATTTTAAAATTTTAACTTGAAAAAATATTTTTAAAAACTTTTGGGTTAGACCTCATATCTGCCTCAGGTAAACTCCCACAGTCATCCGTGGCTAGGGAACAATTATTATCTGTTCCAGCTTCAGAAGACGTTCCCCACCCGGGCAACACATCTCCCATTGTACTAAAAGAGAGTTATTTAGAGTTTATCAATCAGCATTTTTTTATCGCCTATAAAGATTTTAACTTTATCCATTTAAGAAATAATCAAGTTCAGCAAGATTTAGTTTGGTTTATTTTGTTTAATGGCATATCAATTTTCGTAAGTCATTTAATGCCGAATATATCCTTGTAGAAAAACGACAGTGATGCTATTTGACCCATAGCTGGGAGGATTAGAAGGCTTTTACATTTCCCAAGGGTATTAGTCCGAAAGTGAACGTAATAGCGCAACTGGAGTTCGAACTCGTTTACTTCGAGACTGCAGTCCAGCACTTTAGCCATTTCACAGCGGGGACTCCCGCTGTTCATCTAGGAGTGGAAACCTATATGACACCCACCTCCCTATATCAAACAGGATCGGTACGTAGTTGTTGTAAGCTTTGAAAGACTAGTGATTTTAGTTTATGTGTCATCTGTTTTGTCAGCTGTCATGAAGATATGCCGGATATACTCGTGTAATAAACGACTTTTCAAGACCAATTTTTCACCTGAAAAAGGTCTTTCATTACATGAGATATGTTTTTGAAACGTAGAAGCTTACCTGGTTTTTCAGTATGACCTTGCCGTATTGTCGATCCAAAGTGTTCCCGCATAGTTCCTAAACAAAGGCTATCAGTTAAGATAATTAAGTTTTTACTTTACATTATTTGCTATGTATAACACCTGTGCATATAATATGTATGACAATTATAAATAGTAAGCAAAGTTATGTAAAATTTAATTATCTTACAAAAAACTAAGCAATGTGGAAACACATTTGGTCAGACTAACAGGAAATTAGCGTGAGTCATGGATACGATGGCCTATATCTTTGAGATAAATAGTCTAGGATTATGAACTCTTTTTTATGTTATTCTATAATATGCACAGAAGTATTATTTCAGTACAATAAACTTCTTAATTCATTAGGTAAGTTTGGACTATTCAAGTTAATACGGTAGGCTGCATCAGGGTCTAGACTACATTTTTTATTCACCGCATTGTATTACAGTAGTTTTGAAAATATTTATGTCATTTGATGTTGAAGAAATATTTTTATTGGCTATCAGAACCAAAGGTTAGTGATCGCTCATTATATGTAATATATGATAAAAGCATCTTTTTGTGGGTTGAAATTAGTGGTCGATTATAACTCAAAGACGTTCATTATTTACGGGTCTCAAAACATATAAGAGGGAATCTGTAATCTGCAGGAGTATGTAACCCTTGTTAATATCAACCGTTAAAACGGTAAATGATAACGTTATCTCGCAGCACTAATCCAGAATAAGTATTCTATTGTTTTTGTCTGCGCAGGAGACCAGCCTAATCTAAACTAAAGTGTGTGCAGATGACTCAACAGGTCAATTTCTCTCCTACAATTGGATTGATTTTAACGGTTGTTTTATACCTAAAGGTTAGGGAAGTCTCCAGGACTCTTCTGAGATGATCTTAACAATGCTGTGGTCTGTATGATCTCGATTCTTTCTCTGATCTATAATTCCTCTAGTATCAATTTTAAGACCTTGGAGATCATTCCAAGCGCATTAACTATGATTAGTATCACCGTCACTTTCGTATTTCACACCGTTTTAAGCTTTCAAGTAAGATCCAAGTATTAGTCAATCTTTTCGCTTTCTTTTATTTTCACTCTGTGGTCCGCCGGAACAGCCAAATTCACTTGGTGACAAGTTGTTTTCTTGTTAGTTAACACGAGGTCTGATCTTCTGGTCGGGATTGGGTGATCAATTTGTTGCACAAAATCCCAGAGAATTTTAGCGTTTCATTTTCTTGGAAGAATTCTGATTTGTACATATACCATTTGTTAGTATCGTGAAATTTCAGTCTCTTGCGCAATTCCCAATGGATTACTCTTATCAACTTGTGACAATTTGCTGCATTCACTAACAATGTGATTCTTCTTCTTCTTCTTCTTCTTCTTCTTCTTCTTCTTCTTGTATTATTTTACTTTTTGCAAGTTTTTCACACCAGATTTAGCTGTTGGGCTTTTACTGGAGTCTGAATGATTATAAGTCTCCTCGAGTCTCCTTGATTTATCTCGATATTCTGGCTGATCTCAACAATGCTTTAGTCTGAATGATCTCGATTCTTCCTCCGATTTCAAACTGTTCCAATCCTTTGGAGACCGTTCCAACAACAATTGGTATCACTGTCACTCGTATGTTCCTCAGTTTTTTTTATTTCTCTAGCAAGGTCTATCTTTTTACTTTCTTTTATTTTCACTGTGATCTGCAGGAACAGCAAAATCCACACTTTTTTGTTAATTAACATAGGGTCTGGTGTTCTGGTTGGGATTTGGTGATCCATTTGTATCTCAAAATCCTGAGAATTTTATTCGTCTCATTCTCCTGGATGGATTCTAGTTTGTGCATATACCATTTGATAGTATGGTCAAAATTCAATCTCTTGCACCATTCCCAGTGGGTCACCTTGCCCACCCAGTCATGCCTAGTCTTGTACTCCTTCTGTGCTAGTTTGTTGCATTCATTTACAATGTGGTTAATCGTTTCCTGTCTTTCTCAGCATAACCAACACTTGCTATTCTGTTGTTTATTATTGATTTCGCTTTAACATAATTGATTCTTATGGCGTTGTTTTGTGCTGCTATTAGAAGAGCTTCGGTTTCTCCCTTGAAGTTTCTATTTTTTTAACCATGTCAACGTCCTCACGTATATAATCTCTCCGATTTGTTTGGAATATTCCTACATTTGTTTTTCTTCCCATTTATGTTTCCTAGTTTTTGATGTTTTTCTCTCTGTACTTATGTTGCCACAGTTGATAATCGCTGCTGTAATTGATCTTTTTTGCTCTTCTTAATGTACTGCTCGAGTCCTTTTACTGATACATCTACACTATCCTTCATGATGACGAGTCCTCTTCCTCCTTTTTTTCTTAACACGTAGAGTCTATCTATGTCATCTCTCGGATATAAAGCCTGGTACATAGTCTTCAATTTTTTTGTCCTTTGGACCAAATTCCTCCTTTGTCCATTTTAAGAATGGTCCCGAGTACCTTACCTGGGGACTGCTCAGGTATTTATCCCTTTCATAAGATTCCTGCAGCAGACCATGGTTTCGAGAAGCTTTCTCGTTCTTCTGAAATATTTTCTTATTGTTTCCTTCATCTTTGCTTGTTTGATGGTGTCCACCTAAGCAATTGTAAAATTCCTTCTTTCCAAGCGTTCTGATTCTATTCTTTCTGCTAATATGCTAATTCTATTACTTCTGCTGCTTCTCTTTTCCTACTCTTCGTTATGAGTATGGCACATTTTTCAATGCCGAATTCCCTTCCTATATCCTGGCTTCTTCTTCTTCTTCTTCTTCTTCTTCTTCTTCTTCTTCTTCTTCTTCTTCTTCTTTTTTTATTATTATTATTATTATTATTATTATTATTTACTCATTAGAATTTTTCACATCAGTGTTAGCCGATGGTCTTGCACTGGAGTTTGAGTGACAGCAAGTCTCCTCAAGTCTCTAGGACTCTTCTCAGTATTCTGGCCGTTCTCAATAATGATGTAGTTTGGATGGTCTCCACTCTTCCGCCAACTTCCAAGTCCTTCAGTCCCTTTAATAATCATTTAATTACTGTACCAAAAGCACCTATCACAATCTGTATAATTGTCACCTTCATGTTCCATAGTTTTTCAATTCCCTAACAAGGTCCAGGTACTTATTCTTCTTTTCACATTCCTTCAGATTTATTCTGCGGGACAGCAAAGTCGACAATTTTTCAAATGCTCTTTTTCTGTTGATTATTATTAGGTCTGGTCTTCTGGCCGGGATTAGGTGATCCGTTTGTATGTTAAAGTCCCATAGGAGTTTATGTGTATCATTTTCTAGGACAGATGCTGGGTTGTGCATATACCATTTGTTAGTATGGTCAGATTTAAATTTCTTGCACATTTCCAAGTGGATCACCTTGCCCACCCAGTCGTGTCTCGCCTTATTCTCCTTCTGTGCTAATTTGCTGCATTCGCTTATTATGTGATTGATCGTTTTGTCTCCGTTACCGCATAGCCTACATTCACTGTTTTGTTGCGTCTTATCTATTCTCGCTTTGATATGATTGGTCCTTATGGCGTTGTCATGTGCTGCTGTTAGAAGAGATTCCGTTTCTATCTTAAGGTTTCCTTTTCTTAACCAGGGCCAGGTTTTCTGGAGTGAGATGCTGTTTATTAGACGTTTAAAGCGCCCATAGAATTGTTTTTTCTTCCATTTTTGCTTCCTAGTTGTTGTCATTCTATCGTCTATCGTATTGTCCGTATCGTTTCTGATGGCTGTAATTAGTCCGCATTCGTGTTTTCTATGTAGTCTTCGAGCCGTTGTATCAACGCGTCAACGCTGTCTTCGATACTGGCAAGTCTTCTTCCTCCCTCTTTTCTAGATACATATAGTCTGTCAACACCATCTCTGGGATGTAATGCCTTATGCATAGTCATTAATTTTCTTGTTCTTTGATCCATTTGTTTAAGTTCATCTCTAGTTCACTTGAGGAAGGGTCCCGAATATCTAACTAGGGAAACAGCCCAAGTATTTATTTCTTTGATGAGGTTTCTGCTGGAGAGTTTTGTCTCGAGTAGTTATCAAGTTCTCCAGAGATTTTTTTCTAATCTTGTCTTTCATTTGCACTTATTTGATGGTGTCAGCCTCCAAGATACCCAAGTGTTTGTAGGTTTCATTTTCTCCGAGCGTTCTAATTTTGTCGGGATTTGGTAGTTCCATTCCATCAGTCATACGAGGTGCATACGATAAGTTTCCAGACTTTTTTCTTATGGGCACTTTTATTGATAGTACACATATGAAACACTAGTCCCCTTCGAAGTAATCTCCTCCGGCTGCAATCCACTTGTTGTACCGTTCTAACAACTTCTGGAAGGTCCCATGGAAGTCCTCTTGTGTGAACGTGTCAATGACCTTCGTCACAGCCTCTTTCATCTCCTCAATTCTCATAACGACAGCCTCTGAGCTTAGGAAATAACCAAAAGTCACAGGGAGTAAGGTCTGGACTATAGGGAGGCTGAGGAACTGTCTTGATGCCCATCTTGGTCAAATAGTCTGTGACAAGGATGGAGTTGTGGACTGGTGCATTGTCCTGCTGGAAATGCCACTGACCCGATTTGAAGAGTGCTGGCCTCTTCCCTTGGAATCTCTTGCTGAACTCCCTTAAAACACAACATAGTAATCCTAACCCTTACGCTAAGCCTTTGGCCAATCAACTCTGGTGTATTATTATTATTATTATTATTATTATTATTATTATTCCTCATGAATTTTCTACACCAACTCTAGCTGATGATTTTTCACTGATGACAGAGTGATAACAAGTCTCTTTAGGTTTCCTGATTATGTTACTCCTGAATAGTTTCAATCTTTCTACTAATCTCTTGGTCATTGAGTTTTTTTTCAGGTTCTTGGTGACTGTTCCAAAGGTTCCGACAACGGTATCCCTGTGACTAAAATATTCCACTGCTTTTTCAGCTCTTTAGCAACGTATTTATCTAGCTTTTCTCCTTCTTTCACCTCCAGTCTGTCGTCTAGTGGAAGAGAAAAATCAACTCTGTGACGGTTACTCTTTTATTGTTAATTAAAACTAGGTCTGGTCTTCTAGCTTGGATTAAGTGATCCGTTCGTATCTCAAAGCCCCAGAGAATTCCCAGAGAATTTTATACCTTTCATTTTCAAAGAAACATTATGCTTTGTTAGTACGGAGAACATAAAGTTTCTTGCACAATTCCTATTGAATCAACTAAACCACCCAGTCGTACCTGAAATGTATTCCTTTTAGGGTACTTCACTGCGTTCACTTATTATGTGACTTATTGTTTCATCAATATAACCACAGAGCCAATACTTGCTATTCTCTTGTGAATTATCAATTTTTGCATTTTTTAAAAATTATTAGAGATTCAGTTTTTCTCTTTAAGTTCCCTCTTCTTAACCATGTCTTGGTAATTTCGTGTGAAATGTCCCTAATTTGTCGTTTAAAGTATCTACACAATTGTTTTACTGTTTATGTTGACATGGTTGTTGTTGGCTGCTGTAAATAATCTTTCTTTGCTTTTTTGATGCATTCCTGAGGTTTCTTCTTCTTCTTCTTCTTCTTCTTCTTCTTCTTCTTCTTCTTCTTCTTCTTCTTCTTCTTATTATTATTATTATTATTATTATTATTATTATTATTATTATTTCTAAATTTATATTTGTGTCAACTGTCAGACGGTTGAATCGTACGATTAAAAATCAGTTTTGTCTTCCATAAAACACCGAGAATTTATTGATTTTAAGCTTCAGCACGTGTTTCCTGCCAGAGACACGTGAAGAAACTAAAATGTTTTTAGGCAGATTTGGACTGGATAACATCGTCTTCGTGGTCGTTCTATTTATTTACCCCCCCCCAGAAAAAAGCAGTGCAATTGTACTTAAACAATGTCTTGCGTAGGTGGGACGCATAAAAAAGAACGTATTTATTTTATGGGGATGCTATAGCTGATTATATTATTCCTATCAAATTTATCGATCGGTCTAATTTTATTCATATCTACTTATTTCCAAGAGTCTGTTCATATATGTACATTTATTTCTAGTCTGTTCATATCAATCATATCTGTTCCTACCAATCGATATTCAATAAGTTATGCTTTGTACAGCACAAGACCACGGCTCTGAGGCACTCATAGGGGACCGAAGTCACTTCATTTATAATTGTTCGCAAGTTTAGCTCGCTAATCATGTCTTCGAGGTTCCTTTTTCTTTCTTACGTTCTTTCTTTGAACATGCGGGTGATCAGAATTGCAGTAGTTGCGCTCGGAACGGTCCCTAAAGACTTTAAAAGGAGACTAGAAGAATTGGAAATCAGAGGAAGAATCGTGACCAACCAGGCATTGTTGAGATCGGCCAGATTACTGAGAAAAGTCCTGGAGACTGTCACTCAAACTCCAGTGAAAACCCAGCAACTAAAGATGGTGTAAAAAAAAACTCGCAAGGAGTAAAATAATAATAATAATAATAATAGAAGTGGACTTGCCAGCGTTGAAGATAGTATTGACGCATCAATACATCAACTCGAAGACTAAAAGCGCGGAGGAAGACTGGTTATAGCCACCAGAAACAATACTGATGATACGAGGATCAGTAGAACAGAAATAACCAGAAAAAAAAACCAGGAAGAAAAACAACTATATGGACGTTTTAAGTGACTAACAAGCGACATCTCTCACGAGAAAACGTGGACGTGACTAGAAAGAGAAACCTTAAGAGAGAAACTGAATCTCTCCTAACAGCAGCACAAAATAACGCCATAAGTACCAACCATATCGAAACAAGAATAGATAAGACGCAACAAAACAGCAAATGTAGGTTATGTGGTGATAGAGATGAAACAACCAATTACATAATAAGCGAATGCAGCAGATTGGCTCAGAAGGAGTATAAGACAAGACACGACTGGGTGAGCAAGGTGATCCGCTGGGAATTGTGCAAGAAATTGAAATTTAATCATATGGACAAATGGTATATACACAACCAAGAATATGTCCAGGTGAATGAGACGCATAAACTCAGCTGGGATTTTGAGATACAAACGGATCACCAAATCTCGATCAGACGACCACACCTTATAATAATCAACAACAAAAAAGAGAATTTGCAAAATAGTGGATTGTGCTGTCCCGACTGACCATAGAGTAAAATTGAAAGAAAGCGAAAAGAAGGATAAGTACGTAGACCTTGCTATGAATTGAAAAAAACTGTGGAACATGAAAATACCGTTTATACCAATTGTAATTGGTGCTCTTGGTACAGTCAACAAGGGATTAGTAAAAGGACAAGAGGACTTGGAAATAAAAGGACGAGCGGAGACCATCCAAACGACAGCATTGTTGAAATCGGCCAGAATACTGAGAACAGTCCTGGTGACTTGAGGAGACTTGAGGAGACTCAAACTCCAGTAAAAGTCCATTAGCAAATACTGGTGTAAAAACGCTCAGGAAGTAAAAGAATAATAGATACAACTGGTTTGCAAAGGTGATCCATTGAGAATCGTGCAAGAGATTAAGATTTGATAATTCTGACAAAAATACTGAGAACTTGTCATAGAGCTGAAGCAGCTGTGAAATATAAAAGTGACGGTGATTCTAAGTGTATTTGGTGCGTTTGGAAAGGTCCTCAAAGGGCTTGGAAAAGAGACTGGAGGAATTGGAGATTAGAGGAAGAATCGAAACCAGCGTAGTTAAGATCAGTCAGAATACTTAGAAGTGTTCTGGAGACTTGAGGAGTGTTGCTATCAATCAGACTCCAGTGAAAAACGCCAGTTAAAACTGGTGTAAAATCTCACAAGGAGTAAAATAATAATTATTTGCTAATTATCTGATTATTGGATATCACTAACAAGCCATTTTCAAAAATGATTCTCAATAATTAAAATTTAATAATAATTTAGGTCACTTTATATCTGTCTTCAAAGTTTCCGGCTGCATGTCTAGCAGAGATTTTCTTGGTATGTTCTTCACACATATACAAACATACGCATATATACATAAACACACACACAAACTCTCTCACTCTCAAACACACACACACACACACACACACACACACACACACACACACACGCGCGCGCGCGCGCGTTATTATTCAACGCTAAAAGCTCCTCTAAATCGTAAAATCATTGAATGTCAGACCTGATGATCGTAGCCGTAAACTCAGTCATGAGTTTCACCATGTTTTATATTCTTTATACTGGATAAAAATGATAGTTTCATATATATATATATATATATATATATATATGTGTGTGTGTGTGTGTGTGTGTGTGTGTGTGTGTGTGTGTGTTCCAAAACAAAGCCTATGATGTTTCAGGAGACATAGGTTTGGTTTGGTTTGGTTTGGTTTCTTCGTTTAATGGCATATCAACTTTTGTAGTTTATTTAATGCCAAAGCAATTCTAGAAGAACAGAAGTGGTATAATTTAACCCATAGCTGGGAGGATAAGGGGGTTCATACCTTTCCCAAGGGTATTTGCCCGAAAGTGAACGTAATAGCGTGACTGGAGTACGAACTTGCTTACTACGATTCCACAGTCCATCGCTTTAACTCAGGAAACATAATTCTCGGTTCCCTTTTTTACCGAAAGTATTGTCGTCAGCAAACGGTTGACATGTGTACAAAAACGAAATATTCCAGTTTTGATAAGATCATGTTGATTGACTTGACACTCATTTGGTTTTGTCAGGTGGTCATTAACTCATGGTTAAAAAGATTTTAGAAGAATGAAGCTTCGTTATTCATTATAATTAGCAATTGAAAAAAATTTGATTTTTTTGTTTTCAAAAAGTGGCGTGGCATAATCTTCAGATAATGTGACAGAGGACTTGCTTAAAAAAATTAAGCATTCTTGTTTTCATTGCAAGTAATAATAAATGTGATTCTCACTGAATTTCTTTTACCAAATATGGTTTGGCGCATTTCAAACTCTAGAATTAAAAAAAAAAATTTAAAGCGATAAAAATCGCAGATAATACAACGGTTGCTCATTTGGTAAAGATGTTAATTATGAAAACGAATCATTTTGGTATAAAAGAATGTAACTTTTCTTCGGTATCATCAGTCTATATTTAAAGGTTTGAAGCAAGCCTTTCACAATCTCTACGTATAGTTGATATTATATTCGCATTTTCTTCCGAATAATGAACATATTATTGTTTTCTATGTGTACATTGTTGAAGAAATCTACAAAAGCCAGTAGCTGAGTCAAATACAATGCAGTGGGAAGCAAAGAGAGATATAGAGGCAAACAATTGGTACCACTACACTTTAAGACTGGCGACAATTACTAATGGTGATTCTGTCTGAAATTTTACAAGCACGCTAAAAACGGTAGGAAACAGCGTAGAAAAACATATTTTCATTACGCCTAATAGAACAAATACTATTTATAATTGTAGATGTTTACTTTATATATATATATATATATATATATATATATATATATATATATATATATATATATATATATATCACCCGTAATCACCACGACTAATTTTTATAAAAAGTGAATTTTCTTCTAATCATGGATTTTATTATTTCTTGTTGAATACAAAACGACTAAAACTGATATTATTAGGTATCATTTATTTCCAAACTAAACCGCATAGAAACTGTCTAAACAAAGATGAAATTGAAACAGCTTTAATAAAAAATAGAATTGCATATATAAGGGTGTACTTATTTTTGATACATATTCTTATTTCCGGTTAATGAGTTTAAGTGCAATAGAATTTGGTAACAAGTAATTCTTAATATCCGTTTTGATTGTATAATTTTCCACCCGAAATAATAAAATTACAGTATCTTTGGTTTAGAAGAAAATAACACTTCTATATGAAGATTGTCAGAGGTGTAATATATATATATATATATATATATATATATATATATATATATATATATATATATATATATATATATCTGAATAAACAAATCATTTAAAAAATCTAAAAAGAGCTAGAAAAAAAGTAGAACTGGATATTTTGTAAGTTTTAAGTGTTTACTAAAAAAAAACAAAAAAAACAAAAAAAAAAAAAAAGTAAATAAATAAAAGACAAACAACAAAAACATTAAATTAAGCTGTCACAGAAAAGTGAGTAAACATTTTTTGTCTGAGGCAACACACACACACACACACACACACACACACACACACACACACACACACACACACACACACATATATATATATATATATAATTTTTTTAGCCAAATGGTGAAAAAAACGCGTATTGTAGACAAGCAATATCTATTTATAGCATAATCTCTTTCCTTGTCAATGCACTTGTTTCTGTCGTAAATAATGATTAAATAGATAGATCATCATACGTATACCAAACGGGATGTTCACCATGGTGGAAATTTTCTTGAAAATGAAATCTGTCATCATATATTTGGAAAATAAAGAAATTTTTTAATAGGAAACCGACAAAAGAAATTAAAAATTGTTCGATTGTGTATGCATAATTTTAAATGATTTTGAATTATTTAATCAGTCAAAAACATTTAAAATAATTTCCCATAATACCAGCTCAATTTACCAGTATATTTATGACTTTCGAGATAATTGAGATTGATTCCAATTTGTTCATCTTTTGCTGAAGTTAAAATACAAAATTTTTCAAATTGCAATATAAATTTATAAATGGTTTAAAATAATTTCCATCGTCCTATTCGAGGGGTTTAGAATACACCAACTGTATCAACTGTAGAGTGGTAAGACATCCCAAAAAGGGAGTTTTAAACTGCATCTGATTGTGAGGCTTCAGTTCTGGAGTTCTGGGGAGTTTAGAGTACTCCTTCATTGAAAATACTCTCAGGTTAACTCTAATCTGGAGGGGTAGTACCTGTTAGCGTCCGATCTATGCACCAAATCATCATCATCATCATATCGTGCTGGTAGCACGGATATCCCTGACCCTCTCTCGCCACTCCTCCCTATCGTTCATCGCCCTAGGTAGGTCTTCAGGACAACACCCTGTATCCTCACATAGCTGCTGAATGTACGTTCGAGCTGGTCGCCCTGCTTTTGCGCGGCCATGTGTGGGGATCCATAAGAGTACATCTCTTATGAGTTCATCTCTGCTTCTCCAGCAGTGTCCTGCATGTCTGGTTCGTCTAACTTGAATAGTTTTCGTGATAGGGGGCAGGTGGCCGTACAGTTGGTGTCTTGTGGGGTGTTGCTGCCAGGACTTGTTCAGGATTGCACGCAGCATTCTTGTGTAATTGCCATCTAGTTTCTTCTCCAGCCGTGCTTCCGAAGAAATAGATCCACAACCTCACAAATATTAACCATCCGCAGAATCCTTGAAGGTGTACGGGCAAAGAACCTACAAGCGACATTAATATTTGTCGACTTTACCAAGGCTTTCGACTCCATTCACAGAGGAAAGATGGAACAAATCCTACTAGCGTACGGCATACCTAAAGAAACCGTAGCGGCAATAATGATTCTCTATAGAAACACTAAAGTAAAAATACGATCACCGGATGGAGACACAGAATACTTTGACATTGTAGCAGGAGTACTACAAGGGGACACGTTGGCCCCGTACCTCTTTATCATTTGTCTAGACTACGTACTTAGAACATCGATTGACAAAATCAAAGAGAATGGCTTCGAACTGACGAAGAAAAGAAGCAGAAGATACCCCCGCAACAACAATTACCGACGCCGACTACGCCGATGACATAGCGATACTGGCAAATACACCTGACCAAGCCGAAACACTTCTGCATAGTTTGGAACGAGCAGCAGCAAGCATAGGCCTCTATGTTAATGCACACAAAACGGAATACATGTGCTATAACCAAACGGGGGACATCTCCACTCTAGAAGGAACCCCACTTAAACTAGTAGACAAATTCACGTACCTAGGAAGCAGCGTCGAATCAACCGAAAAGGACATCGAAACGAGGCTAACGAAAGCATGGACAGCTATCAATAGGCTATCGCTTATATGGAAATCAGACCTAACCGATAAAATGAAACGCAGTTTCTTCCAGGCAGCGGTCACATCGATACTGCTATATGGATGCACTACATGGATGCACCAAATAGATCTGTTTAAAAATCATTAGTACTAGATAGGACCGTGTGAAAAAAGCCCCCCCACCAATATAAAAAAAAAAAAACTTGAAACAGCTACATGAAAAAATGTAAATATGAACATATGATGAATGCGATTCCCAAACCTCTAGCCATAAATTACTCCTTGGCAGGTTTACATGCCGTTAAAATCAATCAATCAATCAATAATTGTCCGACTTAAAACGTAAGCAAATATGAAAGAGCAAGAATCTGTAAAAGTAGATTAACATCTAGGAAAATATTTTGGTAGATATGGACCCAATGAAAAAAATAGAAATTAAGAGATTTAAAAGTATAGAAAGATGGAGATTAATTGAGATTAAATTGGTTGGATTAATTAATAGTGAGGCAATTAATTGTTTATTAGTTTAATCATTAATTGTTTAGCAGATATAAACATATATATATATATATATATATATATATATATATATATATATATATATTTAATATTAATCACATTATACAGTGAAAACTTCAAATAAAAATTAATCTAACAAAAATCTGAACTGCATCTGCCCAAGTAATCAGATATGAACAGAATAAAAAAGAATTGCATTGACCTTTCGATTTCTATCAGGGATGTAACTTGCTCAGCTACTAATTTCTGGTCGATTCCTCTTTCTCTCTATCGCTGCTTCTCTTTTTCTCCCAACTGTTCCGTCTTGACTAAAGGAAATAAAAATGTTCAACTCTGGTTGTCAAAGTTTTCCACTTTAACCGAACACAGCATAAAGAATTCCCAGAAGCATTTCCAGTCTAAAATGGTAGATATTCTAAATAAACTATTTATTTCAATAGTTGTAAAATAAATGTCAGTGATCCAAAAATCTTTTGTTTGAAAATGTGTGGGAATTTCCTCTCATTGCAGTCACACGACTTTATCTACAGAACGACTCTACCCCAGCCGAACGATTCAACCCCACGTTATTAGACTCTCTTAAGGCGTTGCAGCTTTGGGTAGAAACCACACATGTCATGAGTCAGATTTACAAAGGTAAAAAAAAGGGCAAAGAAATTTCAAAGATATATTTGCTTCATAGATGGGAGCGCGAATGACAAAATTGACTCAGCTATCAAAATATGGGCGACGCGCGAGATACCTTTATTCCACTCTGTTCAACGGTTTGCCTTCATGTTCTCAACTCTCAGTTCTGCTCAGCCACAGTGGATGAGGAGCACCTCGGCAGGCCTGCAAAATCGATCGTCTGCTTTTGATTCCAAATAACTCAGTAACTGAGCAGTCTCCCGATTTCCTTCTCGAATATATTCCTAAAAGAGCCACATAACCTTCTTGAGAACCACCCAACAACTAGAATACTTCAAAAGGGTCGGACTCTTATCTACTGACGTCTAACCACACTAAGGCCAAAGACCACTGTTTATGACGGACATTAAAACTAGCTATTTTCATAAAGAAATCAGTTTTTGCTAAAACTTCCTTCTATTTTATCGCTTATCAAAATCTGTCTGAACTTTCAAACTAGCTTATGAACTTATGATACACACATCTATGAACATACATACATACATACATACAGGTGTTTGTGGTGGAACGATTACCGTTGAAGGAAAATGACGCGCCGACCCGAGTTCAAATAGTAGAGGAGGCTGTTTGCATTTCATATTGCGCTAATCTCCTTGGGAAAGGAATGAATCCAATCATTCTTCCCCCAGCTATATATAAATTGTAGGAAAGACTGGGCACTTTAACCTCAATATTGTAACCGGTCTAGGAGGAGGAAAACTCTGAATTCAAATCAGTTAATCTCTGCTTAAAAATTGAACTGGTGTCACATGCTGCCGGTGCGGAGTGGTTGGTAAATACATACATACATGCATACATATATGCTTCTTATTTTCACACATACAAAACTTATCCCCGCATATATATATATATATATATATATATATATATATATGCTACACCTACACGTAAGCTCGCTCCCGGCATACATATACATACACAGATAATCTGCATACCTACTCATAGACATGAACCCTTGTGTCACATCCTGCCTATGCAGAGTGGTTAGTACATACACACATAAATACAAAAATGCTATTTATGCTCACACATACGAGGATCATTAAAAAGTTTCCAGACTTTTTTCGTATGGGCACTTTTATTGATAGTACACACATGAAACTCTAGTCCCATTCGAAGTAATCTCCTCTGGCTGCAATGCATTTGTTGTACCGTTCCAACAACTTCTGAAAGGCCCCATGGAAGTCCTCTTGTGTGAGCATGTCAATGACCTTCGTCACAGCCTCTTTCATTTTCTCAATTGTCTCATAATGACAGCCTCTGAGCTTAGGGAATAAGCAAAAGTCACAGGGAGGAAGGTCTGGACTATAGGGAGGGTGAGGAACTGTCTTAATGCCCATCTTAGTCAAATAGTCTGTGACAAGGATGGAGTTGTGGACTGGTGCATTGTCCTGGTAGAAATGCCACTGAACCGATTTGAAGATTGCTGGCCTCTTCTGATGGAATCTCTTAAAATCTCAATATAGTAACCCTAACCCTAACCATTTGACCAATCAACTCTGGTGTATTGACTTCCTTACTCCTTCCATACCTCTCATCATCCCTCACAGACTCCCTGCCTTCCTTGAATCTCTTATACTACTCAAAAATTGATGTTCGATTCATGCAAGATGGTCGAAAAGCAGTCTGTGGCATTATTTCCAAGTTTGAAACAGAATTTTATTGCATATCGTTCTTCTATAGTGTCAGATAGCATTTTTGAAATTCACCAGCTGTGACAATCAGGGTGTATTCCAATTGATGCTGTAGCAGTTCATTTGAACGTGAAATCATAAAAATTGGTCAGTCATCTCATAAGATGTGTAGAAATAACATACTGAATTTCCAAGAGTCTACGAAAATTTTAAATGCCCATACAAAAAAAAACTCTGAATGCACCACGAACATCTGTACAGAAACACCTAGCCCCGTATATATATATATATATATATATATATATATATATATATATGCTACGCCTACACGTACACATACCCGTATAGATAAGCTCGCCCCCGCAAACATATACATGCACACATACTCTGCATACCTACTTATAAACATGCACCCACCTACACGAATATGCATTACTGCACCTACGTGCACCAAGGAACAGAAGAACTTCTAGTGTCACAAATAAATTATTCATTTTGTTTATTCTATTAAAATAAGTGATAATTTACTTTACCAAAGTAAAATATGTAAACTAGATAATTAGGAAAAAACACTATTATTGCATTTAAGCCAATGTTTCACTCAGCATTTTTCTACATTTATTTTCTTTTTCATGTTCTGCTTAAGATATGCAAATTATCTTCGCTTTTCACTCGTAATGTCTCGAGATTTAACTCTTTTAAGAGATTTTTATTTTTTCCAAGTGCCACTCGTTCTTTCTTTCTTTCTTCCTTTCTTTCTTTCTTCTTCTTTTTTTCTTTTTGCGTATTTTTCGTCGGCATTCATTCTTTTTTCTTCTTTCCTTTTTTCCAGCCTTTTCTTTTCTTTCATTTTGCTTCTTTTTCATCGGCATTCTTCTTTTTCTTGTTTTTCTCTCTATTTTCTTGTTTTTCTTCTTTTTTTTTCTTCTCCCTATTCAATCTATTTCTCTCATGAATTATTATTATTATTATTATTATTAATACCTGCTAAATCTGCCTTCTGTTTACTTTAGAATATTCCTTTATCCAACCAAAAGAGAAGCGCATGAAGTATATGCTCCATTCTGTCTAGTCATGCTTTTAGTCTCGTGATGAAAGTAAAGAAAATAAAAGTTTGATTCAATTTTGAAATGGAAGACGGTATGAGCAGCCGATTAAATGAAAATAGGAAATACGTCAAAGACTCCATCCCAACCATCTAAAATTAGAAAGAAATGAATTTAAATTTAGAAACTGTCAATCCAAGGATTCTTATATTAAACATTTTGAATCTTATCGTTCTTGTCTCGCATAACTTTTACATTTTAGCGTTGTTCACACACACACACACACACACACACACACACACACACACACACACACACACACACACACACACACACACACACACACACACACACACAGGGTGTTTAAAAAATGTTGATGTCATTATGTAATCTAACAATTTGACAAATTCTCTTTCAAGTGATCTCAAATTTTAACAGCATGTGTAGAAACATCCCCAAATTCTATGTTTTCTTTTACAGTGAATGGTATTTCTATAACTGAAAGAGAAAAGCGTTTCAACATTAAACGTAGAAATTGGAGTTGTTTCTGTTGTCAAAATTTGAAATCATATAAACGAGAATCGGTCAAGTAATTGGTCAAGATAAGAGTAATACCAATCATAGTCGGAGTACTTGGAACAACGCCAAAGAAGCCCGAAAACTAACTGGGGGACGGGATGTATGGGATGGGGGAGGATTGAAACCATTCTGACCATAGTACTGTTGAGATCGACTCGAATACTGAGAAAAGTTCTGGTGACCTGTCGAGCCTTGATGTCACATAGACTTCACTGAAGGCTCTCATTCACTATTGATGTGTCAATTCGTTAAATAATGGTAATAATGAAACCATTCTATCAGACACAAATGCATGTGTAAAAGTATTTGAAAACCTCTGACAGTACTTTTTTCTCATCAAATAGTTTGATTTCTTTGTTTGATTGCATTTCAATCTAAGAGGGTTATCTTATGCCAAAACCATCATTGTAAAAGAACAGTAGTGATACTATTTAATAGTATAGGAGGTTCATATCTTTTCCAAGGGTATTAGTCTGAAAGTGAACGTAATGGCACGACTGAAGTTGGACTGTGCCCTCTAGTACGGGCACAGTTCAACAAAGGCAGACTTGAGGCGATAAGGCTTCGGCTGGGCCACCTTCGGGCGAGTGAGCTGCATCATAGTCCAGCTGGGCTCGAGCTTCGGCTCGTGCCCAACCTTAGCCTCCCCTAAATCCTCACTATAATCGACCTTCGGGTCATTGACCTTGTGTCAAGTCCTGTCTGGTGGGAGGCAGTGACAAATATCGGCACGACTGAAGTTTGAACTCGCTTACTATGATGTCACAGATCCTACGTCTTGTGGACTGCCCTTTAGTAAATAGCAAGTCTCTGAAATTGGGAGATCAGTTCATACAACTCGGTAGCAATATCTCATCTCCAGAAAGCAGTGGCAACAACCGCAAAGGTAAATCATGAAGTGTTATTAAAAAGTTAACGACTGCGTAGAAATCTGATCTCTCTGATTAAATGGATTCTCCCTGTACTTGTCTTTAATTGGAATCATTTTGAGATGAGGTTTCTTAATCTGAGAATTAATTTTTATTTATTGCGGACTTTTCTTCCTCATCTTGGTAGTTTTTGTGTTGCTTCCTCTTTCACTACGTTCACCTGGAACTGCAGAGACTCAACGCCTCTATCCGCTGCGTCCCTGTGCGCCCCCGAGGTCGCGGTAAATCACCTGAAGAAGGGCAGAGGTGAAATTTGGGCGAAACGTTGTGAAAGAGGAAGCAACATAAAAACTACCAAGATGAGGAAGAAAAGTCCGCCATAAATAAAATTTAATTCTTGGATTCTCCCTGTATTACTACTATATGGCTACACCACTTGGACTTTGACGAAAGTCTCGGAGAAAAAAGTAAATGGGAACGACATAAGAATGCTTTTGAACAAATCCTGGAGCAACACTAAACAACTCGGCAGCTGTATACCCACTTACATCCCATCTCACAAGTAAGACAAGCAAGACATACTCGATACTTCTGGGAAGTAAGGACGAAATCATAAGCGACATTCTCCAATGTACCCCTACACCTGGAAACACCAGTGTTAGCCGACTAGCAAAAATTTACGTTCATCAATTTTTATGGATATTGAGTGCTGTCTAGAAGACTTACCAGGAGTAATGACCAATAGGGACGGAGAGAGAGAGAGAGGAAGAGAGTGAGGGAGAGAGGGAGTGAGGGGGGAACCTGTGCTCTCAGCACACTTTGATAATGATGATGATGGGAGCCGTTGACATCGTTAAAAAGAGTATTGACAAATATTTTAGTAGACAGTTACAAAATATAGAAAATTATTTCCTGGCACCGCTAATATTCTTTGTAGAATATAAAAATGTTCGATAACGAATCAAATTGGTGGAGAAGTAAATACACGAAAAACTTGTGCATAAGAAAGAAAGAAAGAAAGAAAGAAAGAAAGAAAGAAAAAATACTTTTTACCGGTCTACTTTTAATTCATTGTGTGCTGTGCTGCATGCACTGTTAGTAACAAACGCTTCGATGACGTTTCCAGCAGCGATCGTGACGTACTTCACATTTTTTTTGGCTTTCAGTTCGGTCACCAATATGTTTTTTTATGTAACAAAGTAGTAAAGGTAATGTGTGTGACGTTGCAGATACGTCATCAAATACCTTGATTACAGTCGCAGTGTCGACATTTCTACCCAGTTAGATGTCATAAAAGTAATTATATTTCTATTTATCGCATTTAATATTGATCTTTTATCTTTCTTATTTCATTCGGCAAAATAAATTTCTTTATTGTTGTTGAAATTGGTGTTGTAATTTTTAACTAAGAAAGAATTGTCATTGTTTATTTTTTTGTTATTAATACAAAACTGAAATTAAACTTGTTTATTAATTAAATTTGATCATCAAAAGAAAAGCAATATTAAGAGCATTTTAAAAGGGTGTAAGTGGACGATAATGAATCACACCTGGGCTAATAATCAATATCTAATTTTGTAATTATTTTCATAATTATTCACTTAAAGAATGATTTTAATGCTTCTATTTAGGAAGGAGTGAAGGATTGTAATTATTTCCAGTAAATCGAATATCGAGAATATGGAGGAGCAAAAATTACAACCAGCATGAATACTGATAGCACCAAATTTATAGTCGAATTGCAAATTGAACTGAAATTGGTTTATTCTTAAAGAACATTTTAAGTGTATATTGCTCAAATAATAATCTATTATGAATAGTTTTATTGTATTGCGGTTATATACAAACACAATGGCATTATTGCAATATATATATATATATATATATATATATATTAGTCTTTATATATATATATATATATATATATATATATATATATATATATATATATATTATTCTTATATATATATATATATATATATGTATATATATGTACATACATATATATAGGCAACATTTTCTCTTTTAAACATGTTTAACTGAATAAAAAAGACACTTCCTTTCGGCTTATCTTATAAGTGATCCGTTCAAGTTTTCGTATAATTCGCTTGACATCTGAATTTGTAATGCTATGGATCTCAAATCGACGTTTGCAATATTACTACACCACATAAACGTACCACCACGGTTCTAACGGTTTTATGAGTGTAACACTACGCCTTAATTGTCAGTTGGATTTCTGTTGTACCTTCGCTGTGAGAATAAGTGACGAACACATGAAACACTGTCTTAGTTCTCTAATACAAAGGTTTATTCGCTACAACACATCTTAGTAGTTGTCGAGAAGAGAGAAACAGCATATGAAAAATGAGTCGACCGCTTTACCTAGACAGAGAGAAATAAAACGAGGTGAGAGAGGGTAGAAACAGACCTTAATATTATCCTTTTTGTTTTCAGTTGTGGTCCTCGTACGTGCTTGATCGCTAGTTCCATCTTCGCAGCTTCGTAGCAGGTGTGAGACTTCTTCGCTGAGCTCACCCAAAATGAGTGCTACAATTTTCAGCCGTGTTCACATCGTCGCGTCTCGTACCCAACTGATCCTTTTCTCTCGCACATTTTTCCTGATATACAATATTTCTTTATTTTCGTTCAATATAATACAAAGTTCGGCCAAAAAATGCTCCCAGAATACTTTTCATCATCATTTGTCATTTTCAAGGGTATAGTCAACATATTATTTCTTTAAGATCTAGTGAAACATTTGTAATTATATGGGGATGCTATCTATCTATCTATCTATCTATCTATCTATCTATCAAGTTAGGATAGCGATGCTTGGTAATTGTCAGTTTCTCGCCAATGCGTTCATTAGACCCAGCTATACGCCTTATCAATGATATTGAGCACTCAGTCGATAGATATATATTTTTCTTCTTGTTTACAAAGAAGGGGTTTTCTCCTTTGGTCTTCATTATCATCATTATTTTTTCCTTTTTTTCTAATTACTAAAAAAACAACTATGATTTCTCTTTTCAATAAAACCACAAAAAAGGGTTGACTGAGGTATAAGATCTCTAACCCTATAAAACATTTCAAATTAAATAAACAATGAAACGCGTATCAAAATAAAGTACATTGAATTCCCTTTAAAATTACAAGTTTATTTTTCAACATGACCCCTATTTTGTGCAGCACATTTTTCCAGAGATTCTGTCCACTTTTTCTTTCGGAATGTTTCTTGTTTACTTTTGATTCAACAGCGCAGAGGAACTTTAACTTTGAAAAATACTGACTTTTCATTGCCTCTTTCAATTCTAGGAACGATAATAATAATATCGAATTGGGCTGCCATAATTGTAAATTCCAGAATTCTTACTCTGCTCAGTTTCTTAAATACAATACTTTGATATGACTTGAAAGTAATACTTATGAATTATAAATAACATTACTCAATACGGTCACACAGTGATTGGCGCTAAAAAACGTATGAACCTGACCTTACAAAATATCAAATATATTTCTATCTGCACTATTAGTGTAACTATGCAGAGTGAGACCTTTCTAATCAAGCAACCTTTGTATATCATTGTCTATATTTAAGCTTGATTTATATTTTAAATTTTTGTTAATATTTTAATGCATTTTTATCGCAGTTAACTCAGGCCGGCGACGACAAGGTGAATATTGTTTTATCGGAAGCATAATAAGGAATAGCGCACTGTGAGGCTCGAACTCACATTCGCTTGATTTCAAGAAACCCTGTTTATCCGTTCCAGCTGTTTTACCAACTAAGCTACAAGTATGTGTTTTTCCAAACCCCACTATCAGCTGGTTTAAATTCAGAGTTTTCCTTCTTCTTGACAACCTATATCCCAAAAGCATTAACGTGAAGTAAAATGCCATTATCCTCATCCAGGATTTGAACTTGGATCGTCGATTCCGTTTCCTACACCAATAATCTAACGTTAAGCGCGCCTCCAAACTAACCAACGTGTACAATCGATTTTACAGAAATGGAAATGATATGTAAAAATCCAACTCCCTCAACTTCGTCTCCGACCTACAGCCTCCATTTTTATTGATATTGATTGTACGTACTAGTAGCTTTAATTGCATATTTTGTTTATATTCATTTTCTTCGATGTAACATTTTTTTTCTTTTGCTCTTAACTCGTGGTGTTCACATAAGTTTGAATGGCAGCAAGCCTCCTCAGCTCTCCAGTACTCTTCTAGGTGTTCTAGTTGATCTTAGCTGTATTGTGGTCTGTATGATCTCAGTTCTTTCAAGAATTTCTAGTTTCCCTAGTCTTTTCTCCTCGTTCTTTTCGATTGTACCGTGTTTCATAACTTTTTAGCTCTCAGACAAGGTCCGGGTATTCATTTAATTTTTTGCTTTCCTAAAACTCTGTGATCTGCTGGAACAGTAAGGTCGACTTATTGGCATTTTCTTTTCTTTTTATTAACTAAAACTCGATCTTGTCTTCTGTCTGAGATTGGATGATATATTTGTGTCTCAAAATCATAGAGAATTTTGTTTGCCTTTTTCTCCAGGACAGATTCTAGTTTGTGGATATACCCTTTGTCATTATAGTTGAATTTTAGTCGCTTTCACAATTCCAGTGGATCACCTTTCCCACCCAGTCATGTCTACTCGTTTATTTCTGCACCAGTTTGCATTATTATTTCCCTCATTGCGATATTTCCACACCAGTTTTAACTGGTGGTCTTTCACCAGGGTTTGGGTAACACAAAGTCCCTCCATGTCTCTAGGACTTTTCTAAGTATTCTAATTGATCTTAACGATGTTGTGGTCTGTATAATCTCGATTCTACCCTTTAGTCTTTTTGAGCCCTCGGAGAACGTTTCAAACTCACCAACTACAACTAACCCTATGTGCTAAAAAACTCAAGGTATCAAACACTTTCATATGCCACAGATTTTTCGGCTCTTTGGCAAGATGCAAGTATTTGTCTATCTTTTCGCTTTCTTTCATTTTTACTCTGTGGTCCGTTGGAACAGCAAAATCCACCAAATTACAAGTTCCTTTTTCTTGTTAATTAAATCTAGATCTGGTGTTCTGGTCGGGATTCGGTGATCTATTTGAATCTCAAAATTCTTGGGAATTTTATGTAACTCATTTATTAGGGCAGATTCCGGTTTGGCATGTTCAAATTTTAATCTCTTGCACAATTCCCAGTGGATCACCTTTCCCACCCATCATTTTTCACCGGTTTGTTGCATTCACTAATTATTGTTATGATGACCTATCTACACGATAATGAACTCATTCTTCTTCATAAATACTAACTCTATTTACTCTTGGGAGACTTCCTCTCAGCAAGAAGTGGGACACGTCTCGGTCAGCCATGTTTGTCGGTACATGGATCTGGCTGGCTGTGTCCCGGTTTCACCAGCAGTCGGACGAGGTGCGCCTTGACAGGCATCCTCAAGCCTCAGGGGTCGTCCCTTAGACTCTAATCCTCTTTGGAGGGGCTAGGTTTATCACCTGGCGCATGAGGCACACCTTTTGGGGGATGCCGACGGTGCCCAATGCATTTTTTGAGCCACCAGACGTGTCTGGGTTACGGCTCTGCGCCTGAACCCACCTAAAAAGGCCTTGTGCCACACTCGTCTGGTTGATGGGACGTACGACAAATACCGACTTCCTCCTAGCAATCGAACCTGACAGTTTCGGACGGTCACTTCTACCTTCTGTACTAACACTCTTATTTTGTATATATGTTCTGTTTATTCAATACACTTGTTAAACCTAATTTCTTTTCTTCCGTGTCTTCGTTCTGGCCGCTAACAAGCTACAACAATTATTATTATTATTATTATTATTATTATTATTATTATTAATTTTTACAAGTATTTTCTATACTTTAAGTTTAGTTGCTTTTTTGAATTTAATTGCTACTGTCCAAGTTCGCTATTTTTACGATAGTGTTTAAAATGTATCGGAAACACTCATAACGAATAAACTTTCCAGTCGAATTTACCACCCATTCTAATTGATAAAATATTTCTTAATCATACAAATTGTTTATCCTACAGATCTACGTTGAGGTATTGGTTTACAGAAGCTCAAATCCAGTTGAGAAATTTGTAAGTGTCTTCCTTTACGATGTTTCTAGTTCAAATCAGTTCCATTTTTGCTTTTGTTTCTAATACTATTAATATTATTCTGAAATTTTAGGAGCATTTTTATTGCAGCTCACTTGGGTTATCAGTTCTCAGACGATGAGAAAATAGATAAACGATACATATATGGATCACAACTCAGGAAGAAAGAATTTGAAACCAGGACGCAAGACAGAGAATCGAACTCACTGTAAATGTTTTCAAGCCTAACACGTATGAGAGGTATCCAAATCTAGTCAAATATAGCACACACACACACACACACACACACACACACACACACACACACACACACACACACACACACAAACGTTTTTTACTGGTTCCGTAATCCGCTTTGCGTGTCTCGGTTACGAATAGCCTGGCGGATCCCATTAGTTTCCAGATATACAACTGGTTTGAATTCAGTTTTCCTTTTTCTAAAGTGATTGTTAAAGATCCCAGACTTAAATTAACCCATAGCTGGGTTTAGGAGTATGTGAACTAATTACTCTGATGGTTAATTGTATTAATTATTTCATTATCTAGTTTGGTCAGGCCGCAAGTTGTTCAGTTATCTGTTTACATAGCTAAAATCTTTGAGTGGAAATTTAAGTCAAATTGGAAAGGTCAAGTGCGTGCACCAGCGAATATGATAGTGTACCATACTCATGATACGGATATGCAAAACGTACATAGAATGTTCATAACATATATACATAGAACATAGGAATCTCGAAACACGAAAAACACTTTCGACTTCTTAGTTCAGGTACGAAACTTTTTATTACCTTTGAGTTTAAAGGTTCTTCGACATAAGGAGAGAGATACACATTCTTTCTATTCTGGCTTTTCCATCTGCCGCCCCCCAAACACGTGTGGCACCCGCCACAAGGCTACTGGCCTGGCTTCGGCGAGCAAGCGAAAGCCAACCGTCTTCTCCCGAGGCAGAACTCAACTCAACTGACTTTCTTCAAAATTCCCCAAATCCTCCGCGCGCTTCCGGTGCGTGACGTCATTCGCACTCTCTAGCCTCGTTTCCCATCTGCGCTATTGTGACATCTCTGAGTGATATGTCCGCTCCGCGCGCACGCGTGAACACCTGCGTTAATGTTGCCCCTAAGTAACCCATGCATTGAGCCGAAAGGTTCTCAGCCTAACTAAACCCAAAGGCATAAAACGAAATCCCTCGGCCATTATTTTACCATAGGAGACACCTGTCATTTCTTAACAGGAAGACCAAATGTAAACAAAATAGATTCACGTCTTGTCATAAGTTTGATTGAGGTAAGAATGAAAACATGGAAAGTTGAAAACACGTGTGATGACCGTGATGAGATGACGTAATCACTAAGTGAGATGACAACGCATTAACGATATGGATTTATATTATATAAAAAATCAGCGAATTTTCAAAGTTGAGGCAGTAGGCGTTTGGGAGCCGGTTGACAGTTGGGGGCAGTGATAGGGTGGAGGTAACTCTGTGTAGCGGCAAACGTGTCTCTGTTCATGGACTCTTACAAGCTCTCTGTCTGTCTGTCTGTCTGTCTGTCTTGTGCTTCGATACAATGAACACCTTCGTATTCAGATGAATAAGCAACAATTTCTATAGAAATAATGGATATATTATTGTCACAGTTCGCCCAATAAATAATTGTTAATTGTTAACAGAGAGTTTTTCTTGTCTTTGAGTTGCCAACACTCAGGCAACTTGCTCCAACGAATCAGCTCGACCGTCAGAAGAAATTCGGGATTGATTGTGTTATTCCCTATCAGTGGATCTTTCAAACTCAACGTGGGCACATAGAATCACATTTGGCGCCGTTAACAGGATAAGACCATAATAAAGTACCGTGACAGATATAGTATCACATTTGGCGCTGATATCGGTACCGTGACAATGATAGTATTATATTTGGTGCCGTGAATACTAGAGTGTCACAAGTGAAATGGTTGGATTCATACCTTATAAAGAATATTAGCGTTATATGAAATATAAACAGTTTCGTTCAGCATTTAAACTCAGCTAGCTGAGTTCACTGTCTACGATGATAACCGTTACGCTACGAGTGCACATACTCATACCCACTTTTTCTGTGCATCGTGTTTCTGCATGCATCAACAGTTCTCGTGTTAATCGGAAGAACATTTAGTCTCAAAGCATCATATTGTTTATTTTTCCTGACCGCACAAACAACATATATATATATATATATATATATATATATATATATATATATATATATATATGCGCGCACGCGTGTGTGTGTGTGTTAAGAACATCTTCGCACGACTAGATAATGAATTGTATTTCTTGATTTAATGAAAAATAGAAAAATAATACTGAAAAGTAAAAGGAAAATGTTGCCTCAAAGACATGAAAAACAATCCCCTCAAAAAAAAAAAAAAAAAAAAAAAGAACAACCACAACAACAACGACTATAACAAAACCAAAAACAAAAACTGTCATCTACCTGTATGGACTCGTGAAAATGTCAAACGATTTTACTCTTTTGTGTTAAATCAATGGAAAACAAAGGAGAACACACGTATATTCATACACAAATACAAATATATCCTCCTATGATAAGATACAAAGTTTAAACACACACACAAACACACACACTCATATATATATATATATATATATATATATATATATATATATATATATATATATATATATATATATATAAGGTGTTTAAAAGAATTGATATCATATCTAATTTGTCATTAAATTCTCGTTCAAATGATTTCAAATTTTACTAGCGAGTGTAAAAGCAATCCAAAATTCTATGTTCAATTTATAGATGCCTTTTCCTTTTCAGTGAATGGCATTTCTTTACATGAAAAGAAAAAAAAAACATCAAAATATGAAACATTAAACAGACTTTCGATTTGTTTTTAAAGATGCCATTAAATGTTGTGATAATTTCAACGAGAATTGGTCAAGTTGATAGATTATGAAATGATATAATTTTTTCTGAAATATTCCATATATATATATATATATATATATATACTTCAGGGTGTATTTAATTTTGAAATCGTACATGTTTGGTTAGAGGTCCTTAAAGCTGCTGAGTCTGGTAAGAAATAATACTTAAAATGTTCATTTCAAGTGTAAAATGTTTTACTTGGGAAAATAAAACCTCGGTTTAAAGGAAAATTAACTTTTTAGAAAATATTGTTCGGAGAGATCTTATATGAGGGCGGTACTATATATATATATATATATATATATATATATATATATATATATATATATATATATATATGTGTGTGTGTGTGTGTGTGTGAGAGAGAGAGAGACAGAATTCAATTCATTTTAGCATCTTTCAAAGCTGTTCAGTGCCATGCTAATTGATAACGACCTAGACTACCCAGACCCATACTTACTACTTACCGCCAGAGCATCAGACTTGCAATATCCTTGACTTCAATCACAATGCAGTTGATTCAAAGATCCACTTTGATTGTTTATTCGTGGAGAAGTTTTGTTTTCGACAATATGAAGCACTCTTAATATTTACAATGTGATGTTAGTTGGAATCTTTGAAGAATCAGTGTTGAATACACATCGTATACATCAGATGTAAAACCACTTGATTGATTCTGATAGGAATATTAAAAAAAAACAACAAAGTTTATGCATCAAGGTCCATAACATTTTTACGGTTTTAGATGGGGGAGTGCCAATGGTGTAGTGGCGAATGTGCTACACTGCGACATCATAATAAGAGAGTTCGAACTCTTGTCATGCTGTTGTGTTCACTTTCAGACTAATATTTTTTAATATAGAACGCCTTCATTTCTCCAGATATAAGCTAAATAGTACCACTACTATTCTTCTACATGGATGTCTTCGGCACTAAATAACCCACGAAGATTCATATGCCATTAAAACAAAGAAACCAAACCAAACCAAATAAAGCCAAATTGATGGTTGGTTGGTTGGTTGGTTTTATGGCATATCAACCTTTGTAGGTTATTTAACGCCAAATCCATTTTTATGTAAATAATCTGTTCTATTGAAAACAATTCAGTTTAGCATAAGTACACAGTTTAATTTTCAAAAACATTTCCATTTCTAACTATTCAAGCAGTTATATGTAATAATTCAGTTAAGTGTAAATACACTTTTAATGTCGAAAAACAGTTCTATTTGAAATAATTCAGTTAAGCATAAGCACGCAGTTTAAGTGTAAGTACGGTTTAATTGTCAAAAGCGTTTCTATTTCAAGCTATTCAGTTTACTCAATTCATTTTAGCATAAGTATGCTGTTAGTTCTATTTAACCCATAGATAGGGCCCTATCAGGTGCTACCACTCCGGACCAGAGTGGACCTGGGAGCGATGGCAACGAAGGGGTACTCCGCATTCCCCAAAGCTCCAGCACTGTTGGAACCTCACCATCAGATTGTTTAGTGTCATATCAGGACACTCGTTTGGGGGGGGTCTTACCCATCTGCAGAGGTTCAGTCAGTGCAAATTGATTATGGATGACACTCAAACAGACTTACCGTACAAGAAATGAGTTTATTTATATTTGTCATTATTTTGTTTTGTGACAAAAAAGAAAAATGCCTTTCTGGTTGAGTATTTGGAAATGTATCAATGCAGCGATATGGAGTATGGAATCACTTTGTCGAGTTCAAATTCCAGATGCAGCAATCTAAATTCACCTCGCACTTATTCTCGGAGAACCAAATAACTTC
Source organism: Sepioteuthis lessoniana (assembly GCA_963585895.1). NCBI lineage: Eukaryota > Metazoa > Mollusca > Cephalopoda > Myopsida > Loliginidae > Sepioteuthis > Sepioteuthis lessoniana. Next base: position 59,885,875 of record OY757910.1, on the reverse strand, counting down.
ATCGAATAAGTGTATAAAATATAAAATATAAGGACTGGGAAAAAACCGACAAAAATCTTCTTGCGTTAGTTTAGAAAAAGACATAATATTCCATTAATATAACATTGGATTAACGGTTTGGTTGGCAAGCAAGTAAGTTCTTTACAAGTTGGCTGAAAAATGTTTATTCATCTACCGTATTCAGCAGATGTTGCACTTTTGGATTACCATTTATTCCATTTTGAACAGAATTCTTTTAATGAAAAAGAAAAAAATGCGAAGAAGTAACTAGTAAAATGACAAAAGTTTGGTTAAGTTATTTGGTTTAATTGGCATATCAATACTTGATGATTATTCAATGCCAAATCCTATTTATACATATATTATGATTTTTAAGTGAATAGTTTGTAGATAATATCATTTTCTGAATAACGAAGCAGTGCTCATTTGTTTGCACAGTTAAATGGTTTCACGTATTGCTTGGTAACTTTAATAGTTCAATTTGCCACATTTAAATGGTTTCAAATATTGTTATCTAATACTAATAATTCAATTTAATATTAATCATTTTTTTTTGCACACAGTTAAATGGTTTCCAGTATAAATGGGACCTTAACAGGTCCACTCTGAGTCAGAGTGGACCTGAAAATAATAGCAATGAAGGGGTACTCCACATTCCACAAAGCTCCTGGACTGGAGCCTAAACATGAGATGGTTTAGTGTTATATCCAGCACAATCGTGGAGGAGGATATTATCTTTGTACAGGGGTATTCTACAGCCCAAGCCGACTAGGCTGATTAAAGATAGTGGGTAAAAGCGTTATTCATCATTCCGAAAAAATAAATGTCTTCATTGCATTATCTAAAAAAAAAGAAAGAATTATTCCCTGCGTTGTCGGCGGGGCATAGAAAACGCTGATTGCATCCCCAGCAGAAGGGTAAGTCCTCGCACCAAAAAAAGGGTGTCCTGGGTATGACACTAAACTGCATTTGATGGTGAGGCTACATTTCAGGAGATATGGGGAGAGTAGAGTACCCCTTCATTGCCATTACTTCCTGTTCAAAATCGAAGTGATAATACCTGTTAGAGTCTCATCAATTGGTCAAAGAAGAAATTATTCGTATTCGATAGACCCCATGAAAAAAATACCCTCTTTAGAAACAACGCACAAAAAATGTAAAATACAATGAATGCTATTCCCTAACCACTTGGCATAAAATAACCCAACAGCTTCACGTGTCAATAAAATCCCTCACTCACTCACTCAGTCATTCAATCAGATATACTGCTTTAAAATAGATGGATAAAAATTACTGTTATTTTTGCTGCTATCAACTATGATGAAAAACATCAAATCTTATAACTTATAATTTTTGCCTTCAATCTCCTTCACTCCATTAAACTCTTCTAATGGCATCTATGAATCTTTTTTGCTCCTGCATGGACTGTGACTCCTATGAAGTCCAAACACATAATTCGTGTGTTGGGTATGAAACTAGCTTCCTATCTGAGGTTGGTTGGTTTGTTGTGTTTTTATGGCATATCAACCTTTGTAGGTTATTTAATGCCAAATCCATTTTTATACAAATAATCAGTTCTATTTTAAACAATTCAGTTTAGCATGAGTACTCAGTTCAATTGTCAAAATATTTCTATTTCAAGCTATTCAGTTTAGTCAAACAGTTCTAATTCAAACAATTCAGTTTAGTATAAGTATAGTTTTGTTTAAAAGTCAAAACAGTTCTGTTTCAAATCGTTCAGTTTTGCGTAAATATGCAGTTTAAATATCAAAACCGTTCTATTTCACGTAATTTAGTTTAGCATATGTACGCAGTTTGGTTCTATTTAACCCATAGATAGGACCCTATTAGGTGCTACCATTCCTGGCCAGAGTAGACATGCGAGAAATAACAATGAAAGGGTGCTCCACATTTCCCAAAGCATCAGCATTACTGGAACCTCACCATCAGATTGTTTAGTGTCATATCCAGGACACTCGTTGGGGGGGGGGTCTTACCCCTCTGAAGAGATGCAGTCGGTGTATTTTACCACCCCAGCCGACAGGGCAATCCTATTTGGGGTTAACTTGATATTTATCAAGTCAAAATGCAATTTATGCTTACAATAATGAACTAAGAACCGATATTCTTCTCTACGTATGTAACAGATACTTGTAGACAAATGCGTAGATTTACATTCGATCCAAGAAATAGTGCTTCAGATTCTTGGAACCCTTATAAAATCAAGAAACTGAAAGCTACATAAGATTTTTTTCAGATTAGGAATTGGAATTATACATGTATTCAAAGATGGATTTAGCTCAGTGAAGAATTTCTCCTGACTTTGTGACGTCAGCATAACGCATCAATAGTAAAAGCTGAGTCGTAAAAAAATGAAAATGTGAAGGACAGATTGCACCCACTGCTTCCTATCTATCTATCTATCTATCTATGTAAATACATATCTATCTATCTATCTGGGAAGTCTCCGTGACATAGTGATTAACGTACTAGACTGTAAGATCGTAGTAAGTGTGTTCGAACTCCAGTCGTGCTGTTGTATTCACTTTCAGACAACTATGCTTTGGAGAGGTATAAACCCTCTCATTCTCCCAACTCTGCATTAAATAGTACCACAATTGTTTTTCTACAGGGATGACTTTGGTGTTAAGTAACCCACGAAGTTTTATATGCCATTAAACAAAGAAAGCAAAGAAAATCACATCTCTCTCCCTCCCTCTTTTTTTCTCTCTCTCCTTCTCTATCTATGCCAATTCATATCTATCTAAAATGGCCAGAAAAATAGTTGGAAACTCTTGATCACAAATATTTCGACATTTTTCACTTTAATTGTATCCACATATGTATATTTCAAATAAATTGAAGCAGTATTTACCAAGATAGAAATGAACAATAAGTAAAACGTTAATTTCCTTCAAAATAGTTCCCTTGGCATGCAACACACGTATTTCAGCGAATTTCCCTTTGATCAAAGTACCTGTGAAATTTCACTTTTGATGTAGTGTGAAGCTTCCGCATCGGTTTATTCCTTTTAATATTACGCAACGGCCAAAAATCTTCGCCTTAAGATAAATTTTCAGTTTAGAAAACATGACAAAAGTCCCACTGAATCTTGTGTTTCACTTAAGCATTTCATTTAAAAAGTATCAAGACTAGCTTAATAATGTTTTTCAAATTGAAACTGAATGGTCTAGACGGCTGTCTAGATGTCTTGATATCATCACTTTATTATATAAGTTGCTTAGTTGTTTACACATCTTCAGCGAAATTTTGAATTAAAAATTAAAAAAAAAAATGAAACTTCAGTCTCGATACATTTTGAACTTATACATTCTCTTGTAGGTAAGCAAGAAAAGTTACCTCATTAAAAAAAATCCTTGTCAATCGATTCAAACAAACTTTTAAAACCGGATTGAGCCACGTGACTTATGCCATCCTCTTTATAATCACGTGACTTAAAAATAGTATAAAAGTGTGCAGTGGTTCAATTGAAGGGGTCGGATGTGAGGATTACCAGCTCACCTGATGATCGTAGCCATGAAACTCTGAGTCGTTGAACCATGCCTCATTTTCACATTTACCGTAATCGAAATAAGTAAAGTTGGGGACTGCTGTCGAGGGTAACCCGAAGGCTCCTTTTTCGATAGCTACCACACCAAGGTGTAGGGGAGGGCGCTACGCCTTTCCTAGGATTGTCCCACTTTACCCTTAATCCGTACCTTATAATGCTGAGTGTTAAGCAAGGAGGCATCAAGTACCATTTTTTGAGTCTTTGCTATGACTCGACTTGAGATTGAACCCAGGTCTCCCGGGCCATTGTTGAACACTCTAACCATTTGGCTAATGTCCGGTAAATAATCGAAATAGAGGAGCAAAATTTCAAGCATCTAAGAGTTAAACTTTAACTATATATATATATACAGGTTATCGTCGTCGGAAATGGACACGGCGACCAAAATTAAAATCCTGCACAAGACTGTTTGCATTTTACATAGCGTTAATACTTTCGAGAAAAGTATGCATCCAATTATTATCCTACAGCAATGAGTAAATAGTAGGACAGAATGAGTTCCTTAGTCTTCATATGGCAACCAGTCTAGGAGAAGGACTACTCTGAATTCAAACTTGTCAAAATGCGCTTACTAAAAAAAACTGACCTGGTGTCACATTCTGCTCTTGCAGAGTGTTGCATATTGACCCTTGGATGTTCCAGCTGTGTAAACAAAGTGATTGCGGGATGCACTTGTATAAACAGGAAGGCAGTGATCTGTAGGTGTAAGCAGCACATGGGTTGAACTGAAAAGTCGTGGGCATTATGAAATTATATATACACAGGCACCCACAGAGTAACGGTCAGTCTCAGTCTTGCAGCAAGAAAAGATTCAGTCAGTCACGGAGAGCGCTAGCAAGTTGATGGCCACCCTGTTGGGGCAGCAACCCACAAAGTGCACACTGTTGAGTACTCCTCGGCCTAGAAGTAGAAGATGTGATAAGGCCCTGAATATGAATATAGAAGCACAGCGTTGTTAAGAAGAAGTGCTAAGTAAGGATACGCGTATGGCACAACGCAGCTTAGAAGATAAGGGTCAATATAGCAGTGTGCAAGTCCTTCAGTCGTCTCCCCCTCTGTCACTCTCTCTGGCACTACAGAAGATACAACTCTTTTCGAGAAATAAAGTGTGAGAGTTATATTTTCATAAAGAAAAGTGTTATAGTCATTCTGCCTATTCATCATTCATCACTTCATTATGCCGGTAGGGAATACATCAGGAGTGGGTTAGTAAATACACACACACACACACACACACACACACACACACACACACACACACACACACACATATATATATATATATATATTCCTTATTCTATCAATCACTTCTCCTGGTGGTTACTGGTTATCAACTAAACCTTTTAGATTATTGGTACTGTGTAATGAATTCTTTACTCGCTGTGTGCGTCACACTGGTGTTCTTGTGCCCAACTTTGGGTGGTTTAGTTATGATCAGTTTTTACTTTTGCCGAACCTCTTGATTCGACACCTGAATATTGCCGGCATGTAGCGACACGGTTGTAAGAAAGATACCACGCGTCACTGGTGGTTTTTAATTGACAAACGTCGATAATGAAAACAAAAACAATTGAAAAGAGAAAAATAATCATTGAGGCTAGAACGTGTTTCAATGTTTGTAACCATGGCAAAAAAAAGCCATTTGTTATCATAGCTTGAATTATGAATTGGTAAAATCTATCAATATAATATCCTTTCTTTCAGTTGAAAAGGAGCCATATATATATATATATATATATATATATATATATATTGTGTGTGTGCGTGCGTGCGTGCGTACGTGTATGCGTACGTGTGTGTGTGTGTCCTTGTGTGTTTGTATGTATGAATTTAAGACACTAAAATTAGGTGATTTAAATCAATACATAGGAAAATGATCTAATTTTACATGTACTTTATAGTTGGAAGATAGAAATTGTAATAAAACAGGACAAACAAATTCAACCCACTATCTATCTATCTATCTATCTATCTATCTATCTATCTATCTAAGTATATGGACGTTCGCGTGTATGGCTGAACCCCTTAATCTATTTCCAGTATGTGTCACGCGCCGAAATTGATTATCGACTTGTTTCTTTTCCTTTTCTCGAGTGACATAAACATTTAGCGAATGCAATGAAAACAAAACTCATTTTTTGTCTCTAATAAGTGTCACCTTTCAAGTATTTTCAATATTGAAATCATAGTGTCAACAGGTGGGCAAAAACACAGCGGTTCAGTTAGCTCATGATATAAGCAGTATTTAACGGATCGTTTAGTTTATTATTTTATGCAAATTGTTGCTTTGATTGAACATGTAAAAATAATTTTCGTGATCAGATAACTAAAGATAACAACGCATCATCAGTTTGGCTTGCATTCACAGTATATATATATATATATATATTTATGAGAGCGGCTGAAAAGTTTGACACTTTCATGGAATGCGACCAAATGAGGTTTATTTTTCAACATAGTCCCTCTTCCGGTCCACACACTTCTTCCATTGGTGTTGCCGTGTTTGGATCCCATTGATGAAAAAATTCAATTGTAGATTTATGATGCCATTGTCAGCCTATGAAATTTTCAGCCTATGAAATTTTCAGCACACCTTCACTTCACCCGTACATATATATATATATATATATAAAACATCGATAAATAAAGTAGTACACTCCTACCAGCTGGTCTAAACAAAAGAAACTGCTTGTAGCAACCAAAACAAACGAACAAACATGCAAACGAAATAATGATCCTCTCTTCTTAAGAATCTTAAATTACAATCATTTTAAGACCTGGTTTATGAAGCATCCCTTTTTCATTGTTTTGTTAGGTCTTTTCAAGTTTACAGTACCGAGACGGCGTTTATTTGTCTTTCTTCAAACGATCAGTTTTATATAAAATATGACTGAACATGCTACAGACTGTATGATGTATACGTTAGTGCGTTGCTGGGTCGTATATGTTCAAAATCTAATCTAACGAGGAGAGAAAGGCTCGCGCCTAACTCACACAAGAGAAGCGAATTTAAAGTCTACAAAGTTATCATTAAATAACCTGATATTTTTCTAGTTATTTTTATGCGAAAGAAAGAGGGAAACAACGAAAAGGAAGCCTTGGCATAAATTTATAAAAAGTACTGCGTTCCAAACAAGTTGGAGCAGGTCAAATTTGTATTTGGTGTCTAGTTGACAGAGGAACACTCGAATATTGACTACCTACCTATGTAGGGGACAGGCTATCAACAAACTTACCCGTTTATCACGCGGATATGTTTTCATTCATGCAAGTGGCCTCCGCCCTGGCTGGTGAGTATGTTTCTCTCTCTCTTCTTTGTTCTTATAGTAATGTATTGATCTGTCGAATCAGGGTTCTATTTAACAGGTGCAGCAAAGCTGCACTTCTAGCGTTGGTCTTCAACATAAGATTCTATAATGAATAACTGACTGATGGGCATGGAAGTACGTTTTGCTGTTTAAAAAAATAACAAAAGACTAAAAAACAACAACAACAACAACAACAACAACAACAACAACAACAAAAAACCAACAAAAAACAAAAACAAAAACAAACAAAACAATAACAACAAAATACGTACCTCGATCGACATTAAAATAAACTTACTTATACTTATATTAATGCACATGTTCACTCGTATGTCTTTCCTTTTTACGATCATTTAACATTATACATAAATGTGCGGGTAACGGTTATTGTCGAAGGAAATAGAATCGACGATTCGAATTCTAATACAAGACGATGCTGTTTGCATTTAGTGTCAATACCTTTGGGAAAGGCATTAATTCATCTATTCTTCCCCTACTAGTTATAGTTGACAGATTGGGTTCTTTAGCCTTGGTTAGGCAACCAGTCTACAAGAAGGAAAACTCTGAATTCAAGCTAGCAGTACTCCGCATAAAATTGTTTACGTGTCACATCCTGTCGGTAGTTGAGGTGTTGGGTAAATACATACATGCATAAAATAAACCTGCTGTGGAATAATGATTAGCAAAAGAATCTCACAAGCTATTGTTAGTACAATAGATTAACAAGGTATCTCACTTCTATGGTCCTGTGTCAGACTAACTTAAGCTCGATAAATATATTCACTTGCACGAGTAAACACATTCTTTGCAGCGTTGCTTTGTGTCCTGTGGTGGGGCGCTCTCGACCGGCTGTGGTTGCGTGCCGCGCAGTTCGTTCGGGTGTGTTCCACCACTGGATACATCACCTCTGGCCTCAGGGGGCCGTCCCCCAGGCTTTAACCCTCTTCGGAGGGGTTGGGTTTATCACCCGGCGCCTGAGGCGCCCCGAAAAGGGGAATCCCGACGGGGTCCGAGGCATTTTTGGAACTACCTGTCGCGTTGGGCTTCGGCCCTGCGACAGGACCCACCTTAAAAACGGCTTTGTGTCACATTCTTACGCTGGTGGGGCGTAGGATAAATATCTGCACAAGTAAACACATTTAGACAAAACTCGGAAGTTGATATAAACATATCAGATGATTCGTGAACCTGTTAGTTTCCCATTATAACAATTGTCCACAATGATATTGTTACTTCTATTAAGGAAGGAGTGAATGACACGAATTAACATTTCATATTTATCTCCACTAAATCAAGAATTTGGAGGATTATAGAAATGAGATTCAACACGAATGCATTCAGTTTCAAATTGAACAAAAATTTGCTTTATTCTCTTTGATTGATTGATTGATTGATTAATTCTAATGGTATATCAAATCGTCTGGGGTTATTTTATTCCAAGAGGTTTAGGAATCGTGTTCATTGTATGTTCATGTTTACATTTTTGTGTAATTGGTCCAATCGTATACGAATACTTTTTAACTAGATCTACTTGACCCTAATAGAAAACTAAGATCATTCTAAAAGTGTTGCTCTAATAAAAACCTCTCTACGATGAACCATTTATTACCTGTTTGCTGTTATATATGATGTCTTCCACTTTGGATTTCGAGCACGGCTTTCGCATCATATCATTTAGTAAAAGAATAATTAATTGTGCACTGAACAGATAAGACGTTTTAAGGTAGCAAGACTTTAAAATCTTTTGGCACAAATTTTGCAGAGAAGAGATTTAGCTTTATGGTAAACTGTTGTTACACAATTTCTGTCTTTTGATATGTCTTGTTAAGGCCGCCTGCCTTTTCTTCGAGTCCTATTTTCTTTAAAATGTTTACGATTTTGCTTGTTTTTTTTTTTTTGTTTTTTTTGGCGAAAGAGTTCTGTTAGGTTTCTCTCCTGAAAGTATCCCTCTCTAATGGGGATAACTTTTTGCATTCCACAAGGATATATTTTACTGTGATTATTTTGCCACATGTGCATTTCGGTCGTTCTCCCTGTTTTAGTATAAAGGCATGAGTCGAACACAAGCGTGACAGGTATTTAAAAACATTATCGATCATAGATAAGTACACCCTATATTCTTTTTACAAAAAGTTAATTATCTTCTAAACACAAATTTATTATTTCAAGCAGAACATGATAAAATCCAAATGAATATTGTTAGGTGTTATTTATTATCAACTTCTACAGCCATGAAAATATGTATAAAAAAAATTCATGAATATATATAATAGGTGTACTTATTTTTGAACTGCTGAATGTTTTTGGTTACTGAGTTTCAGTACTAAAGGGTTTAGTAATTAATAATGTTTAATAATATCGGTTTTTGACTGTATAATATCTCGCTATAAATAATAAATTCTTGGTATCTTTTCGTAAGAAATAAAACATTGGTGTCACCTAGTTATAGACGATACACTATATATATATATATATATATATATATATATATATATATATATATAAATTTGATTTGAACTCTTCGAGTAAACATACACGGAGCAAACATACACGCACAAACCCATGTACACACACACACACACATACATACGCACATATATATATATAAGTAAAGTAAAGTTAGCGACCATAGTCGAGGGTGACCCGAAGGCTCCCTTTTCGATAGCTACTACACCAAGGTGTAGGGGAGGGCGCTACTCCATTCCCTGGATTGCTCCACTTTACTCTTGAACCGTACCTTATAATGCTGAGTGTTAAGCAAGGTGGTATCAAGTTCCATTTTTAAAGTCTTTGGTATGACTCGACCTGGGATTGAACCCAAGTCTCCCGGGCCATTGGCGAACACTCTAACCGCTGGGCCAATGTCTCAGCTACTATATAAATGTGTGTATGTACAACATTTTAAGATGTTCAAATAATATAATTTTAAAATCTATTTAAAAAAAATATCTATCTATCTATCTTGCTAGCTAGCCAGCTATGAAACACAGACACCATATGGCAGCAGTTATCGTGTTACAGAACAAAAATAACAAACAGGTACTTAAAATCTTGAGACTTTTTCAGACTGAGCAGCGTTGAGCAACATTGACAGCAGTAAATATACATTATTTTCATGTGATCATAGGTGACATAGCAACTCCAAACAATTATATTCATGATGTTGGCTCCTTCAGTGCAATGCAATAAATCAATAGCTATCTGCTGTTTGTCCTATTTTGTTACCTTGCATGTAAAAAATGTGTTGTAATTTCATTTCTTTGCTTGCTGACAAGTGAATGTAGACACCAAATTAAGAGGTTAGTCTGGAAAGTATCAAACCGCTTCTAATATTTCGAGAAGTGTTCGAACAGTTTTGATGTAACTTTCCCTCTATCAGTGTGGACTTCACTACACATGCGTGAGTAAACAGTATCCCGTCCGGTAACTCAGTTAACAGGAGGAAATGGAATCGGCGAATCGAGTTCAAATCATGAACAAACCTGTTTGGGTTTCATTTCACGCTAATACTCATGGGAAATGAATGAATCCATCTGTTCTTCTCCAAGCTATGGAAAGATAGTTGGGTAGAATGGTTAGTTTAGCTTTAGTTTGGCAACCAGCCTAAAAAAAAGAAAAACTCTCTGAATCTAAACCAGCTGTATTCCGCTTAAAAATCCTGGCTGTAGTTGAGGGGTTAGATAAATATATACTCAGCAGGAAGACACGATTGAATGATCTTGAGTATTGTATGACTATCGTATATGCAGTGAATATAGCTCGAGTTATGCATGAAACGTTCATACTAATGTAAGGAAATCACAAGAATGACTTTCAAGGAAGGTTTAATTAGAGAAACCAAGATAAAATGTTTAGACCAATTGAGAATTCAATGCAAGTGATCTAGCCCTGCCGACAGAACTTAGAATACAATGACTGCATCCCACTCAGAGGAATAGATTAACCCAAAAGGAGTGTCCTGGGTATGAAAAAACTAAACTGCATTTGATAGAGAGGCTCAATTTCTTGAGCTCAGGGGAACAGGGAGTACCTCTTTATTACCATTACTCCCAGATCCACTCTGAACCTGGTAGTACTCGTTAGTGTCTCATCTATGGGTCAAATAGATTTATTGAAAATTATTCGTATTCTATAGAACCGTATGCAAATAAAAGGAAAAAAGCAAAAAACAACAGAAAAAAAACCCTCCTCCGAAACAAGTACACATAAAATGTAAATATGAACGTACAAAGAACGCTATTACCTAACCTCTTGGCATAAAATACCCCAGACAGGTTGACATTACTTTAAAATCAATCAGTCAATCAAACTATTCATAGAGTTGGCTAAAGTATATCTAATTCGACAAAAAAATAAAATCTGTCTATTTTTCTTTTCTCTATTCTACTTTCAGCATAATGTTTTTCCTTCTTTTCACTTTGGTTTAATGGGGTTAGGTAAATTTAAAAATAATTATTATCCACTTTTCTCATTTTAGTGTCTGATGATTGTGCACATCACATGAAACCTAAAGTAATGGACTTTTAGCATCGAGCGCTTTTTCTAGCAAACTTTTCACATTTAGATTTATCTTTTATTTTATATATATATATATATATATATATATATATATATGTGTGTTTGTGTGTGTGTGGTTCTAATGTGTCGAAGAAGTCTGTATCTTCATTAGGTGAACGAACTATTGCTTTCGTGTTTTTATAAAGCATAATTATAGCTGTAATAGTTTCTTTGGGGAAATCATATGCTAATAGTATTTGCTCCGTCTTCCCTCAGTGTATGGAATCAAATGCCTTGAAGAATCTACAAACGATAGTGTTGCCTCGAGATTTTTTCACCATATTTGTTGATAACCCGCCTAATCTACGTACTTCGAACGCCAATATAATAAAAGAAAATGGCTTTATGCAAAAAAAAGAAGCTTGAAGCAAAGGATATCCAGCAGAAACTATAACAGCCGCAGACTTTGCAGATAATATACGCCTGCCCAAACCGAATCCCTACTGCATAGCCTAGAGCAAGCAGCAGGAGGCATTGGCCCCAACGTGAATGCAAATAAAACAGAGTACATTTATCTTAAACATGAAGGAGTGGCGAGCGTCTGAAATTAGTAGACAAATTTACTTATTGGTAGTAATAACTAATCAACTGAAAGACATGTTAACTTACGCTTAGTGAAGGTATGGACTGCTGTCTATAAGTTATCAATCATATAGAAATCTGCTCTATCTGATAAGATAATACCAGATTTTTTTCCAAGCTGTGACTCTGCTAATACTGCTGTATCGATGCGACTCATGGACCCTAATAAAACGCATTGAGAAAAGCTAGATGGGAACTTCGTAAGAATACTACGTGCTGTTTTGCACAAATCCTGGAAGCAACGTCTCACAAAACAGCAGCTGTACGGCCACTTAACTCCCATCTTACAAAACATCAAGTAAGACGAACAATATATGCAGGAATCTTTGGAGAAGCAACGACGAACTCATAAGCGATGTTCTTGGCCGACCAGCAAGAATTGAAATCTACTCTGTGCCGACACAAGGATGTCGTTTGGAGGAACTATGCATGATAAGGATGGATAGAAAGAGAGTCCAGGCAAATTGGTGTTGTCAGTGTGATTTGATCACACACACACACACACACACACACACACACACACACACACACACATATATATATATATATATTTGTTTTTATATATACAAGGCTCATTAGATAAGTTTCCAGACTTTTTTCGTATGAGCACTTTTATTGATAGTACATACATGAAACTCTAGTCTTCTTCGAAGTAATCTTCTCTGGCTGCAATGCACTTGTTGTACCGTTCCAAAAACTTCTGGAAGGCCCCATGGAAGTCTATTTGTGTGACTGTGTCAATGACCTTCGTCACAGCCTCTTTCATCTCCTCAATTGTCTCATAACGACAGCCTCTAAGTTTTTCCTTGGGCTCAGGGAATAACAAAAAATCACAGAGAGCAAGGTTTGGACTATAGGGAGGGTGGGGAACTGTCTTGATGCCCATCTTGGTCAAATAGTCTGTGACAAGGATGGAGTTGTGGACTGGTGTATTGTCCTGGTGGAAATGCCAATGACCCGATTTGAAGAGTGCTGGCCTCTTCCCAAGGAATCTCTTCCTGAACTCCCTTAAAACCTCAACATAGTATTCCTTGTTGACTGTCTGTCCAGTGGGAACCCAGTGCATGAAGATTATACCAGTGCTGTCAAAAAAGGGAACATCAAAAGTTTGTGGGTGGATTTGCTCTGTCTGGCCTTCTTGGGTCTGGGAGAGCCAGCATGCTTCCACTGAGAACTCTATCTCTTGGTCTCTGGGTCATAGCAGTAGATTCAGCTTTCATCGCAAGTCACCAGAGGATCAAGAACTGCGGGATCTGAATTGATCAGCTCGACCATCTCCCTGCTGTCATGACAACGTCTTTCTTTCTGATCTTCTCTGAGCACTCTTGCGGCAAACTTTGCGCAAATCTTCCGCATCTTCAGTTCCTCGCGAATAATCGTGTGTACAGTTCCCACACTAACATCAAATTGTGCACTTATTGTCTCTATAGACACACGATGGTCCTTATCCATGAAATTCTTTATTTGGCCAATCAACTCTGGTGTCCTGACTTCCTTATTCCTCCCACACCTCTCATCATCCCTCACATACTTCATGCCTTCCTTGAATCTCTTATGCCACTTAAAAACTGATCGTCAATTCATGCAATATGGTTCAAAAGCAGTCTGAAGCATTCCATACGTTTCTGTGCATTTTTTCCAAGTTTAAAACAGAATTTTATTGCATATCGTTCTTCTAAAGTGTCCTCCCGTCCAGATTGCATTTTTGAAATTCACCAGCCGTGACAATCAGGCTTTAGTAGGGTGTATTCCAATTGCTGATGTAGCTGTTCATTTGAATGTGAAATCATAAAAATTGGTCAGTCATCTCATACGATGTATAGTAATAACATACTGAATTTTCAAGTGTCTACGACAATTTTAAATGCACGTACAAAAAAGTCTGGAAACTTATTGAAGGCACCTCGTATTTAATGGCTTGTCGGTGACCATAGGTTTGATGCCGTCTTATAACGACAATCATCAGGAGGTGACCGTGGTGTAATGGTTATCGTCGTAGGAAATGGACACGGCGACACGAGTTCAAATCCTGGACGAGACTGATTGCATTTCACATAGCACTAATACCCTTGGGAAAGGTATGAATCCAATTATTCTCTCTCCAGCTATGGGTAAATAGCAGGACAGACTAGGTTCTTCAGCCTTGGTGAGGCAACTAGTCTAGGAGAAGGAATACTCTGAATTCAAACCTGTTAAACTCCGCTTAAAAATTGACCTTGTGTCGTATCCTGCCCGACTGATTTTTCGAATCAAACAATTTTTTCAAATCCCTCGTAACTGCATATATCCAATCAATGATTCAACAATCTGCTTGTTTCAGTAATGTCACTTTTAAAGTATGCCTCCTCAAATGTCTAGCAGATCCACCTCTCCAGAGTGCCTAGTGTGGTGGTCATTATGCAACACCTATTCAACATTACCATATTCTTAACGTGTTGAAACAATTAAACCAATAGATTTTCTTGATTGACGTAATTCAAATGTCAGCATAATTTTTTCTTTTAGAAATACACTGAAGATATTTGAACATCTCAGTTTATACGAAGACAACATCCATGTCTTTGGTGACTCCTTAAGCAATCTAAGGGCTGTATGTTAGACAAAGCAAAGCTTTTTAAATAACAACACCCATGTCTTATTCTTGTTCATGACAATGGTCAGGGAATGGTTTGAAGCGCTTTGGCCCCAGAGGAAAAGACTAGGGAGAGTTCTTACACTCCCTTAATCACTATACATGTTCTCTTGTAAAAAAAAACAAACAAAAAAAAAACAACAAAAAAACAAGGAAAGTTGGATAAAGACTTAATCAGACATTCTTTTTCAATCATATTCAATGAGATTTATTTGCAGGAAAAAATGCTCTCTCTCTCTCACTATATATATATATATATATATATACTGAGAGAGATAGGAAAAGAGAGAATGGAAAAAGGAAAGTTATGTAACTGTGTGTATATTTGTGGGCGTGCATGTGTGTGTGTGTGTGTTTGTGTGTGTGTGTATGTGTGGGTGTGTGGGTGTGTATGCTTCTTGGCCAATCTCTGTTTGACACAATCAACCAGTTGATTTATTGATTTTAACGGCATGTCAAACCTTCTAGGTTTACTTTATACCTACAAGTTAGGGAATCGCGTTTACTGAATGTTTATATCTACATTTTTTATTTAGTAGTTTCTGAAGATTTTTTTTGGCCGACGATCCCATCAAATGCAAATAATTTTTAAACAAATTTATTTGAGCCATAAATGAGACTCTAACAAATATTATCACTCCGGATTAGAGTGGATCTGGGAGTCTTGACAATGAAGGGGTATTTAATATTTCCGGGAGTCCAAAAAATGGATCCTCAACATCATATGCAGTTTAGTGTCATATATAGGTCACCAAATTTTGGGGATACAATCAGCTGACACAGATTATAATCATCTAAGGATGTAGGACCTCTTTATTAGATGTTAATTCTTCATGAAAGTAGAAGTGTGATCGTCGTATTTTGGACAGATTGTTGACACATCTTCATAACTTCTGTTTCTTATATTTTTCTACCTGCATCTCATGGCGAAGCCGCAGTTCGGGAGATCTGGGATATGTGAAGTACCCCTTCATTGCCATTACTCCCAGGTCCACTCTGATCCAGATTAGTTGTACCTGTTAGTCTCATCTATGAGTCGAATAGACCTGCTCATAATTATTAATATTTGACAGGAATACTTAATGCTATTGAACTATGAATTATTCGAATTTAGAATAGTTACTCGAAGCTATAATTGTCTACTAAGGTTTATTATTAATCACTAGAAGCCTTATAACTGCACAAAAAATGACTATAATAAACAGAAAGTTACTTGAAGTCATATAATTATTGGTATTAAATAGATATATTTTAATACAACAAAGAGCAAATTATTTGTATTAGATTGGAATACTTGATATAACTATTCAAAAAAACTCTTAAGAAACTACAACACCAAATATGTAAATACTGATGTACAGATAGTCAGTGTTTTATGGCATATCAACCCTTATTTACTGCCAAATCCTATATATATATATAATATGATGAAAATAATTCCTACATGGCCCAGAGCGGGTCTACCTAGGTTTCACCAAACGGCTCTTCGGGATTGCTCGTAGCCATGTAAGAATTACACATATGTGCGACTTTTCAAGTAGCACGTGTGTTTTTCCTCTTTTCTTTTTTACGAATTTTCCCCTAGATATCAGTTTGTAGAGTTTGCAAATTGTACAATCTGGGTTTTTTCACACCAACAGAATTATAGATTAGATAAAAAGATTAATACACACACACACACACACACACACACACACACACACACGCACACACACACACACACACATATATATATATATATGTGTGTGTGTGTGTGTGCGTGTGTGTGTGTGTGTGTGTGTGTGTGTGTGTGTAATTGATTTGTAACAGAATAGTTTGTAGATAATTTTTAAATGAGTTTTACACTCTGTTAAATGATTTTAACTATTGCTATTGAACACTAATAATTCTATTTGACATAGCAAATAATAATAATCCTTAGAAAATGATTGGACTGTTCTTTTTGAACCACAACTAAGACCCCAATAGGTACGACCACTCCGGATCAGAGTGGACCTGAGAGTAATGGTAATTAAAGAGTACTACACATTCCCCAAATTCCAGATCTGGAGCTTTACAATCAGATGCGGTTTAGTGTCACACCTGGGACACTCAGGTGGGGGAGAGGGTCGTGATCCCTCTGCAAATTCTACAGCCCCAGCAGACAAGGCGGAATAGATATACAATGAGCGCGATTTCCTAACCTCTAGGCATAAAATAACCCTAGAAAAGTTGACATGTTGTTAAGATCAATCAATCAAACAATTAGTTTATCTGGAATAAGAAAACTGCTAGTCGAAATTACCTTAACTCGCTGCAACTAGCTAGACCAACCGTCAAAGTCGATTTTAAAATAAGACAAAATAAGACTTTCTGTTAATTTCTGAGGATATCTGAAGCGAAGCATTCTTAGTCGATAGATGACACAGGACAATTATTTGTCATTTCTTATTAACCAGCAGGTTGCACATTTTGATCATACGTTTTTGTATTTAACCTAAATAACTTGAATACACAAGAGTAAAGAATTAGATGAAAGATAACTTTCCTCAGAGAAAATGTTTTCTCAGAGGGAAAAAAATCTCCATTATTTTTGTTGCCGATCGTCAAATAATTTAGATGGTCTTTTTCCTTTTTTTAAAAAAGACCAAAATTACCTCGAGAAAATGACATTCAAAATTAGCTTGTGTGTTGTCATGGAAACTGCTCTGTGATGACGTGATTTCAGTAGTGGCTATCAAGAAAATAAAATCTCCAGAATTACGTGCAAACTTCCACCATCTTTAGCTTGAAGAACCAGGTATGTAAAAACATGTATCATTTAAAAGCTTCTATTTAAATGACAATAGGCTATTGATGGCTGTGTGCAAGATGCTCTTGTAGATAATAATCGATAAAAGCTTCTGAGAAATAAAGTGATTTAAAAACAATAAAAGTGACCTTAAATGTCAACACAACATAGAAGACATTAAAGCGGTGGTATCTATTCAGCATTTAGATTTTGTAGCACCCAAGTCATTTCCTCCAGGAGCTACACAAACTTCCTAACATCCTAAATATATCATCACCATCATCATTATCATCATCATCGTCATCATCAAATTGCACTGATAGCGCAGAATTCCTTGATTCTCTCTTACCATCCGCCCTTATCTTTCATCGCTCCTAGCAGGTCCTCTAGACGGCATCCAGTCTCCACATAGAGCAGATGAATGTAAGTCTTTGTTGGTCAACCAGCATTGGTAAGGATGTGTAGGAGTCCACAGGATAACGTCATTTATGAATTCGTCCTTACATCTCCAGCAGTGCATCGTATGTCTTGTTTATCTTATTTGGATGGTTTGTAAGATGGGAGGTAAGTGGTAATACAGCTGCAGTTTTGTGGGGTGCTACTTCAAGGATTTGCTCAAAATAGCACGTAGCACCCTTTTGTAGTCCCCAATTAATTTTTTCTCCAGAATTTCATTAGAGTTAAAATGGTGTAACCATAGAGTAGTAATAGTACGGCTACAGCCTTGAAGAATTCCTGTTTTATTTTATCAGAGATATTCAAATGATTGATAACCTGTCGATAGCAGTCCAAGATATTTCTAAGCGTATATTGACATCGCTTACAGTAGATGAGATATTGCTACCAAGATATGTGAACTGGTGTATCAATATCAAAGGCTTTGCCATTTAATGTGAAGATGGCCTCACATTGTTTATCTATTGAAATTAACAGATTCAGAATCTCTCTTTCTCTCACTCTCTCTCTCCTTCTCTCTCTCTTTCTCTCGCCACTTTTCCCTATCGTTCATCGCCTCAGGCAGGTCTTCTGGACAACATCCTGTATCCTCACATAGTTGCTGAATGTATGTTCGTGCTGGTCGTCCTGCTTTTGCACGGCCATGTGTGGGGGTCCATAAGAGTACATCACTTATGAGTTCGTCCCTGCTTCTCCAGCAGTGTCCAGCATGTCTTGTTCGTCTAACTTGAATAGTTTTCGTGATAGGAGGCAGGTGGCCGTACAGTTGGTGTCTTGTGGGGTGTTGCCGCCAGGACTTGTTCAAGATTGCACGCAGCATTCTTGTTTAATTGCCGTCTAGCTTCTTCTCCAGCCGTTTTGTTAGAGTCCATGTAGTGCATCCATATAACAGTATCGATGCGACCGCTGCCTGGAAGAAACTGCGTTTCATTTTATCGGTTAGGTCTGATTTCCATATAATTGATAGCCTATTGATAGCTGTCCATGCTTTCGTTAACCTCGTGTCGATGTCCTTTTCGGTTGATGCGACGCTGCTTCCTAGGTAAGTGAATTTGTCTACTAGTTTAAGAGGGGTTCCGTCTAGAGTGGAGATGTCCCCCGTTTGATCATAGCACATATATTCCGTTTTGTGTGCGTTGATATAGAGTCCTATACCTGCGGCTGCTCGTTCCAAACTATGCAGTAGTGTTTCGGCTTGGTTGGGTGTATTTGCCAGTATCGTTATGTCATCGGCGTAGTCGGCGTCGGTAATTGTTTTTGCGGGGTACCTTCTGCTTCTTTTCTTTGTCAGCTCGAAGCCGTTCTCTCTGATTTTGTCAATCGATGTTCTAAGTACGTAGTCTAGACAAATGATAAAGAGGTACGGGGCCAGCGTGTCCCCTTGTAGTACTCCTGCTACAATGTCGAAGTATTCTGTGTTTCCATCTGGTGATCGTACTTTTACTTTGGTGTTCCTATAGAGAATCGTTATTGCCGCTACGGTTTCTTTAGGTATGGCGTATGCTAGTAGGATTTGTTCCATCTTTCCTCTGTGAATGGAATCGAAGGCCTTGGTAAAGTCGACAAATATTAATGTAGCGTGTAGGTTCTTTGCCCGTACACCTTCAAGGATTCTGCGGATGGTTAATATTTGTGAGGTCATGGATCTATTTCTTCGGAAGCCATTTTGGTTTTTCCTAAGTATGTTGTCGATTTTGGGTTCTATGCGGTTTCGTAGTAGGGCATTGTAGATTTTGGCGGCTATGGATGTAAGTGTTATGCCTCGGTAGTTTTTAGCTAATCCGAGGTCCCCCTTTTTAGGGAAGGGGAGGATGCATCCCTTCATCCATCTATCTATCGGATTTTGATTATATACTGCGTTGCAGTGTCGGAGCAGTTTGTCGTCGAATTGTCTGGTCTTCCATACTTCTGGAGGAATCTCGTCCAGCCCTGCAGCTTTCCTATTTTTAATTTTTCTGAGAACTGAGTCGAGTTCTTCTTGTGGGAACGGTCCTAGTTTAATGTCCAATTGTTTATCAATTATTCTGGTGATTGGTTCATGTGTTATTTTCGGTGGGTTTCCTAGTAGGTTTTCGAAGTGCTGTTTCCACAGTTTTATTCTTTCTTGTTGGTTTGCAGCTTTCAGTTTTGCTTTGGCTGTGCTCTTTCTTCTACTCACTTCGTTTATTGTTTGCCAGGCTATCCTAGATTGTCTATCTTCCACCGAGTCTCTAATCTTATCTATCTGATTTTGAATGTATTCTGTCTGTTCCTTTATATATATGCCTGCTAATTGATATTGTGCCATTTATAGTTTTCGGGCATTTGTGTTTGTTGGGTTTTTTCGATAGTTTTTGGAGGCTGTTTTCACTAGTGCACGTTTTTCTCTCACCGCTAAAGTTTCCCATGGGACTCTATATTTAGTTTTGAGTTTTGTTGGAATACATTTCGCTGCTGCCTCGAGGTGCGCATTAACGAAATTTTCATATTCGTCATTTGGTGTACTTTTTTCCGTCTTCTCTTGTAGTGTTTCGAATCTGTTTCTTAATTCTAATACGTATTTATCTCTTATATCTCTGTTGTTCAAAAGGGCCCAGTCATAGTGTTTGGTGATCGCTGTTCGTTTGGCGTTTTTTCGTAGGCTTAGCCGTATTTAGGCATTTAAACGATAGAAAATGATTGAAAATTACGAAAAATGATCCGAAAGAAATGAATCCTTCAACATATATATGGAGCACAATAACACTGCTGGACTGAGCAAGTTTTCAGGTACAATACATTATTTTCCCACTTATTGTTGTCTATGTATTTTCGCAAGAGCTTTGCGTAAAAATCTGCATTAAGATGCTCTACTTCCAGGTCCCCTCTGACTCGTTGTGATAGTGACTGTCAGGGTCTCATCTATGACTCAAATAGATATATTTGAAAATTATTTGTATTTGATAAGAATACTTGAAACTGTATAACTGTGCGTTTTACTTATTTTGGTTTCTTTGTTTAATGGCATATCATAACCCTTCGTGAGTTATTTAATGTTATTTAACGTTCACTAGACGGCAAATTCTCTTTTTTAGTCAATAATTTTTAAGTGAATCGAGAATGAAATGTGCTTTATTTAATTACAAATCCTGCACAGCTATCGTTTCTTGCTACAGTCCCATTAATGCCAGGGATGAAACGGACATAATCACTTATAACGTGCTATCTTTCCTTGTCCGGCACATTCCCAAACATAAGGTTCTGATAATCGATGAAGGTGTAAATGCTCATTTAGGCGAAGACGGAAATGATAAATTCTGCTTATACAGTTTGCCAAATTGAAATGGTGAATATCTTGCAGATATTTTCCTCAAGAATAGGAAAGTATGCCTAAACACTAAATCTAAAAACATTGAAAGAAAACGATGAACCTACACCCACCCAAATAACTCAAAAGCACTTCCAGATTACGTATTCATAAACAAGAAGTGGATAAATAGCGTTGTTAACTGTGAGGCATACTTCTCTTTTGATGGAGTATCTTTCAATCACAGAATCGTCTCGGTAAAGATTCGCCTGAGTCTACGCAGGAAGAAGAAACAAACAGTTAAAACTTCACGGTATGACTGGTCTCCACTCACCATTGTGATATTAGAAATCAATGTATGGTTACTTTAAGAAACTAGGGTTAAACTCTCCAGAAGACATCTGAAAGACTTACAACGAATAACGAATATAAAAACTTTGTTACCTCCCATATAGAAGCAGCAGTCGAGTGCAGTTGAGTGCATACCAACCAAACCAAGATCAAAAGCCGTTAGGGAAAAACGAGATAGCATGGAAAAAGCATCCTAACGTAATAAAAGAAATGCAAAAAATGCCCATGCGCAGAAACTTAAGGAAGTCCAGAGAAAACTAACTCATACCAAAAAGAACAACTAGAATACATTCAAGGCCAAATCAATAAAATCAGAAATTCGGCCGAAGACAGACATTAACGATTAGCTCGGCAAATAGTAACTCAAATGAGTGGAAGGAAAAGCAGCTCGACAGGAAAACTAAAAGCTATCAGCCAAGACGATAGGCAATGGAAGTGGAAAGAGCATTTCAAGAATCTGCTTGGACCCCCCCCCCATGAAGCAACTTATTAACCTTGCAAAAATTATTGATAGCCAATTGGACATCAAACTTACGGAAGGAAAATATGACGCAGTACTGTAAAAAACTTAAAAGCAGAAAAGTTGCAGGCCTCGACGAAATACATTCTGGAGTATGGCAGAAGAAAATTTGACGACATACTTTTTTAAAATTTATCAACAACCTCACAGATTCTCTGTATCCATCGAATTATCAAAGGAGTACGAGCAAAAAATCTTGAGGGACAAAGAAAAGTCTAGATAGGAATGACACAATAATGCTGCGTGTTGTTTTGCTCAAATCCTGTGGGCAACACTCCACAAAACAGTTTTTTATACAACCACTTGTCTCCTATCTCAAAAACAATCCAAGTAAGACGAAAAAAACATGGATGGTTATGCTGAAGAACTAAGGAGAAATTCATAAGCAACGTTCTCTCATGCACTCCCACACATGGACTTGCTAGTGTTGGCCGGCCAGTAAGAACTTGATGCGGGCATTGGATGCAGTCCAGAGGACCTGCTAGGAGCGATGGACGATAGGGACGGATAGCTAGCTAGCTAGATAGATAGAGGGGGGAGGAAGAGAGATAGAATCTTTGAACTCCATGCTATCTGCTCAACTTGATGATATATATATATATATATATATATATATATATATATATATATAAGCATTTTATTTATTACCATTAGAATTATTATCAATTTTTGGTTAAACCGTTGCTTATATTGATCTGAGCCGTATGGTTTCGAGTAAAAATAAATAAATGAATAATATGAATGATAAAGAATACTAAAAGTTATAATAATAAAAAGGCTTCATCTTAGACATTCGGATAAAGTAAAACTGAGATTTTAGTAATTCAAGCAACATACATCATTCCATTTCATTTGTCTCTTCTTCAGTGTTTTTTTTAAATGTATGATTATTATGAGAACGTGTGATAAGTATGAGAAATCACACGCAAGAACGCAAGAATTAGCAGCTTATTTACATATGAACGCATTAGTATACACATAATTTCCCTCATATACACGAAAAAATTGTATGACGCTGGACATGCAAACACAATTTATATGGGTAGACGTGCGGAAAATCGGCGATTTGTTTTCAAACTAATGTTCTCATACTCGTAACATTTCAATCATTAAACTGATCGGTAAATTTTCTGGTATCTTTCGTATTCGGTAATCTTCTGGGTATTCTAAACATTAGCCAATCTTTAGTCAAAGTATTATAATAATAAAAAAGTAAACCACCTCATGGAAATGGTTGATACAAAAAAATTGCACAAAACGAAAACAATTTGAAAAGCCGAATACAGACGATTTTCTTCTTCTGCCAAGACGCAGAAATGGAATTTATCATTGAGAAATGAGATAAATAATAAAAATGAATAAGGAGGAAAAAAAAAGACAGAAAAGAAAAAAAGAGAAGAAACAATCGAAGGAATAGTATTAACAAATCAAGAAAGTATCAGAATACCCAGAAAGAAAACAAAGAATACCTGAGAATCTAAGAAGCAAATTTAAGGGTGGGTTGAACAGTTCTTATGATGACGTTATATCAGCTGTTGACTTTTTTGACCATTGGAATCTAAGCACTGCAACATGTTTAAAAATAAACCTCATTCGGTCACATTCCTATTGGTCACATTCGGTCTCATTCCTACATTGGTCAGCCTATGAACTTTTTAGCCGACCTTTTTCAGCTGACATGATTATAATTTATTGATTACTATATTGGTCTCACAAACCTCTCAGCAACATATTGCTTATGTTGATCTGATTGATTGAGTGAGTGATTGATTTTAATACCATGTTAACCCGTCCTGGGCTATTTAATGCCTAAAGATTGTTATTTTCTCTTTTTTTTTTGTCTGGTTGTTTCTTAGGATTTTTGGCCCACTGTCTTATCGAATAAAAATAATTCTGAAACAGGCGTATTTGACCCATAGATAGGACTCTAACAATTGCGACCACTTCAGGTCAATGTGGACCTGGAAAAGATGATAATGAAGAGGTAATCCACACTTCCCAGATGTCTAAATCTGGAGCCTTACCATCAGACGCAATTTAGTGCCATACCCAAGACACTACTTTTGGAAGGGGAGCTTAACTATCTTCTGGGGATACAATCAGCAAATTCTAAGCTTCACTGATTGGGCTAATATGTTGATCTTTGTGCAAGAAAAATATGATGCAATATCAACAAGTCTGTTAATTTATAACAATGAAAATTCATAATCTTGAAAATTCGGATAAAGGAGGAGTAAAATTTTATTGGTAATTTACTAAGCTTTTTGCTTAGTTGCGGCACTAGGCCGTATAAATTATGCACTCAATGAGTCACGAGGAGTAAAATTTTAGTCGTTCAAACAATAATCAACTAATCTTATTTGTCTGTATATATATATATATATATATATATATATATATATATATATATATATATATATTCAAGAGTGTATATTTAGGCAGAAAGTTATTATTCAAGCATATTTTGTTAAGTATGGTCAAAAGCGCTTGGGCGGAAGATATGGGACAATTCCTTTACCATCTAGATCCCGAAACTAGAAAAATAAGAAAGTCTTGAAAAAATAGAATTAAAAATAATAAACAAACAGTCGTCCATCGTTTTTAACAAAACATGCTTGAATATATATATATATATATATATATATATCCGTGCTGGTGGCACGACAAGATGATATATATATATATATATATATAAATTTGAGAGAAAAGATACAAGGAAAACAGCTCATTTACTTTCCAACACAGGTACATATTTTTTTGTATTATTTTGCTATCACGTACTGGTAGACCGTTTAATTAAAAAAGCGACTTGTATTATGAATTGATCGACTTGGATTAGGTGCGCATGCGCGTGTGTGCATGTGCGAGTACGTGCGCGTGCGTCACTATCAAAATCTACTATCTCTTCCCTGGATCTCTTCCTTCTTCGCCTTTCTTCCACTTTTCTCTTAGGACCTCCCGCTAAATTTGTCTATGATCTTTGCAATTGCAACGTTTTCAAGTGGAAAACACCAGTTAAGTTTGGCGAGGGCACGTGTCGAAGAGAGATCTCACAAAACGTGAAAAACCAAATGTTAAATTCTTTTATGAAAACTTGCTGTAGGCAGAAGAGATGCACATTAAAGAAAGTATATGTATATATATATATATATATATATATATATATATATATATATATATATATATATATATATATATATGCCTATATCAGTTTACAAAAAATTTGTTTCACTGTAAGAGTGATGAAGATATTCATATAGAGAAACATGTCAATTTGATTTTTCGTATTGTCTATCTTTTCTTATATATATATATATATATAGATAGGAATATTTCTATCATGTCATTTATTTTTTTTATTGTTCCAAACTAGTTTCGACTTTACAAAGAAAAGAAAAAGATTTAGCGGAAAAAAGTTTTAAAAAAATTCTTTTTTGAAGGAGTTGATTAGCTTTAAGAAAACCAATGTAGAACGTAATGATGGCTTATCATATTCATCGGCCAAACGAAAAATATTTTCTGTTCAACATATATATATATGTTGTATAGCCGTGATACAACTATATGCGGAAACATATACATGCAGAAACATAATCAACAATAATGACGAACGAACACACTTCTTTAGAAAAATATACTGCAACATATTGACCCCCAGTTCCTCTGACTATAGCAGCACTTCTTTTCTTTTTCTGCTGGGCTGCTCAACCGGGGGTCCTGGGGGCCCAAACCCTCTGCTGGGAGCTGGTTCTCACTGCCTCGAACTGCAACTCGAACTCGAACTAACTGACTCCAACTAACTCGAACTGTCAGTGGTACCGGGTTATATAATTGTTTGACCTCCACCTGCTTCCTGTGGGCGTCGCAATTGCACCGATTTCAACCCGTCCAGAGGTCAAGGTGATATCTTTGATATCTTCGACCGGATGCACCTGTTTCTTGGTTGACAGCAGGGTCGAAGGTCAATATGTTACATATATACATATATATATCCCAGAGAGGAAGCACCTGATAGGGTCCTATCTGTGGGTTGAATAGAACTAAACTCAATATAGAAATATAGTAGAGCCAATGTAACAATATTATTTTAATAAATCACCTATATCATAAGATAACTTCCATATGCTTATTTAATCAACAGTACTTACAGGATGATCAAAAGATTGTGAAACTTGAAGTTGTCAGTTGGTTGATGTTTTTTCTTTAATATACTCATATTATATATATATATATATATATATATATATATATATATATATATATATATATATATAAGAGTATTTATGCATAATTTCATGAACACACGTAAACACAATTGCATGACTACTTAGCTGGCGAAATAGAAATTAACAAGAAGCTTAGATAAATTACGAAATACTTTGAAATCAATTATAAGATATTAATAGTCTCTTTCTCTCTCTTTCTCTCACTCCCTCTCTCTCTCTCTCTCTCTCTCTCCTCTGTACATATATATATATATATATATGTGTGTGTGTGTGTGTGTAAATGTATGTTACAATTGTAAAAATATATAAGAAGAAAATGTAATGTAGTGTAAAAACTAATTACACAGAGTTCCTGGTTTACGATATTCAGGTGAGCAGATATTCTACACATCTGACTTATATATATGCGCGTGTGTGTATTCAGAGAGAGAGAGAGAGAGAGAGAGAGAGAGAGAGAGAGAGAGAGAGAGAGAGTTCAAAATGAATTGTTTCAAAAATATATTTATTAAAACATTTAAGACACACTTCACAGTTTTATAGAGAAACAATGGAAATTTATTTTTATATCACACTTAAAGATTGTTGTTTCGACCTTCCATTAATTTGAGCTTATCATCCTCAGAGGAAAACTCTGAATTCAAACCTATTGTAAACCGTTTAAAAGTTGACATTGTCACGTCCTGATGGTTGCGGAGGGATTTGGGTAAATACATAATCTCGTCATATAATTCAAATTTAGATCATTGAATTAATGATTCATCATTGAGATATTGGTACACTGATTCGCATGGAAATTACACTGAAATTCTATTCTCGTTCGTGTCATCTAGTTAATCCAAATCTTACATCATTAAATTAACGCTTCGTTACGGTAAACCAATAAAATCTGATGTTATTATTATATGGCACTGCCGAGGCGCTCTGGGTTACTACTTTAGCTTCGATACCATGTATGACCCATGAGTCATCATTTGATAAAGGGTTTGATTGCTGTATTGCTGTTATTGATTTTGTAGCAGCATGTGTATATAATATTATAATATATTTCTTTGTGAATGTGTTTCTTTGGGGAGACCATCTGGAACAGCAGGTGGCATAGGCCTCCACATGAATGTAGACAAAACGGAGTACATGAGCTTTAATCAAAAAGGAAACATCTCCACGTTAAATGGTAGTTCTCTGAAACTAATGGACAAGTTCACCTATCTCGGAAGCAGCGTCCCAACCACAGAAAATGACATCAATACGCGACTAGAGAAGTTATGGGCAGCTATCGATTGGTTATCAGTCATATGGAAGTCAGACCTATCCGATAAAATAAAACGCAATTTTTTTCCTAGCAGCGGTCGTGTCCATACTGCTATATGGATGCACCTAATGGACAATGACTAAGCGTATAGAGAAAAAGCTTGAAAGCAATTACACAAGAATGCTACGAGCTATATTGAACAAATTCTGGAAATAACATCCCGCAAAACAGCAGCTGAACGGCCACCTACGTCCCATCTCAAAACCCATTCAACTTAGACGAACAAGACATGCGGAAGACTGCTGGGGAAGTAAGGACGAACTCATAAGCGACCTTCTCCTATGGATTCCTTCTCATGGACGAGTAGGTGTTGAACGACCAGCTATAACTTATCTACGACAGCTTTGTAAAGATACAGTATGTAGTCTAGAAGACCTGCTGGAAGTGATGAACGATAGAGACGAATGGAGAGAGAGAGAGAGAGAGAGAGAGAGAGATCTAGGGGAATCTGTGCTAGCAGCACGACATGATGATAATGGTGTATGTGTGTTTTATAAAATGATAAAATTGCAAAGTAAAAACTAAAGAGTGATCAATAGTCAAGAAGTAAAGCAATATGCAATTATTATTAAAGATAAAAACTCACAAAAATACTTTACTAATCCTCAGGTAAGTAGTAAAATGAATGGAATGACTACAGAAGTAATTATTCTTTCCGCTTAGATATTTTTTACCGCAAAAAATATTTGTCGCTTGGCCTTAACTAGTCAAACGGCAAATTGGAAAGAATATTTTGTGTCTATCTTTTGATTCTCTTCCTTCTTCTTCACCTTCCTCCCATTTCCCCCTCAGCACTTCCCGTTAATTGTGTCTATTGCGAACATGTTTTCTTCTAGAAAACACCAGTTGAGTTTGGCGAAGGCACGTGTCAAAGACAGATCTCAGAAAACTAGGAAAAAAAAACAAAAACAAAAAAACCCCATAAAAACAAAACAAAAACAAAAAGCAAAGCAAAAGCAAACAGATATTTAAACACTAACTTTAAGCGTTTGTTTAGCAATTTATTTCCTTCTGGGAATCCGATTTTGCACATTTTTTTCAAATACAATCTACTCAATTTTGAGCCCACATTAGATGCGTTGGCTCTTAGAATTTTCCACTCGATTTCAAGTTCTTTGCTGCTGCGTTTTTTTTTAATTCCCACACATTCTTTGGCGGCGTAGAGCTATATTCTTAACGTTTCTTCAGTAAGGATGGTTAGTTGGTTCGATGGATATCTTATTTAATTGCACAACAACTCGTGTTGGCTATTTAATGCTAATCTTGTTTTTTTGTATATATGACTTTATATGTATTGATATATTGCTAGAAATAAGTTTCATTGCCTTCATGTATATTCATAAATAGAAGAATTTTTTTATTAACATTACGTGTTAATAAACTAAGAAATAATTTTATTAACAGTTTCTTTTAACGTAGTCGACCCTCAGCCATCGCCTTTTAGCACATTCAAAACAAAAAGGGTTGAGTGTTTATTTGCCATGAGCAATTTTAGAAATGTGATCAGAGCTTAATCATGTAGTTGCTAGACCGTAATATAATCATCATATCTAATGAATGATCCATCGATTTTGAGGTGCAATATTGATCTGAAAAGTCGTTCATTATAAGAGTAAATGTTGTAAACAATGCCGAATCCACATCCCTTTTCTTAACGATTGGTTGGAATACTACATTTTTGTTCAAGCATTTATCTCTGAGGAATACTCATTTTTACATCAATAATTGCGGAAGGATTATCTAGTAAGTACGGCCTTGTTCATTACTTTCATTTCCTTCAAATTGCATGAAAACTTGAACATGTAAAGGAAAACACATTTCAAATTTGAAATCAACGTTGAAAAAGAATACATTAAATCAATTATAAATATCAGGAAAAAGAAAATAAGAAAATAATTGTTCTCTTACTAATTAAATATTTCGTTAACAGTCTGTTAGATAGCCAAAAACTAGTCCGGTGGTAGACATATTTTACTCTCCTCTTCAGATCGAAAAAAATATTTGTCACCTGATATAAACTAGTGAAGTAGAAAATTAGAAGAGATGTTTTACGTTTTCATTTAGACACCAACTCGGAGCGTTTTGCCATTTATTTTTTTTTTTCTGGGAATCCCGTTATGCTTAATTTTCCTTTTAAACTCAATCTTCACGATTTTGAGCCATCATTACATGTGTACGCTCTCTTTAGAATTTCCCTCTTGATTTCAGGTTCTCTGTTACTCACTTTTTTCAATTCCCATATATACAGATTTGAGCGTAACGTTTATTTTGGTTGGATGACATGATTCTAAAACCTTTTTTTTCCAAGGCTTCACTCTTACTCTCTCTTTCTCTCTGTCTCTCTCTCTCTATATATATATATGTTCGAAGGGCTTACTTGGTTACTGAGGTGGTTGCATATTTCTAATTGGAGTTAGTACTTGTGTTCGACCTTAGGTAAAAGATCAAAGCACGCATTAATTTCTTTTTTCAGGGGATTCTATATCAGACTTATGAGTCGAAGTAAGTATCTACATATTTATATAGCTATACATGTACTAATTATTGCAAATGACCTTTAAGGTTTTTTAATGTATGCATCTTTATGTATCAACCTGAATATATCTGTATGTGGATGTGTGCACTGATTTACTGGATGTAGATATATATGATAATGTGATATAATAATTATATAATATATTTTATATAATTGCGAGATACAACTAAGCTAAGTTTAGAAAATAACGATATCATTTTATTTTTTTGCTGGTGAAGTTTAATGATTTAGTAATTATCATCAGTCCCAACTATCTCTCCATCTCTATCGTCGAACGATTCTGGAAGGTTCTCTAGTTTGCATCCAGTGTCTGCACAGAGATGATGAATGGAAGTCTTTGCTGGTCGGCAATTAACTGGAATAAAACTGGAATTACAGTCAACCAAAATTCAAACGCATAGAGACGGGGATTGAAATGTTCGAAACACGTTTAACATAGAGATATAAAACAATAAAAACAACCAAAATACCAAATTGGAAATCATTTGCAGAATATTCTTTTTAATTTCTATATATATATATATATATATATATATATATATATATATATATATACGTTGTAGAAAGAAGAAAACGGAAAGAAAATATAAATAAACGGATGAGAAAAATTTATTTCTAAATATTTTAGCTGGGAATTATGAATTTAAAATAATGGTTTGGATGATACAGAAAAATATTCGAAAAAGATTACGTTATGAAACGTATATTTAAAAAAAAGTTAAGGTGAAACACAGCGTCTATAAAAATCTGTTTTTATTGGTAGAGATTAAAAGAATGAAGAAATAAAAGAAAGAGGGAAGAAAGAAAGCAGAAAGAAGGGGAGGGAAAAGGAAATTGCATGAAGAAAAGGAGAAATATTGTGGACAGATGGAATGTAGTTGGAAGGTGGTTAGAAATATCTGTCTAATCATCGTTGTTTATGTAATTTGAAATCTTTCAACATTATTTTGACTAAATAAGGAGATATTTTGTCAAATCCTGGTCTCTGTTATATGGTATTATAATGTGAAATAGCGAAAGATTCTATAATTCTACGTTTGTTTTTATCATGAATGGATGCTATGATGTTTGAATATTTGAAATCAAATTTGTGGTTTGTGGAGATGTGATGAATAATTAAAGTGTTAGAAAAATTGTTTGATTTAAAGTCTCTTCAATACCCAAATTCGCTCTTACACCACGCAAAACATTAAACAAGAATAAGGACCCCCAACTAAAATCGAATTCCAACACCATTGTAAAAGAAAAATATATAGTTCTACCTCAGAATCCCACAATCTCTATTATTGAAAAGAATTCAAACCGTCTCGGTATAAAGATGATCACACGAACTTCCAAAACAATCCAAAAATTGTTAAGAAATTATAAAAATAAAACAAAATCTTATTCCGACGCAGGTATATATAGAATATGCTGCCAGGAGTGTCCAATATCTTATATATGAGAAATCAGTAAAAATTCACCAAAATAAATCAATGAACACAGAAGAAAAGCACCATGACTCAATTTCAACCTTAAGAAATTTGGAAACAGCATGCTGTTCTGCTTAGCATTCAGAAATCCCAATAGGAGGATTTCATGATATTCGAGTGTCAATCCGTGGACGACAGTGCAGAAGATTCGAAAAGAATTGGATGAGTGACTGAGAAGGTACGGGAGACTGAAAAACTCACTCTGATCGTTCTCTTAAGAAAAGAACTTCCAAATTTGTGGGTGAGATCCAAACCATGATTGACAATGATATCAGCAAGGCAATCAGGTCTATAGCAAAGGAAATGGGAAGTGTCTGAGTTTCTTATTAGGTAGCTAGTTCATGAAAACATTCGGTTTTTCTTATACAAGATGAGAAAGATCCAATTTTTATCACAAGCCATGAAGGACAAGAGAAAAGACCGCACTTGAAATATTTTCAAAAAGACTCAAGCATCCACCCCAACAGAACATGTTTTGTTTTTTCTCAGATGAGAAAGATTTCTTCCAGGATCGGATGGTGAACTCACAGGATAACCGTTGGGTTGCTCTGTTCCCTCAAGATATATCATTATTGATGAAAATCAAACACCCAGTCCACATCATGGTGTTTGGGTGGTCACTTGTGATGATGATGTTATGCCTCCATTCATTTTCTCTAATGTCCTCAGACTCAACTCAGAGGGCTATATTAAGAGCCTGGAGGAGGTAGAGTTGTTTTGAATCGAGAGGGTGATTATTGGAAGACCCAACGATATCACACAAGCAGGAGAACCCAATCACCAAAAATAAATTGATGGCAAGGAAATGGTTACAAGAGATTCCGAAG
This sequence comes from Sepioteuthis lessoniana, assembly GCA_963585895.1. Classification (NCBI taxonomy): domain Eukaryota; kingdom Metazoa; phylum Mollusca; class Cephalopoda; order Myopsida; family Loliginidae; genus Sepioteuthis; species Sepioteuthis lessoniana. The sequence continues at coordinate 59,853,493 of OY757910.1, read as the reverse complement.
TCGTCGGGAGGTCGTAATTGAAACCAATGGTGTTTTATTTTGATAAATCTAATCTAATCTAGTCTTTCAAGATATTTTATTGTAATTTTGGTAAATATACCTGAAAAAGTGAGGTGTCAGTGTTATTTTAATTTTTGCGTAATTCAGACAACAATTGACCCATCACATTAATGAGATAAATTGAAGCACTAATGCATAAATATATACAAATAATTATTGATATATATTTTCGTATATTCACACACAATGGCAAAATTAACTCTCGTTTTAAATCGAACACACACGTGTCACAAATGTCCTTATGCGACAAACTTGTTAATCAGTTTTATTTCATTCTTCTAACCCTCAATCCATCATCTATGAATTAGTTTTAAAATAAATCCATAAGTGTGTTTTTTTCTTATGAGTCAAAGATACTAGGAATTTACTATTTCTTGTGGGATTTTATTTAAACAAGGCGAATATTATAAGCTATAATATACTACCAAACTTTACAGCGTCGCAACTCTCAAATAAAAAAAATAGGAACATGTAGCCACCCAACAACTAATACACCCCTCATGCGATTTTTTGCTTACGTAATTTAATGCTGTATATATGACATAATGTTTATCATCGTCAAGACATAGATTCGGCAAGCTGAGTTCGAATCCTCGACAGGGTAGGGAGAAACGGGATCTTACGAAAAAAATGTTTATCAGGATTATGCAAAATTTTCTTTTTAGCTATTTCGTTTGATTGTATTAAAGGTATGTAAATTAATATATGTATGTATGTGTGAGTGTGTAAATTAATATATGTATGTATGTGTGAGTGTGTTTTAAACAAGAAAGAGTGGTTTTCACTTTAGTGGAAAGCTTCTGAAATTAGTGGACCAGTTCATATATAGACAGCAATCTTATTTCTCATCTACTCAAAAGGATGTCATCGTACGTCTGGTGAAGGTGTGGACTGCTATTGAAAGGTTGTCAATCGTATAGAAATATGATCTTTCAAAAATGTATTGGGATGCGTCACACACACACACACACACACACACACACACATACATATATATCAATGATAACCCGTTTTGCAACGTTGAGAAAAAAGAAACATTTGAAATTACCTTCTCGGTTTCTGTGTACTGATTATATAAAAGAAGAAGCTATTTCGTACCCTGACTCAGATAATACTGAGTTTCCCTCACTCATATTAAAATGAGAATTATTGTCATTGACATTGACTTAAACTTATACATAAGGTATTATCAAAAAGTATCGAGACTAATTCTTTAACTTGTTTTATTTAGAAATAAACAAATTTAATGAGGGCATGTGCTAGTGCCATTCACTAACACGCACAACTATATATATATATATATATATATATATATATATATATATATATATATGTGTGTGTGTGTGTGTGTGTGTGTGTGTGTGTGTGTGTGTGTAACAAATCTCAATACTTTTTTGGACGAAATATGTTTGTCGATACACAGGATTGTGCAAGCGCAGTACCCTCTATATTAAACAAACAAAGCACCATGCGGCCTTTTCTTGTATTTTAACTTGAAAATTCATCTCAAGGTGAGGACGTGGCGGACATAAAAAGAAATACGCCTGTGTGACTATATCTGAGAAGAGTTTCAGAGGTGCTTCGACTAATTTATGGTTTAAAACAACCTAAAAAATAAGTGTGCTGAGTGTTAGGGAACATTATGGACGAAATAATAACGTTTTGTTCATTATTGATTTTTGTTTTACTAGATACAACTTCAGTTTTCATACTTTTTTTTTAATGCAACTGGCATATAGGACTGAAGGAGATTTTTGTCATTCATAGTTGATGGATTAAGTATATACGAATCATCATCATCATCATCATCATCATCATCATCATCAAAGTGTGCCGACAACGCAGTTTCTTTCGGCTTTCTCTCAATATCTACCTCTGTCAGTCATTACTCTTGGTAAGCCCACTAGATGGCATTCAATGTCCGCACAGAACTGATGAATACAAGTTTTTGCTTGTCGGCAAACACTGGTACGTCCACATTTTCATAGAAGAATGTCGCTTACGAGTTCGTCCTTACTACCTCAGCATCTCTTGCTCGCCTTAGTCGAATGGTTTGTGAGATAGGAGGTTAGTGGCCATATAGCTGCTGTTTTGAAGGTGTTGCTTCCTGGATTTATCTTAAAAAGTACTCCGCATTCTTGCATAGTTCCAATGTATGTTTTTCTCTAAGTGTTTCTTTAGAGTCCTAGTAGTGCAACCATACAGTAGTACTGGCAGAGCTACGGCTTGGAAGAACCCCCCTTATTTTATCTGAGAGATTAGATTTTCATGTGGTCGTTAACCTGTCTATAACAGTCTATGCTTTGCTTTTTCATAAAAGATCTTCTGTTCAATTTGACATGTTTAGACTCGTGTTGGGGATATTTTTTCAATTGTGACAATTATGATTCCCTGAAATTTATCTTAAAATCCATTCAAAGCCATTAAGGATTAATCACCTTGGAAGATTTACCCTTTTAGCTATCTATTCAATTGTGAATACATGTAAAATATTTATCACTTCAATATTCACTGTTTCATATGATGAATGAGTGAGGAATATTTAGGCTGGCACTAACTTGTATCTGATTAGAGGGCTTAATCTGAATGATCTTGGGGCACCTATGATTCTGTTAAAGCCAGAATAGACTATTTACGAAGAAGGACGTTTGGTATACCTTTCAACATTTCTTAATCATGAGTATTGTTCATGCTGTAATTTGCAAGATATCATCGATGTACACACAAAGAAACGATGTTGGTTGGTGTTTTATGGCATATCTACCCTTATGGGTTATCTAATGCCAGATCATCCAATATGTGTGTGTGTGTATTTGTTCACACACACACACACACACACACACACACACACACACACACACACACACACATATATATATATATATATATATGAAAGAACAGGATTAAAAACTATTTAAAAGAATCAAAAATGCCCCGGATCGGCCTGCTGATAAAACCTAAAATAAATGCAGCTCACTCACATTTCTTCCGTTTTCTCATTGCAACTAATTTCATTCAAAGCGCTTACTGCGAACACACAAACATATATTGGACTGCTGTTAGTTAAGAACAATTTTTTTGCGTTTGTTTGCTTGTTATACTACTACTACTACTACTACTACTGTTGCAGTAGATGTCACAGTTTTATTTTGCTACTCAGTTTTATTGTTTTAAGATACGAGATAGAGAGAGATATGCAGTAACCTAGTTTGGTTGTGGAGACACTATTCAAGAAGCATTTCTTGAGCATGAATATCCTGGCGGGACCTATCGTTTTCTTGTTTGAATTCAGCGTTTATTCTTCTCCTAGGTTGGTTGCCATAGCAAGTCCAGTCAGCTCTACTATTTACCCATTTCTGGTGAGAGAATAGTTGGATTCGTACCTTTCGCCAAGGGTATTAGTGCTATGCAAACATTCTCGATCAGGAATAGATGTTCGTTGGTTGGTTGATGTTTATTATGGCATATCAACCCTTGTTGGTTATTTAATGCCAGATCATGCTTATATGTAATTATATGATTTGTAAACGAACAGGTAACTTAATTTTAAACAAGTTGTTAGAGCTTTTTGTTTGCACACAGTTTAATGGCTTCAAGTATTGCTATTTAACATTAGTAATTCTTCTTTTTAGGTATTCCTATGTAATATGAATAATTTACTTCAACTGTATGGTATCAAATAACTAATTCTAATTCTTAGTAAATGAATGAACAGTTATAATTGACCCATAGATGGGACCTTATCAGGTTGTTGCGGAGCTGATAAGCACGTCGACCCCGCAAATGTTTTAAGTTAAAGCGTGCGAGTAATGACAGCCAAATACAATGAAGGAAACAAAGGCGAGGTAACAAATATAACAAAGATGACAATTTATTGTCGGGTTTATAAGCGCGTGTGTAAAGTCCGTGGCAGTTGTATTTGTCTTCAGCTAGATGGGTGATGTCGGTAGCTGGTATGGTCGAATCGAAGAGAAGCGGCTAGATGATCGTTGCTGGTAGCCGATGTGGGTCAACTCGTAGGATGCAGCTGGTTGATCGTTGCGGGAAGCTGAGGTCAGTCGAGTCGTTGAATGCAGCTGGACGATAGTTGCGGGAAGCTGAGGTCGGTCGAGTCGTTGAATGCAGCTGAACGATCGTTGCGGGAAGCTGAGGTCGGTCGAGGTTGGTTAATCGAAGTCCCGGTTTTGACAGTACGTTGGGTTAACCGGGGGGGTGTCGATATAGTTGCTAGCCCGTACAGCGAGTCGTACGAGGGTTAGTTGTTACAATGCTGGAGCATCGTGGTCGAAGTCGGTGTTGGCAGCTTGGTCGCGTAGAGTTGGGCGAGTTGGCGACTAAGACTGAGTCGTGTCTTAGTACTGCGGACCAAGTGAACGGACGAGGAAACCGTGGCTAAAAATGATTTAAAAGTAACAGCTCTTTCACCTCGAGAATTACTAATTTAAATAAAATGTTAATTTCAGACAGGTAACATTTTATTTAAATTTGTGTATCATCTCAACAGGATAGACGACAATTTGAATTAGAAGAAAGAGAAAATAGGAAAGACGTCATTCACACGTTTGAAATCTTCTGAGAAAAGAATAAAAAGCAGACAAATACAAGCTATTATTTTTACAGCGTGGATGTGCCTTGGTTTCAACCTGTAGTAATTATTATGGTCCATGTCAACTCGTCTAGGGTTATTTTATGCCCAGAGGTTTAGGAATCACGTTCATTGGACTTTTATATTTAGATTTATTGTTATTGTTTCATTAGAGTTTTTTCTTTCCACATCATATTCCTCAGATCTTCAGAATTGGAGCCTCACTACCAAATGTAGTTTAGAGTCATACCCAGGAAACCTCTTTTTTGTGGGGGGGCGGTCTTACTATTCAGCAGGGGATACAGTCAACGTATTCTAAGCCCCACCGATAGGGTATCATTAGAGTCTAGTTTATATCAAATTTACATTGTAAACTGAACATCAGTTTTCTTACATTTGAATACAGAGTCAATGTTCAATTATGTATTGTACGTACATTATAAACTAAACCTTCATTTTATGAATGTTTCACTGAATCCAACCAAGTGCATGGGAAAATATATTTTCCAGGGAAAATACGTTATGTCAATTAAAACAATGCTCAACAGCATTCTGTAATATCTATCTAATGCAATTTTGCGCGATTTTTTGTTGTTTTCATTAAACATTTTTTACAAACATCTCTGTTTCCATACAGTTTACTTCAACTTTTATGAATCGTCCTGTCAGTGGGACTTAAATATACACTGACTGTATCCCTTGAAGAGGAATAAGTCTCCCATCCCAAGAAAAATGTTCTGGGTAAGACACAAAGCTGCATCTGGATATCTGGAAAGCATGGAGTATACTTTCATCGAAATGACTCTGACACAGATTGATAGTTCTTGTTAGAGTTCTACGGGTCAAATAAATCGGTTTAAAAATTATTCGTATTCGATAGGATCATATGCAAAAAAAAAAAAAAAATCTAAAGAGACAACCACAAAAATAAAATAAAATAAAAAAATATAAATATGAAAATACACTGAACGTGATTCCCTTACACCAAGGTATAAAATAACCCTAGATGGATTGACATGCAGTTAAAATCAGTCTATCAATCATTAAACTATTATGAATAAATTTGTGGATAAATATCCGACAAAATGGATGAAAAATGTGACGTAAAAATGGATTTACTGGAATATTCATTTATTGTTTTTGGTTTCTTTGTTTAATAGTATATCAATCTGAAAGGGTTATTAATACTAAAGCTATCCTTGTAGAAAAACAGCATTGATAATATTTAACCCATATTTTGGGGGATAAGGAGTTGAATACCTTTCCCAAGGGCATTAGTCCGAATGTGAACGTAATATTGTGACAAGAGTTCGAACTTACTACGATGTTGCACGTTAGCCACTATGCCACGAGGACACTTCTGTTTGATGATTTAAAAAAATCCCTTTTAATTGATTATATATTTTAGTTGGAAAGAACTTTATAGAAAAGATTTTTCATGGTACAACTTGAAAGACAAAACTAGAGCAATACATAGACGTGACTGCAGCGTGTGGATCTCAGTTATTCATCAACGTGGCATGATACAGTTTCAATCATGTGCTCACTAAAATTTCTCAGTGGTACACTATTTGAAAAGTTCCGTTTCCGTCATGATACACGGCTTATATGTAAAAAATTAGGAAAACCCATAAGATTTTCTAAGCTTATTTTTGTGTGGCCTAGTATTACACTTTTGGGACTCTTAGTAAGGATGGAAATACATTAGAGAATGGTTTTCGTGATTACCTTGTTAATCATAGTTTAATAGTGAGTGCTATTTTCAGTCTTTTTCCTAAACCTAATTTTATTTTAGTTTCGCACAAATCTGCAATATTGGAGTATTCACTGAGGGTCGAACTCATTACACTCTCAATCATCTGAAACAAACAATGATTAACATTTCTGTTGAAGTTTCTTTATAAAATGAGGATTTTAAAGTCACTATCTCTATCAAAACATTATTGGAATCTTGCCAAACGGGTATCTGTAATACCAGTTTTGCTTTTCGAATAAAAATATTTTCATAGGAATATCCTAACTTTTTTAAATCACTCGTAAGAGATCCCAACAATGTGTTGATAGGGATGATGAATATGTGGAGACTGAAATTATATCATAGAAGTACTCCCATATGAGCGCTAATATTTTTTAATCACTTTGTACAATAAATAGATAGATATATTCATATTTTCAATTACGAGTGAATTTGCTGTTTGTCATGAGCCACCTCCTTGTCTCTGTGTAATAAAATGAAAACCTTTTTAACTTTTGAATTTTTCTTATTTTCATTTTATTCTATTGTGCATTGTCAGTATGAGGCCAAAAAGTTATGAGAAGATTAAGCTATAAAAGTCTAAAGCTCTTTTATTTTTAAGATTACATGACAGGGTTGCAAGTTGACAGCAATAGGAATAATATGACGTTTTGATGAATGCTTAAACTTTACATTGACCCTGAGGTGAAACTTGGTTGGTCTAATATGAATATCAAACTTGTTTTCCTTTTTTTCGGCAAAGCAGGCATTATTTTTTGTTTTGCTTTTTAGTTCATCTTATTATTATTACGTTTTATCACGGCACTTTTAAGAAAATACTCTATATTTGTTTTGCCCTGTCGGCTGGGGCTGTAGAATACACCGACTGCTTTTCTGCAGAGGGGTGAAACCCCACGCCAACGAGTGTCCTGGATATGACACTAAACAATCTGATGAGTAGGTTCCATTTATACTGGAGCTTTGGGGAATTTCAGAACACCCCTTCATTGCCATCGCTCCCACGTTCACTCTGTCCCAGAGTGGTAGCACCTGATAGGTTTCCTATCTATAGGTCAAATAGAAGTAAACTGCGTACTTATGCTAAACTGAATTGCTTGAAATAGAACTGTTTTAACCCTTAAACTGCGTACTTATGGAAAACTTAATTGTTTGAAATGAAACTGTTTTGTATGCTACACTGAATTGTTTGAGGTAGAACAGTTAGACTAAACTGAATAGCTTGAAATAGAAATGTTTTTGACAATTAAAATGTGTACTTATGCAAAACTGAATTGTTTGAAATAGAACTGCTTATTTGTATAAAAATAGATTTGGCATTAAATATCCTCCAAGGATTGATATACCATAAAACTCAAACAAATAAACAATCTAAAAATATCAAATAATCATAATGTATCAGAAATTAATAATAAGCTCCTCAATGAGGCTTGATTTCACATTTTCAGTCTTTAAGTAACCAAGACCGTACCTTACTGATAAGACAAGGAAAGCTAATTTGCAGATATGGTTAAAATCTATCTATCTTTCTATCTATGACTAAAATTTTCATTATATTTGTGCGCATACGAGATTAAAACTTTGCATTTTTTAAATTTAGAAGTTAAAAATTAAATGAAGAAATTGATGATTTTGAAATTTCGAGTTGAACCTCTTCACTAAAAAAAAGAACAGTCCATTTTATAGATCTTAAAATAAGGTATTTATTTAGTTTAATCTGGTAGAAGGTCATTGTAAATGTACTTCCATCATTATGACCCAGTATGTATTTACCCAACCCCTCCATTATAGACAGGATTCAATACAGTTAGTTTGAATTTAGACTTGTTGCTGTAACAAGGCTAAAGAGCCCAATCTACCCTACTATTTTACAGATGGCTGGTGGGGATCGAGAAGAGATAGGTTCATGCCTTTTCCAAGTGAATTACCACAAAGTGAAACGCAAACAAACTTCATTCAGGATTTGAACTCGAATCGCTTAGTCCTTTCCCTACGACGATAATTGTTACGCTACAAACGCCTCCATCATAGTGCAGAAGGTGCCATGAGTTTTGACTGTTCATTGAGTAAAGTAAAATAACTTATTTAGTAAATTGTAACTCCAAGTTACACTTAATCAAAATTCGCAATGAAAGAATACCAAAGAAAAACATTAAAGTTGCGTGTTTGTCTTGCTAGTTTAACACTGAACCTGTCAATCAGAGTCGGATATTATTTAGAGTGGCTATTGTTTAAAAGTGACTGAAGTCCAAAAGGTTAAATGCTTGAGTTTCAGGAGTTTTGTCAAACAATGAACAGTGACTTCTCAACTTACGTCATTCTTTGTAAATTCGTGAGCTATTCACTGATAATATATAGCAACATTCATCCAAGATTTTCCATAGAGCAACTGTTAGAATGCTATTCAAAGATTGATTGATTTTAACATGTCAACTCGTCTACTAGAGGTTAAGGAATCGCGTTCATTGTACGTTCATATTTACATTTCTCAATTTTTTCTTAAAAGGGGTTTTGTACACGGTCCAATCAAATGCAAATAATTTTTAAACGGATCTATTTGACCCATGGAACCCTAACAGATACTACCACTACGAGTAGAATAGACCTAAGAGAAATGGCAACGAAGGAATACTCTACCCTTCCTAAATCTCCAGAACCTCCCCATACGATGCAGTTTTAGTTTCAACAGGACACCCCGTTTTGGGGGAGAAAGGGTCTTACCCCTCAGTTGGGGGGTGCAGTCAATGTATTCCTAGCCATATCGACAAATCCGACTAGTTATACAGTTCAATTTACTGTAATAAATCGATTATCCCGAATCACCTCGTCAACTTGTGTCATATTAAGTTAAGCTCAGTAAATGCATATTAATAGACACAACGTTATAGAAATAAAGGAAATCAAAAAATGATTTCATCATGAAGTAAATCATAGAGGTACTAAACTGGTTCCTTCTTAGCGTTTCTCAGAGCAAGGACCTACTCGACAGTGTCAATCTGCATTCAAAATAATTTTGATCCGTTGAATAGTACTACCAATCCTAATTTGAGTCATTGGGAGCGGAGGATTCATATATTTTCCAAGGATATCAGTGAACAAAATCTACCTTAGTTGAAATTCGAATTCAGTTCGTTGGTTCCAGTGAAACTGATAGGTCAGTATGTAACAATTTTATATTTTAAATTCTTGAAAGATGATGTCAACAAAATAATGGAGACCAGGTTTTCAGAAAATACGTTTTTTTTTCTTTTTAGATTTTGTAAATTTTCATAGTCGTTGGAATTTTCTTAGAATGTAATTTAGTCACATCATTGGTATAATGAATTGTAGTCGGGCGAGTTAGTCATCTTGGAAGATGCATCTTTGTATTTTAACGTCGGATAGGCATTGTCCTTTTGCAGTTAGTTCTACCATAAAATTCTCAGCTTGCGGAGAGATTTTGAATATTTTACAAACTCTGTTGTCCATGTTTGTGGGATCATGTCGTAAGCCTTTCTGTCATGGCTAGATTTTTCTTCCTGTTTTTATTTTTTATTTTTATTTCTCTCAATATCTTTTAGTCTATCAATCGGTCTCTCTGATTTCTTTGCCGCGTCCTTTCTGTTCTTTGGACAGAAATCTGAGGATGTCAACAAGAAATAATTTCTTCTCTTATCTGTCTATAGTTTTGCTTTTTTAAAAAAAAAAATCTTCTTGGGGCAAAGCAGTTTTCCCTTTCATCATCGATTCGGGAATGTTTGCCCTTTGTATTTGCTCCGTTGATGTCCTATTCTGTTGTGAATAGATGAAAATCATTTGAACCAGAAACCATAGATCCATCGTAGCCGGGCGCTTTCTAATAACTAATTATCATTATTATTATATAGCATACAGGAATTATTACGAACTCAATACATCGATGCTTTAGTTTTGTGCTTATTTATTCGTCTATTTATTTATGTAGACCTCTACTTGGTTGAATCTATTATTTTTTCAATTTCTTTGGTTTGCGAAAGCGTTGAGATCATTATCCATCTTCAACGCTCTGCAGTGTTCATATATTTTTTTTTTAATCTTGATATTTCTGATATATTTTGCGGCATTTTTGCTATATTTGATAAATATGATTATTATGTAAATAAAATAGTACTTAATTAATTTAGTTTTAGATAGTAGACACACCTCATGACTGGTATTTAATTAATTATGTGGTCCCAACTCTGAAACAAAACAAGCGAATTCGGTTAAATCGTAAATAGTGATAATTTATACTTGAAGAGTAACAATCGCTATTGGATATTTTCCCAAAGTTCGTTAGGGAGAATTTGGGATATAGCAGAATTCAAAAATTAGACGCTAAAGAAACTTACAGCGTTAATGTCTTCGAGAATTCTCTCAAGTCCAACCAGTGCTTCGTGTAGTGGCACAGAATCATGATGGTGAAGTGGTGTGACTTTGTACAGACGATTCAACAGAAGAGGGTAACTGAGACGATACACAAAAAACACAAAATTAAAAAAAACAAAAACAAAAACAGTCAAACGTAAGAGATAAATAAAAAAGAAGGACTCTTAATGTACATGCCGAAGAAAAGTTGGTTGGTTGGTTTTACGGCATGTCAACGTTTACTGGGTTATTTCCTGCTGAAGTGAGTTCAACTATCATGGTCTCCAATTAGGGATGGTACAAAATTGTAAACACTTCATAATCTCAAATAGATCTATATGACTCTCAGATAGGACTCTTTTAGGTATTACTAATAAGAGTTAGAGTGGACCTGGGAGTAATGGCAACAAAAGAGATGACTTTACACTCTGCAGAGCTCTGGAATTGGAGCCTCACCACTGAATGTAGTTTAGTGTCATACTCAGGAATTTTTTTTAGGAAGGGGCTTACCTTTCTGCAGGAGATGCAGTCAGTATATACTAACACCTACCGACAGGGTGGGCAATAGAATATTGGGTGCGAGAACGAACCACGCACACACACACACATACGAGCACGCACATACACGCACACACATATACATGTGCATAATTATATGGATCAAGTTACAATAAACTTGATGTAGAGTAATGATTAGTGCGTCGAACAATACTTTTTGAGGTCTCCATGGACATTATCTAGGACCAGTGTTAGCCTTACCCAGCAAATATCTTTTATAATAATAATGCAGAATGAATTAGTACCATGTTATCAAATAGGAAATGTTAGAAGAGAATGTATTAAGAAAAAAAGACAAACTTTTATGAGAGACAATGCTACTCACTTCATAACTCTCTGTACAATGACCATTAGAAAGGACTTAAGGCTCTTATATTTCTTATGAGTTTTTAACACCAGTTTTAACGTGGTTTCTTTTTACTGAGGTCTAAGTGACAGCAAGTCCCCTCAAGTCTCCAAGATTCTTCGAAGTATTCTAGCCGATTTGAACCGAGTTATGATCTTGATTGTTTTGATTCTTCCACTGTTTTGTAGTTCAACCAGTCTCCTTTCCATTCCCAGAGTTCCAACAACAATTGGATTCACCGTCACTTTCATATCTATGGCAAGATCCATGTATTTACTAATCTTTCACCTTCTTTAATTTTACTCTGTAGTTCGCTGTAATTGCAATATCCACAAGTTATTTTTTACTTCTTAATTAATACTTGGTCTAGATTTCTGGCTTGGATTCGGTGATCCGTTTGTATCTCAAGTTTTTGTTTTCCTTAATTTATTTCTGTTTATCTTTTTATTTCTTGCGAGTTTTTCACACCAGCGTCAACTCGCGGTCTTTCCCTGGAGGCCGAGTAGAAGCGAATTTTCTCAAAACTCTGGGACCTTTCTAAGTATTCAAGTTGATCTCAGCAATACTGTGCTCTGTATGGTCTCGATTCTTCCTCTGATTTCCAGTTCCATTATCTCTTTTCCAAGTCTTTGGGGAATATTCTTAGCGCGCCAACCATTACTGCTATCACCATCACCTACATTTTACAGCTTTCTCAGTTCTCTGGCAAGATCCAAATATTTGTGAATCTTTTCGCTTTCTTTCATTTTCACTTTGTGTCTGCTGAAACAGGAGAATTCTCTAGATAGCAAGTTTTTTTTTGTTAATTAACATTAGGTCTGGCCCTTTGGCCGAGATTGAATGACCCTTTTGTATCTCAAAGTCCCAGAGAATTTTACCGGTCTTATTTTCTGGGACATATTCTGATTTGTGCATATGCCATTTGTTAGTATGGTCAAATTTTAATCGCTTTGCTCAATTCCAAGTGAATCACCTTTCCCATCTCGCCGTGTCCAGTCTTGTACTCTTTTGTTCTTGTTTGCTGCATTCACTTATTCAATTAACCTTTTCATCTCTATTTCCTCATACTTGCTATTTTTCACTTCGACATAATTGATCTTTTTGTGTTATTATTAAAGAAGAGAATAAATTTTGCAATATAAAGTGATTTTGAGGGAATAAACTTTAATATGTATGAATGACACTAAAGCCAAGTTTAGTATTTAACTGGGTAATGTTTTAGGGGGCTTTAGTGTGCAATATTAAACGGTGAGTTCAAACAGTAAGTTCCGCAGCTTTATAGTTCGGATACTGATTCGAAAATATAGCATAGACAATAAAGTTTTAAAAAAGGGATTTTATACAAAGGAAACAAAAAAGAAAGGAATAGAAAAGATACATTGTTGCAAATTTTAGTGCACTTTGCTGGAAATTATCTGAGAGTGTCCAGGAAACAAAGTTCTTTGAATTTCTATATATTTAGTTTTGTCGAAATTTTTCAGTGTTCATTTAATTGTCCGGTGAATTTTCTTTCAGCTGTTTAAATTGGTAGAATTTCAGTGGTTGACTTTCGTTTAATTTTACTTTTATTTCTTGGGAAGCTTCTTGCCAGTTTAAAATATTTCTCGGCTATTCAGAAGCGAATGACGAAACCCATCTGCTGGCTAATTTTTCCTGCCGTCAGTTTGGTCTCCGAATTCGTATTGAGGGTCTCAATAGTAGTTCTCGACAAAAAGAGGAGGTAGCTTTTTGGTGCCGTATTGTCTGGGATTGCTTCTCCCTTTTCCACTCTGGCCAAATCAACTGCCGCACGTGATCGGTTTGATTTTTTTCTTAGAAATAATTTCTTATATTATTCAAAAAAGTTACTTTCTTGAGGTTTCTCTTTCTTAACCATGTCTAGGTCATCCCATATACTATCTCCCCATTTTACCACTTGAAGTGTTCATACAGTGATTCTTCCCATTTTTTCTAGATTTTATTCTTTTACAGTTTGTCCTTATGTTGACATTGCTGTTATTGGCCGTTGCTTTTAGTCTTACTTTGCTCTATTTTGTGTATAACTCCAATTCTTGAAATATAATATCTGCGCAGTCTTCAATACTAGCGAGTCCTATTTTTCCTTTTCTAGGCTCATTGTCTATACCATCCTTTCGATTTAGGCCTTGTACATTGTCATCAACTTCCTTGTTTTTTTTTTTTTTTTTTTTTTTTTTGTCCATTCGTCTGAGTTTCTCTCTTGTCCAGTTTAAGAATGGTCGTGAGTATCTAAGAAGAGGGACAGTCCAAAGGTTTATTCCTTCTGCTGCAGTTTTTCTGAAGAAGTGCAGCACAAGTTTTAAGAATGTTTCTTACTTTTTCTTTGATTTTTGTTTATTTTGTTTTGTTTATTCCAGAATTCCCTAGATCTTGTAATTTTCCTTTTCTCCAAGTGTCTCGATGCTTTCCTGAGATGGTAGTTCTATTTCTTCTGTTGTTTCTTTTTTCTCTTTTTTGATTATCAGTATTGCATATTTTTCAATATCAAATTCCGTTCCTATATCCTTTCAGTATATTTTCATCGTTTCTATAAGAATTTCTTGTTCTTTTTCATTTTTTGTAAATATCTTGATATGCATATACATAAGGCAGTTTATGTCGTCCTGTGATTTTATTAATGTGCAGCCCCATGTGCATTTCCTAAATATACAATTGAGTGACATCATTGCTATAATAAGCAATGGCAAAAGTGGGTTTCCCTAGAAGATGTCTCTTTGGATTTTCACCTCAGCTAAAGTTTCTCAGATTTCTGTTAATTCTACTTTCCAATTTTCTATGGCTTTTAAGATGAAATTTATGACTTTGTCGTATATTTTGTACATTTTTAGACATTCTATTATCCAAGTTTGCTGGACCCTATTATAGGCATTTTTTGTTAATCCACATCATGGCTGCATTTTTCAGCTTCGTTTTGCTCTCCTTGACGATTTGCTGGTCAATATATAGAAATTCGTCGGTTTCTCTTGTTCCCTTACGACATCTTTTCTGTTATTCCGAAAATAGTCTGCAGCATTCAAGTGAGTAGTATATTTCTTCTCTTATAACTGCAGTCAGGATTTTCCACATCAGAGACAAACAGGTTATCGGTCTGTAATTGCTGGAGGTGGTTCTTTTTAAGAATCAGGGCAATTTTCTACCCCGTCATTCATTCGTGTATTTTTGCTTCTCATAGGCAATTACTTAATCGCGAAGCAAATCTGTTATGGATGTGTAGCGTTACAGTACCACTTAAGGGGTTGTAATGATATCCCTTAAACTAGTAGCCTGTCCATGGTCACCAAACCGTGATAACCTCACTGATAAAAAGAAGTCAAACGCAAAACGCTTCTGTGTCTTTTGTATAGACGAAATTTATTAGATGTCAGATGTTTCAAGCAGTCAGCCCAAAATAGATGTAGAGAGAAAGAAACCTGTGCCAGCAAGGGAGAGACAGATAGTGTACAGGCAAGAGACGAAAGAAAGTGACAAATGACTTTTGTTATTTTTCTGCGCACCAGCAGTTTGGTGCGTGCGTGATGGTTCCTTATTGCCGCTTCCTTTGCCTACGTCGGCTCTCTCCGTGTCTCCTTCTCTTAGAATACAGATACTAAAACTCTGGGGTCAGAATGGACCTGGGAGTAATGGTAATGAATTGGTACTCCTTATTCCCTAAAGCTCCAAGACTGGAGTCTCAACATCAGATGGTTTAGTGTCATATCCAGGACACTTGTTGGTAGAGGGGGATTTTACCCCTCAGCAGAGATGCAGTCTACATATTCAACAGCTTCAACTGACTGGGCTCTCCATATTTTATGTTTTATTTCTTTTGTATAGCTTTTGTTGGTCATGCTGAAACATAGTTTACCTGTCCACATATTTCTATAAACTCGAAGTCAGAAAACTAGCTTCTTTTTTAAATCATCCTTTCCGGGTCTGTAAATCTTTGGCTTGTATTGAAATTGCTGCTTCTTTTCAAATTTCTACAATCCTTTTCCTATAGAGTATTTGTACTTATAAATAGTAGTGGATTACCTTTTTGTTATCTTCTCTAATTCTACTTTTGGCATTTTCCGGGGTATCGTTGTTTGGAACATTGTGTACTTGAAATTAGAACTGTCAACACTCGCAGGATGCTGACTAACTCCATCGTGTTGGTAATTAAAGGAGCAACGGCCGATTATGAAACTCAAATCTGTTATTTGGCTCCCACGCTTGATTGTATTTATTTGTGTCAATTTACATCATTGATAGTATATTGTGGCTTACCTCTATTTTAAAAATACCACTGTATAGAATAACAAAAATAAACTAACAGTAAAAAGTAGTATATGTGTTAGTGTAATACATTTCACAGGGCATAGAGATATTCTAGTTTGATCCTCAGCTGAGAAGTGATGTTTTTGATCATGGGTAGATCACACATAAACAACACTGATCCTTGGTAGAAGTGGCGATACATTCGTAAGTAATCTCATTATTTTTACGGTATTCTGCTAGTATATGGATCATAAGTAAAGTTGGTGACCTTAGTCGAGGGTAACCCGAAGGCTCTCTTTTTAATAGCTGCTACACCGAGGTGTAGGGGAGGGCGTTACTCCTTACCCTGGATTGCTCCACTTTACCCTTGACCCTTGCCTTATAATGCTGGGTGTTAAGCATGGCGGCATCAAGTACCATTTTTAGAGTTTTTGGTATGACTCGACCTGGGATTGAACCCCGGTCTCGCGACCGATTGGCGAAGCCTCTACTCATTAAACGCAAAAAGCGTACGCCTCTTTGGTAGGGATTAGCATACGCCGACTGTATCACCCGCAGGAGAGTAAACCCCTCCAAAAATATAAGCATCCTGGGTATGACACTAATTTGCATGTGATGATGGAGATCTGAAGAGTGTGGAGCATTCCTTCATTACCATTACTTCCGGGTCCACTCAGAACTGAAGTGATAGTATCTTTTGGGTTCCCATCTATGGGGAATCCCCTTGGCTAACGTGATTGACTGTGATAGCTAAGTATTCGAGTTCAAACACCAGCCGCACTATTAGTTTCACATTCGGGTAAATACCCTTGAGAAAGATATGGATCCCCTTATTACTCTAGTTACAGGTTAAATTGTCTAACTACTGATTTTCTACAAGGATAGCTTTGACTTTAATAACCTACGAAAGTTGATATGTCATTAAAGAAGCCGAACCCATCTATCGGTCAAAAAGATTTGTTAAAAATCATTCGTATTTTATAGGATTGACTGCACCCCGCCCAAAAAAAACCGTTCAGAAACTACTCAAAAATGAAAATTTGAACGTACAATGAACGCGATTTCTCTACCTCAAGGTATAAAATTACCCAGATGGGTTGACATGCCATTAAAATCAATCAATCAAGCAAGCTAAGTAAAAATTATTTAAAAAATTTGTGACAATACCTGAGAAAATAATTTTTAAAAAATTGCTTTTAAATATCCAGATCGTCACTCAATAATGATATTTACTTTGTGGTCGAAATTTACCGTATTTTGCATAAACCACATCTTCGTAACTGTATATGTGTCAGTTTTTTAAAATTTTTGTTGCTCGTGTCATATAGTTAATACGGCATGTAGCTATTACTGTGTAACTCGTATTCGACTCAGTGTAGCTTAACTGGCTCTTTTCTTTCGCTGAAATGGAAAATATGTCAGGAAAACTGACACAGAATGATAAAAACGGCAAAAAAATCGAACTATAAATCGATACTAACGCAATCGAACGGATGAATTTAAGAACAACTAAAACAGAAATGACTAAATAAAAATAAGTCAAAGAAAAGATTAGATTAATAAATAAATAAAAAACGGAGCAAGTAAATGCAAATCCCAGGGTAAAAACAATGTAGCGATGGTTCATTCCATTCTAAAATCTGCCCAAACATGTCCGTCGGCGTCTCGTTAAAAAATATGCTGTGCAACCAAATGGCTGACTCACAGAATACCTGTTACCTTATCGAATATCGTTCCCCAGTGACTGACCAACCGATTGGCTGCCCAGAATGCAAAATATTTTAGATCAATCAAATATATATTTTATTATTAATATCATTATTCATTGCCTGTCGACGAGATGTGGATTTTTAAAGCACCACTTTGAACTAACTGTGTCCTGGGATTCCTGAAGTAGATGATTAACAGTTGGGATTTAGTATTAGAAGAGAAAGCAACTGCGACTTCAGGTAAGTGAAAGATAAGAGGAAGACTGCTTCAGAGTTGTACTCTTCTGTTTTTTAAGACACGTTCGTACGCGTCTAGTTAAACTAAAATAAAAATCCATCCACTATTTCAAATATATATATTTATTCTTCGTTTGATATACGTTTTTATCTACTTTTAATGTTACTGTTATAGTGTATGTAGACATATTAATACACTACTATCTATGTAGATGTACACGCTTCTGTAAATCAAGTACTTGGGTCACTTTTAACTGAAACTAAAATCACCTCTAAATTTTGAGGAAAAATGTTTAATTTATTTTGATTTATTCTAACGGCATATCAACTAGTCGAGGGTTTTCTTATTGTACGTTTATATTCAGATTGTGTAGTTGTTTTTTCAGAGGCAGGTTTCATTTTTTTTGGGGGGGGAGGAAGAGACTTATCTTATACTTATAACTAATTTTACAACTGCTGGTAAACGTGATTGATTGATTTTAACGGCATAACAATCGGTCTGAGGTCATTTTATGCTGAGCGGTTCGGAAACATTGTACGTTTACATTGACATTTTTTGTATAGTTTTTTTTTTAAAGCT